>JAGIQG010000002.1:79098394-79623394 GCA_024679065.1 Sphyrna mokarran
CAACTTCTTTCAATGAATCTTTTGCCAATGATTTTAGAAAAAAACAAAGATGATGTAGGATCTTGGCCATGGGCTGTCATTTCAGTAAGATGCTCAGCTGCTAAAGATCTTCCTCCCAGGAATTAAAATCCATTTGAATTTGCCTTACTGTGGATAAAATCTATAGCAGCTAATCTGCCAACCCACACTACATCGCTCATTCCCAATTAGTACAATAATGAAGGATGCATCCTCTTTTCAGCCAGCTGATCAGTGCCAGAAACATCAATTGCTCACGCTTTTATAAACTATGTCACATAAAAGAACTATATAAAATAACACAGCAGCTGAGTAAATCTATTATCACACACATTTTTCAATGAAAAATTATTATATTTTGAGCTTTGACATTCTGTGCAAGCCAGATCAGAATTTTAAATAGCACATCTTATCCATCACCAAATCTACTCTCAAAATTGTCCACAGCTATTCCTATCTCAGCCATCCACCACTGAAATTTTTTTAAATGTATTTGTTCATTTTAGGTTGAACAATTCCAATTCTTTGCTTGCATCCAATCTTGCACATTTTGTAAACCATACTGTCATTTGTTCAAAGCTCTGAACATATATTTTGTCCCAAACTATTGGCAGAATTCTGTATACTGGATCAGTGCCATGGTATCACAGTCAAATGGGGGAAACCCCACCCCCTCACCCTGTTGTGATAGTAAGGGCAGTAGGTGAGCTCTCAAAGCTAGAAGGTCATTGGAAGGTCTTCCAGCACTGAAAGAGCTATAGGCTGCCTCCAACTTGAAATGGCCTCTCAGTAACTTGAAAAAAATCTATAATAAAAATAGGCTACAGCTGCCAGACCACCACTGTGGAGAGGAATTCCCTCAAAAAAAGGCAGCTGAAAGCAGCAGCTATGGAAAGGTTTCTTTTTTAAATTTTTAATTATTAATATCACAAGCCAGCTTACATTATCATTGCAATGAACTTACTGTGAAAATCCTCTTGTCACCATGCTCAGGTACACTGTGGAACAATTTAGCATGGCCAATGCACCTAACCAGCACATCTTTCGGACTGTGGGAGGAAACTGGAAACCCACACACATGGGGAGAATGTACAGACTCCACACAGACAGTGACCCAAACCGGAATCAAACCTGGATCCCTTGCGCCGGCAGGTAGGTTGGGAGGGGAACACAAAGTTTGCCTGGGACACTGCTTCCCCAGCCTGCCACTGGAAGACAGCATCCAGGTAACTGCCATATTTATGACACTATTATTGTTGATAAATGGCCTTTAGTTTACTTTAAATAGTTGAAGATCTGATCTGGCCCCTGGAAAAATGATGCAGGCTGTTGCCAGCATTCCTGCAAGTTATGCAAAATTATCTGTCCACACATCTCAATTCCTGACCCCACACTGGGCCAAAAATCCTGCCTAAGTTCCACTTGCCTATCAATGATTTAGATCATTCAAATTCTTCAAATGTTAAACTTAAAACTCACATCCTCATTCATTAACTCATCTTGTTGTATCCTTCTCTGCAATCTCTCTTTTTTCATACACCTCAGAATCATGGCAATTTTAGTTGAATGAAAAATAAACGATAATGAATAAATACAGTAAATACCATATGCAATGTTTTGCAGCAGCTCGAAGTATGTCCCATAGCAAAAAACATTGTGTTGACTGGCAAGGAGCTACAGGGTATAAGGCAGGAATATGTTCCAGAGCAATTTTAATTGATGAGAAAGGTCCTTTTATATCATCAGATGCTTGTGAACCAAATGTCTTTGATATTTACAAATGAATAGCCACAATCTACCATCACTGAATGATACTCCATACTGTTTTCATTTGTAATATATCATTGAAATGTTGGATATTGATAAGTTTATTAAGCAACACTATGTCGTAACAGTATGTTATAAACTATTAATGAATAGCATCATGTACTATACTGGCTATATAGAAGTATTCAAGGTAAAACTAAACTTTATCACAATTAACTAATACTCATAACTGCTCAACACTTGCAACATGCATCTCCGTATCATATATTTATGTAACATCTAACAGCATGTTGAAAGCTCATAATGCTTTTGTTCATATCCAGTCAGATCAGGTTCTCTCAGTAATTAAGTAGAGTATTCAAAAAGGCAGGAATCTAAACAAAGGCCAGTGGGACACATACTGTCTATGTTCTGGCAGTTGGGTCTTCAAAGTCCAGGAAGTTAGGCTTAAGCAGTAGCTTCATAGAAAGCAAGACAGAGCAATTTTAATGTCAATTTCACACCACAGCACTAGGAGGTAAGGGCATGGAATTATTGAGAAAAGCGGTTTTACGAAATTATTAATTAAATTGCAATGCATGTTACCCCAAGATTTTCCATCTGCTAAGTTTAAAGGAGGGAAAATGATAAATATTACATAACCATAAATTCCTGCTATGTGTTCCTATTGAGTGAGGCTGTACATCAGGGGTATACTTGTGAAAAATTGTTCTTTGTATTTCTCCTCTGAAGCAACCATTTGATATTTCACCATAACAATCTTGACCAACCTTGTAATATTGAAGCACCACGCCTCAAGGAACTCCCATTACTAGCAAGATGGAAAATAGAGAGGTAATTAAAATATATGGTAAGTTTGAAGAACTGAAACTATAATGACTCAGAAAGCTGAAAGTTTTGCAATGTCAAAAATACCTGTGGGTGTTTTACTGGCTGAGATAATTTCTAGAATAGGAAAACAGTTACGGACTAATGGCTCATGATGAGGGTGGATTAGGCCAAATGAAGGTTAGCAAAGCAGTGGACTGCAGACTCCCAGGTCTGTCGGAGTGGGTTAGGAATAGGACTGTGAGCAAATTTGGAAAAATGGCTCATAATTTGTAGTGTCAACTTTGTGTGCTTTCTTAAGACACAATAATGCCCTAAAACTCAACTGCATGTATCAAGGGAACATATTGTGATATGAATGGTTAAACAAGCTTTTCTGTTTTTACTTCATTGATGGTGCCTGGAGAAAGAAGTTGGTCACTGAAATGACAACTGCTTTATTTGGTGTATCCATTTTTAGTAACTGAAAACATGGATTACAGATTGCATTGACCTTGTTAGTTGATGGCTGTTCTCCACTGCACATTGTCCTTACTGCACACTCTCCTAAGTCAGTGGGGCTGAAGGTTCTTTCCCATCATCTTTACCATCATCATTCCCCTCAGCTTCCACAGGCAGAACTCCTTTCAGCATTGGCACATCACATACAGCTGTGCCACCTATTGCACTAACACCAGAAGCTATTATGCAATCAGAGCCGAATAAAGCAAGTGGTTGGCTGCTGGAACAATTTTAATGACTTTTGGAACAATGTTTTAAAGGGTTCCACTAAAAGACTTGAGAATACAATTTACTCAATGACAATCTTCTCTATGATGAGAATAAACACAGGCATGTTGGAGTGATCAGTGAGGTTTATACCTACTCACTACCTTATCACCTACATAAATAAGTAGGAGTGCATACATCCCACTTTGTGCATGTAGAGAATATATTCTCAATAGAGATCTTGACAGCTGATCTTTAGTGCAAGATGTTTCTGCAGTCAAGCATGCTTTTACTGTGAATGTAAGAAAACATAGTGTGACTGGTTGCAGCTGCCAAGATGTTGCCAAATATACTAAATTTCTGTGGGGAATTGCTTCTGAAGGCTACTTGGCTGCAAGAGCTGTATTGCAAAGCTTGGTTATCTGTAGCACTAACCTAGAAGTGATTGCGCAGAATAAGCTGGAAAACATTAATGACAGGAATAGCCTTCCATAAACACAAACTAATCCCCATCTTTGTGAGCATGTTGCAGATCTACAGGTATAGTGTCATGGAAAAGCCTTCCCAGAATCACACCATTCAATATTAACTTCACTTCAGCAGCCACTAAACCATGGTTTGGATATCGGACTCTTAGCTTACTTGCCTGCAGAATTTGCACCTGCACATTTGGGTTTCCTTCAACTTCATTTTTGCTTCTCACCTTTCAGATTATCATGCGCTGCAAAGGTTTTTGTACATCTGCCAAGGCTGCTATGTTTCTTTGAGTTCTTGTTCTGTCAGTTCAATTTAAATTCTTGCATCCCTTTTAATGTAATTGGAATCACAGCTTCCCAATCCCACTCCTAGACTGCTTTTTACACATGCCCAAACATGCTCTGAAACTATGAATAATAATGAGAAGGTGCTGACCATAGAAATCTCTACTCTCCACTTCAACTGAACTATACCCTTGGTTCTAGTCATTGGTGAAGAAACTGCAGTTAGACTGGAAAATACTTGTCTGAGGCAGAAATGATAAACATTGCAGCAGAATGCAATGCCGTATATCATAATAGTTTTCCTTGTACAGGTATGCAATGCCTTTTTCACTTCCAAAGAGACTAAATTCAAAGTTTATGAGGAAGATTCAGACAAGAAATTACCAAAAACTCTGCGCATAGTTCCACATTATAAAGATAAATCTGTCCATCCATGGTTAACAAATGGCTCATTTCAGCATCAATTCCATATTAGTGAGACAGCATTGTATTGCACATTGTGATATTTTACCTGCTGCTGAACTTTTCAGGATGCTTTTCTCGCATGATATGGAATCTGTGGGCTATCGATGCGTCCTGAAAGGGCAAAGGAGAAAATTTAAGTGATCATTTTCAAAATAAATTTTAATATAAAAATTAATAATAGCACATTTTCCACAATGGAAATAAAAATTGGGAAAATCCAAAGCAGCCTGTTAATTTGTCTTCTCCCATTTTGCATGACAAGTTGCAAGGTGAATGTCACTCCTACATTATAAATTACTGTACAGTTCAGTAAATGGAACTATGCACCATAAGCCAATGTTTCAATATTGCTTTTTACGATCTTAAAAGGTATAATCGTAGAGATAGTGAATGCACTGGCTACAATAATTCCCAAGATTCTACAACGGTCCCAATGAATTGGAAGTTGGCAACATGACACTGGCTTTTCAATAGGAAAGAGAAAACGGGGAACTACAGGCCAGTCAGCCTGCTATCAATATTAGAAAAATGCTGCAGGCCACATTATTTTATAAAAGGGAAATACATTTGGCAAATTTCTCAGAGATTTTACTAGTAGTAAAGGAAAGTCAATAGGTGTAATATACCTGAATAAGGTGCCACACAAAACATTAATATACAAAATAATATCACATGGAGTTATGGGTAATGTATTAACATCGATAGAGGATTGGTTAATAGACAGAAAGCAGAGAGTAGGGATAAACCAGGCATTTTCTAGTTGGCAGGCTGTAGTTAGTGGAATGTCGAAAGGATCAGGTATACTCCATGAAAAAATCATCTCTATTAATGATTTAGATGGAGAGATTGAAAGTATTGTATCCAAGTTTGCAAAGTTAGGTGGAACTGTAAGCTATAAGGAGGATGCAAGGAGATTTGAAAAGAGGATAAATGAGTGGACAACGTGTAAAAGGACAGCATGGTGCCATAGTGGTTAGCATTACCGCTTTGCAGCACCAGGGACCCAGGTTCAATTCCAGTCTCGGATCGCTGTCTGTGTGGAATTTGCACATTATCCCCATTCCTTTATGTGTTTCCTCCAGTTGCTCGGGTTTTTCTCCCAAAGACATGTGGGTTAGGTTGATTGGCCATGCTAAGTTAATCCTAGTATCAGGAGATTAGCAGGATAAATATGTGGGGTTATAAGAATATGTCCTGGGTGGGATTGTGGTCGGTGCAGACTTGATGGGCTGAGTGATCTCCTTCTGCATACAGGGATTCTATGACTTCTATTCTAAGATGGAGTATAATGTGGAGTGGTGTCAGAGTATTCATTTTAATAAGAAATTAAAAATATTTTTAAAGATGCAAAACTTCTAAATACTTCTGTTCAGAAGGAGTTGGGTTTGCTAATAGAAGGAACTCAAAGTTTCTACACCAGTACAGTAAGCAAATCTTTTATTCATTCATGGGACATGGGCATTGCTGACAGACCAGCATTTATCCCTAGTTGCCCATGGAGGACATTTGAGTCAACCACATTGCTGTGGCTCTGGAGTCACAGGTAGGCCAGACCAGGTAAAGGCAACAGATTTCCTCCCCTAAAGGACATCAGTGAACCAGATAGGTTTTTCCAACAATCGACAATAGTTTCGCAGTCATCAGTAGATTCTTAATCCCAGATTTTGTTTATTGAAATCAAATTCCACCAACTGTCGTGGCATAATTCAAACCCGGGTCCCCAGAACATTAGCTGAGATTCCAAATTAATAGTCCAACGATAATACCACTTGGCTATCACCTCCACTCCCCTTAGAAAAGCAAATTGCATGTTAGGCTTTATTATCAAGACACTTTCACAGTAACTTCATTGCAGTGTTAATGTAAGTCTACTTGTGACACCAATAAATAAACTTTAAACATTAACTGATTGGAGTTATGAATAAGAGAGTCTTGTTACAATTGTATGGAGATTTGGTGAAATCACCCTGGAGTACTGAGTAGTTTGGTCTCTATGTGGTACAGTGGTTAGTGCTGCTTCACAGTGCCAGGGACCTGGATTCAATTCCCAGATTGCTTCACTGTCTGTGCGGAGTCTCTACATTCTCCCTGTATCTGCATGGGTTTCCACCAGGTGCTCTGGTATCCTCCCACAGTCTAAAAAAAGCACCAGTCACGTGCATGGCCATCTTGAATTCTCCATCAATGCACCCAAGCAAGCACCAGAGTGTGGTGAGTAGGGAATTTTCACAGTAACTTCAATGCAGTATTAATGTGAGTCTATTTGTGACATTAATAAATAAACTTAAAACTTAGAATTCGCTTGCATTGGAGATGACATAGCAAAGGTTCACTACATTTGTTTATTTTGTTGAGAGGGTTATCCTATGACAAGAGGCTACGTAAGATGGGCTTATACTCTAGAGGAGACTAGCAGGATAGACACAGAGATTGTCTCACCTGGCTGGGGAATCTAGAACATGGGGCATAATCTCAAGATAAGGGATCAATCATTTAGGACTGAGATGATGAAACTTTCTTCACTCACAGGGTTGTAAGTCTTTAGAATTCTCCATCTCAGGAGGGTGTGGATGCTCCATTAATGAATAGATTGAAGGCTGAGATGGGGGGAGTTTTTATTTTCCTCAGGGAATTCAGGGATATGGGGAACGGGCACAAAAATGGAGTTGAAACCCAAGATCAGCCATGATCATATTCAATTGTTAGAATGGGCTCAACAGACTACGGTCTACTCCTGCTTTTGCTTCTTGTAAACTTATGTTTTGTGTAACTTAAAAGTTATAATGTCATGTAAGAATAAGTGTAAATCATTAGATTAATGTCAAAATGTTGATGTACCTGGAAAAGGAAGGTCAATGTTAACACATTGAATTTGAAAGCTGAAATATCTCCTTTCACAAGTGCAAGTGTGACAACACCATTGCAGGGAACTGAACTCTGCTGTCAGTTCCGAAATACAGTTCCTAATTTCAGTGCTACAGCACAACATGTTCTCAGTTTATTTTCAAACATGAGCTCAGGTGTTTTCCAGCTATGGCAGGTATAGGTGATAATAACGATTAACTGCTTGTACTGGTTTCCCTCTCCCCGCACTTTATCCAGTGATCCTCTCCACCATAAAGATAAGTAGGGCAGTTCACTGTAACTGAACCCAACTGTATTTCCAGGTCAGAGCTTATGTTACGCTATGTTTTGGGGAACTGAAATGTTCCTGGAAATGGAAAATCACCTGAGTTTGTAAGTAGGAAGGAACATATCACTAGTCTACCAATACAGCTAAACTCAGCTAATGTTCTGGGAACCTGGTTCCACGGCAACTGGTAGAATTTGAACTCAATAAAACTATCTGGAATTAAGAGTCTATGGCAACCATGAAACCATTGTCAATTATTGGAAAAACTCATCTCGTTCACTAATGCTCTTTAGGGAAGGAAATCTACCATCCTTACCTGGTTTGGCCTACATATGACTCCAGAGTCACAGGAATGTGATTGACTCTTAATTACCTCTCAACAGGGACAACTAAGGATGGGCAATAAATGATGGCCAGCCAACAATATCCAAACTAATAATAAAAAAAGATCTGTAGGTCTGCAGCAGGGCTAATGCAAACTGGCTATTATGGGATCTTCTGATAATGGAAATCAATAACTGGGATGGCCTCCAGCACTTCTGCTTCTATCCACTGGTCCGCTATAATTCACAGCTTATCCTTTGAAGATTTTAGAAGGATGGTCCTTTTCACATCCTCCAGTCAGAAAAGAGCGGTCACAATTTTCAAAGCTGCTTTCTGTATGTACTTCTGCTTGTGACTAGGTAGAGAACCAAGAAAATTATGAAGGAAATGTTCTGTTATCATTCCCATACCAATTTAAATTGAACTACCCCTGTCTACACAGCCTGGTACTCTGAGAAATGACAGCCTCTGTAAAGGGCTTGGAAATCTGGCATAACCAGTCTTCATTCCAATTTCCGTAATCCAGCACTCAGGAATCAGATGTTGTATGGGGCAACAAGCAGAAGACAAGCAACCACTTTAAATCTGATGTACCTAACAATGATCTTCATTGAACACTACGCAGCATTTTCTTAGAAGATGTAGTTTAAAGTATTCAAATGTATAAAATCTTTAATGCCTTACACATTAATGAGGTGAGAATGAATAGCTGTCTTTATGTAATAGCAAATCAGTTGCTGTATACATAACTATTTAAAAGTACAATGTTTGTACAAATCATGACAAAACATGAAGAAATCTAATTAATTTCTCTTCACTCAAATTTTTCTTTCTTTAGAGAGTTAATAATTCCCCTCTATTTTATTTAGAGTTTAACTTATTCAATGACACATTGGTAAATTTTATCCATGTAAACATAGCCAAGAATCCTACTAGTGTAAGAACACATTATGCAAGTATAAAGTTTAAAAATATAAAACTGATTGAAACAAAAGCATTCTCAAAGATCGACCTGAAGCTACAGTAAATGTTTTCTTCCTTCAACAGTTTTGGAAATCTGTCAGATTTGAAAGGTTGCATTGATACGATTTAACCAACCTACAAAGCTATCTAAATTATGAGTCATTTACTCAAATCTAGTTGCATGTTTTCAATTCCTTTTGAGTGTATCATCCAGCTTCCACCTAGTTCAATTGCAAAGAGATCTTGATCAATTGGGCCAGTGGGCTGACAAATGGCAGATGGAGTTTAATTCAGACAAATGGAGGGTGATACATTTTGGTAGACCGAATCAGGGCAGGACTTACTCGGGTAATAGTAGGGCATATGGAAGAGTTACTGAACAAAGAGATCTAGGAGTACATGTTCATTGCTCCTTCAAAGTGGAATCACAGGTGGACAGAGTGGGGAAGGAGGCATTAGGCATGCTTGTTTTCATCGCTGAGAACACTGAATACGGGAATATCTTGTTAGAGTTGTACAAGACATTGATAAGACCACACTTGGAATTCTGGTCACCCTATTACAGAAAGAATATTATTAAACCAGAAAGAGTGCAGAAAAATTTTACTAGAATGCTAACGGGGCTTGATGGATTGAGTTATAAGGAGAGGCTGTATAGACTGGGACTTTTTTTTCTGGAGCGTAGGAGGCTGAGGGGTGATCTTATAGAGGTCTAAAAAATAATGAGGGGCACAGATCAACTAGATAGTCAACATATTTTCCCAAAGGTAGGGGAGTCTAAAACTAGAGGGCATAGGTTTAAGGTGAGAGGGGAGAGATATAAAAGTGTCCAGAGGGACAATTTTTTCACACAAAGGATGGTAAGCGTCTGGAATAAGCTGCCAGAGGCGGGTACAGTTTTGTCTTTTAAAAAGCATTTAGATAGTTACATGGGTACAATGGATTTAGAGGGATTTGGGCCAAATGCGAGCAATTTGGATTAACTTAGGGTTTTTAAAAAATGGGTGGTATGGACAAGTTGGGCCAAAGGGCCTGTTCCATGCTGTAAACCTCTATGACACCTGTATATAAATGCAATTAGTACAATTCAGAGTATCACTATACTAACAGGCAAAATAATACTTCCCAATTCCCCTTTTCTACTCCCATCACCACCACATTCAGTGACGGATACAGCTCTTTGCATATTATTAGACAAATTTATAAACTTGGTGTCAGATTTACAAGGCATTCAATCAGATGTCACAGTTAGATTAATACAACTAGTAGTTTCTGTGAGCAAAGGGTGAAAATTCAGAATGTTACAATGCATATTAGGTTTTACAGGAGGAAGCCACTAATTTCCATTAGTAGTGTAATCAAAGGTGAGGGCAAGTTTGTGATTTCTGAAACTTGTGCCAAGAGGTTATTAGTAGGATGTAATCCGATAGATACTGCAGTTAGCAATAAGTAAACTATCAAACTTTTTTTAGTTGATTTGTAGTACGTGCAATTGACCTAAGGCACGTGATTTTGAAACAAGAGAGACCATGCATCCATCTCAACAGCAAAAGGACCCATGGTTTGTCCCCAATATATTATCTCATCTGTGCAACTGGACTAAGTTCTGTTGAATGTAAATTGTATAAAGCTAGTCTTCATTGTATATTAATACGTATTGAGTTTGCAACGCACAAAAAGCTCCAATCTGTGATATTCACAAAGTTGAAGCCATAGTCAACCAAGCTGCAGAAGCCTCAGCAGCAATTATTTGCATTTTTAATAGTGCAATTAACAAAGTAAAATGTCCCAAACAAGGGAGAGTATGGGTGAAATGAATCAAAACAAATTAAAATTCATACCAGTGTGGAGGAGGGCTGATCTCGCTGAATTTTGCAAGGCAAAACAATTGCTTTCATTTGAACAGTATCCCTGCTGCTGGTCACTGAAAGGGATTTTTTTTGTGATGCAAATAACTCTCTGCTTCTGAAACAATTGGCTTCAAAAAAATAACATGAACAAACCTGCCCCACGCATTGACTACACAAAATAGAGAATCCTCATGGCCATGATAATCCTCAATACACTGACTGTAAAATCACTTCTTTCTTCTGAATGCTGTGACTGGTAACGTTGACACTACAGACACTCAGTTACCGAATCTCACTGCCAGGGAGCACGTACTGGGGTGATTGTTTACATAGAGTCTGGGCTAGTGAGTGATCCGCATGAGTGGCCTCCCTCCATCTCAGTGGCCTCGCCAGTTTGATTTGAGCACTAACCATGACCCCATCAATAAGGTTAAATACATTTAATTATACACTGAATATTTCATCATGAGTCATAAAAAAGGCTTAACCATTTATATACTGTATTTTTAAAAGTTTATTTACTTATTAGTGTCACAAGTAGGCTTACATTAACACTGCAATGAAGTTACTGTGAAAATTCCCTAGTCGCCACACTCTGTCACCACGGGAGAACGTAGCACGATCAATGCATCAAATAGCATGTCTTTTGGACTGACGGAGGAAACCCACTCAGACAGGGATAGGGAAGATGTACAGACTCCCCACGGCTAGTGACCCAAACAGGAAATCGAACCCGGTTCCCTGGCACTGTGAGGCAAAAGTGCGAACCACTGTGCTGCTCACATAACAGAACTATCATCTTCCAATGGTTTAAAAACAAAAGGAATATTTATGCTTACCTTACATCAAACTCAGTGCTTTTTGGCTGAACACACGGCTGTCACAGTCAGTGTGTTCAATCAGCACATACCTCACTTCATTGCCCTTCCTTTGAATACATATCACTTTAGTAATTCTGGTTAGAAACAAACGGCACAGATGGAAACCAGTAGAATCTGGAAAAGCCCTGCACATGGACAAGCGTCAGCAAAATATCTTCAGAACTCTGATGGCTTGCATGGAGCTCACGGGTTGCAAGTTGCCCACCGCTGGCATAAAGTAATGATAACAGCTTTGCCCACATCAGAAACACTTGCAGATTGCTCTCATAAAAAATCCTAGTTGTCTAAATAGGGTGCCTATAAAGAATGGTGTGGCGGGAGAAGATTAAAGCAGCTGCACATCCTTATATTCCAGCTAGGCTCTTGAAAGCTTTATAAAGTACCTGGCAGAAGACTGACACTCCATGGAAAACATGGTTCCAGTTATTACGAGGTCAGCATTCGATTTGATTTGATTTATTATTGTCACGTGTATTGGGTACAGTGAAAAGTATTCTTTTTTGTACACTAAACAGAGAAAGTATACTGTTCATAAAGTACATAGAAGAAAAGGAAAGGAGAGGAAGCAGAATGTAGTTACAGTTATAGCTAGAGTGTAGAAAAGATCAGCTTAATGTATGGTAGATTCATTCACAAATCTGATTGCAACAGGGAAGAAGCTGTTCTTGAGTCAGTTGGTACATGATCTCAGACTTTTGTATTTTTTTCTGATGGAAGAAGGTGGAAGAAAGTAAGTGCAGGGTATGTGATTATTTTGGCTGCTTTTATGAGGCAATGGGAAGTGTAGATGGGATCAATAGATGGGAGGCTGGTTTGCATGATGGCGTGGACTACATTCACAATCCTTTGTGGTTTCTTTCTATCTTGTACCAAGTGCTTTTAAATCACAATAATCCCAATAGAGTCACACTATAGAACCCCAACTTGCCACAAGATGCACCTTCCATTCACAGAGCACTGAGACACAGCCGTAGGTTAAAGTGTCAGACAAGTAGACTAGGCAGAGTTAATTGATATTTGAGCCTTGATCTAACTGAACGGCAAAACAGCTCCAGGGGCTGAATGTCCGAGCTCCTTTTCCTCTGCAACTACACTTTATATAGGGACAACAAGAAGTATGGGTATATTGGATTAAGTCATAGAATAAATATAAATAATGTAATGAATCCATGGAGACCAACAAGCCGAATGAGCTGATCTTACTAAATGACTTCAATAATAAAAACAGTAGACGTTTTCTCTGTTTAAAACTTTTACTGTAACAATAAAACTCAAAATCAAGATAATGAAACATGAATTAATGGGCAAAATGTGGTCAATATAAACTAATTACATGTCAAATGGCAGAAACAACAAAGACTGAACTTACAAAGCTATTTGACAGTCAACTAATTATATACAACACTAAATTCAGCACAAAGTTCTTCAAAACTCTATCTTTCTCACAAAGAACTCCAGCTCCTCTAGTTCTAGGATTTAGCTTGACCTCCAGCCAATAGTCGGAAATAACACACAAGCTCCAGCGGCAAGGTCTTCAATAAAATAGCAACATCTGCACAACCTTCTCAGCTGGGCTTACAATGGTCTGGATAGCATAGATCCACTAATGCTACCTTCACCTGTGACTCTGATGAAGGGTCATTTAGACTTGAAACGTTGGCTTTATCCTCATCCCCCTGATGAGATCTTCCAGCATTTTCTGTTTTTGTTTCAGGTTCCAGCATTCATAGTAATCATTTTAGTGAAAATTCTGCTATTGTTAGGTTGCTACTTAGAATCTCAAGCTTCTCTCCCTGGTATTTTGAGAAGCTGCCCTGATTCCAAGCATCAAGAGAGCTGTAGGATCCAATGGATCAAGTTCCAGCATCATGTCAGCTTTCATAATTTCTGTATAAACCTGTGCCAAGAGTTTTATATAAGAAAGTTTGTTTGATTGGAACATTTCATATATTTATTCAGTGTTACACAACATCATCATTTTTCTTTCTTGTTTGTAACTGATAAAAGTTATTGCTCTATGTTAACTTATTCTTAAATAAACATTGTTTGATAAAAAGCTCCCTAGTGGGTCAGCTGAATCATACCTGAGGTGAAGCACCTCATGCTTATCCTAGTCAAATTCAAATTGCAAAACTTATGATCCAGGTAATTTTCATAAAACACTCTGGAGTTTCTGACCTGAATCATAACACGAAACATTAAATAAGTTCTTTTTTTCCTCCTTTGTAGAAACAGAATTTGATATAACTAAAAAGGGCAGATTTTCCCATTCCTATGCAGTTTGGATGGCCTAAGAATCACAAATGGTGGAGCAGGGTAAAAAGGCTGGATGGCCATATCGTGATCCCAAGTTCCTCTAATCCTCCTCACCTGTTTCATGTACTACTACTAGAACTCAAAAGAGACATCCATCTTCTCAATCTTGCCAGGTTGAATTCATAATACAACAACAATTAGCCAGAGATCAGGAAAGTGTTGTTCCATAAACTGATCTTTTCAGCAAAAGAACAGAAGCATAGAAGGAAGTCAAATGAGGGCCAGGATTTTTATTAATGCAGGCTTTGGACACCCCATCCACCACACACAACAGCCTCAGTGACAGTCTTTTTGCTATTTTCAATGACTGTGGTCCCTCTCAGCAGGCAGCCAATTCAGGCCAATTACTGATCATTATGCATTCATTAAGGTTCCATGACTATGTCAGCTGAGATTTGCAGTCAGCAATATGGACAGCCCACATTGGCCAACATGGTGGTCTCAAGGCATGCAGTGGGTGGGAGGATTGATTGATCATGTCGGGGGGGGGTGGGACACACCACCTGCCTGTTGGGCCATTGCTGTGGCTCTTGGCCATCCCATGCAGGGACTGACTCCCCAGTCTCACTGTACTAAATTGAAAGCCAGTCTGCTTCCTGCCATAAATTTCCTTGGTCCATTAAATATGTGGTTGAGCGAGTCTGGAGCATGTAGATCATGGCTTCTAGTTTCACCATCACTGATGGCACTCTTACAATATCATACACCGTGTGTGCTGTTTCGAAGGTCAGCTACACCACCACTTGTACAAGACATCCTTGCAATGACGTGTGCTTTTTTTCCTGCAGGATGACTATACAAAGAAATGGGAGTAGTTTTGCCTTTCTCATCTATTCCATCATGATACTGTGACTCCTCAATGATTCCCCCTTTTCAACTGCATTCCACGAGTGATCAACTTACTCTGATAATGTGCAAAGAGAATTTCTTGACTCAGCTATACCTCTATTAAGGAAGCCTCGAGACAAGCTTCAGAAAACCTTGGGCCGCCCACAGATGCCTTTCAGAGCCAATACTCCACTGCTCAGCACACTCCTATAATATGTTTTCAGTGAATGTCAAAGCCAGTTCTAGCTGCTTGTCATCTTTTCAAAGAGCCTTCAATTTTGACAGTCCACTTTCATTCTGGACATTCCCAGCATCAGCAACTGAGTGTCATCCCAACTGTCGGCCAATTGGGTATTTTCCGTTTGAAAATTGTGCCGCATCATTGACATTGACATTGACACAGTGCAAGTTCGATAACCCAAAAATTATTTTGGTTTCAGATTCCCCACCCCGCTTTGAAAGTCCTGCCCAAGCACCAGGGTCCAACTGAAAACTGGCTCTACCCTGCCATTAATGATTCAGGTCAAATTTATTTTAGTCTTTTCAAGCCCATAAATTACACAAGAGCATTTCAGACTGTGTTGTGTTCCACAGTCAAGACTTCCATCCGATCTACAGTGTTGAACCAGATGTGAATCACAAGACCAACACATTTAAACTCAATTATGTGTTTCCTCAGTACAACTGCCACTGTGCTGAGCAGATGGCAGAAGATTTTGGCAGCAGGTTAAGCAGTAAACCTTACCCAAAGTGAGTTGACTATCGGGTGATTGTGTGAGACAGCCCCTGTGAAATTTTGTGACGCCTTTATAGAATGCGTTCTGCAAGGGGAGCACACAGATGCAATGGAAGAGGAAAACAGGGCACAGGTTGGAGGCTGAAACGAAAAGGCCAAACACTTTAATGATGAAGTCTGAGACACTTCTGGATGAAATACAGCAAAGAGGGATGGTTTGGAGCCCATGGGAAACAAAAATCTCTTTCACGTTACGAGGGAATTGCCATCCCTGATATTAGTCCTCCTGTTCATTTTTTTTACTGTTATGTATGGTCAAATCATTTAAGTGCGCAAGACCTTGAATTATTTTGCGCTATAAATTAAAGAGCTGATTTATATGCCCCCTGCATAAAAGTTTCTGGGTCATTGCACAGCTTACAGTAAACGTTGCTCTTACCTCCTTAATATTTTTTGTATTACATAACTGAAATGTTTAATTACAAGATAAATTATAACAGGTACTTGCAGAGAGTCAGAACACCTACCCCTATTGGCCATGCTAAATTCTCCCTCAGTATACCCGAACAGGCACTGGAGAGTGGCGATTGGGGGTTTTCACAGTAACTTCATTGCAGCGTTCATGTCAGCCTACTTGTGACACTAATAAATAAACTAAAAACTATAAGGAGTGTTTCTATATATTTTCTTCCTTTCAAAGAAATAAAGTTAATTGTATATAACTGGTTTGACATATGTTGAGGACATGAATAAAAAAACCATCAGCGGCTTGCCCACATGAGATGCTTTAGCTGAGATAGCAGATCTTATTGAAGGTTAGTAGAACAGGCTTGAGGGGCCATATGACCCCCTCTTGCTCCAATGTTCTTCTATGAATGTCTAGTGAAAAAGACTGCTCAACAATAGTGCAACTTTTCCAAATAATCTCTCAAAATCATTTGCTAATTTCAATGGTGGACTGTTTAACTGTGTGTAAATGATCTGAGTATGACTACGAGCAGACTTTACTGTGTGTTCCAAGGCAAAGGGTATGTTTTCACATGAAGTAATAAAACAAACACAATGGAAAGAGTTATTTGGCAAACTCATATGAGGCACGGCATACACAAAAGGTCAGACATGTGGAGCATCAAATATGCATATTTCCATTTGGTTAACAAGTCATGTGCAAGACAAATTTAGTCGCTGAGAAAACAAATTTGTCAACATAACCAAGGCTTGAAAACAAATGTGACACATCAGTTTAAGGAAAGGTCACAAACATCAGATACCTGAACAACCCGTGAAACAGCTTTTCTCCTGTCAGGTTTCTTCAGAGGAATGTGTGTTTATTTTCCATCTTGTTGCTCTGCAGCAGGGAGAGCTGCCAATGCCCTGTTCCTAGCATGGCTAAATAAAGAAGCAAACATTGCCCACCTGATAATGGGCAGGATTTTCCAATCTCGTCTGTGTCCACCCTGCTGCAAGTGAGAACAGAGAATTTGGTGTTCCAGTTAAAACTCCATCCACTTTTAGCAGCAATGGGAAATCCCAGCTGTGAAAGAGGACAAAGATTTTTGGCGAATGTGCCTTTGTGCTAATCATAAGGGTGCTACTTCCACTCCACTGAGCCACTTTCCAAGTAAAAGTACCTCAGTGGAAGGGATACACACTGCATGTATCTATAAGATCAGCAGAAGACAGGATCAATTTTCACAAGTGAGTCTCACTTGCATGCAATCAGCAAATTAGTTATGCCAATTGTCACCTAGCAGGGTGGTCAATCTTGATGGTCCCAAGAGAATCTTAAAACAGAGGGCTGGAACATTGGAGGGAAAGAGTGCAACCATTTTGAGCAGCAGAGAAAGTTCTGCTGTGACCATATCAGTAGTAAGGTGAAATACTGAAGTCTTTGATGAAGTAATTAATCAGCATCAGACAGAGGGCGGCACAACAGTTTGCACTGCTGCCTCACAGGGAGCAGGGTTCAATTCTCGGTTTTGATCGCTGTCTGTGCAGGAGTCTGCATCTTCTCCCAGTGCCTGTGTGGACTTCCTCTGGGTGCTCCGATTTCCTCCCGCAGTCCAAAGGATATGCTGGTTAGGTGCATTGGCCATGCTAACTTGTCTTTCAGTATACCCAAATAGGCACTAAAGCATGGCGACTAGGGGATTTTCACAGTAACTTCATTGCAATGTTAGTGTAAGCTACTTGTGACACTAATAAATAAACATTAAAACTTTAAAATGTTTAGTGGACAGATGGATGAAATAGCAATAGTTACATAGATAATGACAGAAACGGGGGTCAAGATCTTAGCAATGTTGCTTAATCCTGATTTGCATCTATTAATTATACCATTTCTGATAAGACTGCTGGCTAATTAAATCGACATCTAGCAAAAAAATTGGAAATGAGCAAACTGCGACGGGCAGTATGTAGCTTATTAGCTTATGTTATTTTGGTTCCACTACCAGACTGGCTTTAGATATAAACAAGGCAATAAAAAGCTTTCCCATGATCAGTACAGGTTTTTTAACATCCCAATGACATTCCCTCCCCAAATAAGAAATTCTGTTTAATGGTAATTTATGTTAAACTGTGGGCAGTTTTATGCCTGTCTACCTTTTCTTACAAGAAAATCAGTTGAGAAGAGCATCAATTTATTTGACAGAGTATCATTTCACCCAGGCAGGAATATCTCCCCCAGACGGATTCTCCACCATTGAAGTGGAAGCAAGTGGGCAAAAGTTGTGAGCTGCATGTGTGATGTGTCAAATTGACATCATTTGGTAAAGGCTCTGCATTAACACCATACAATTGGAAGAATAGTACATTTATAGGAGACAAATTCTGTACTTTGCACATCAAGTATGGAAAATTGAGAGCTAGCTAAGAGTAGACATCAGAAATTTGGGCACATCTAGGGGGAACGATGGTATTGTCATTAGATTATTAATCCAGAAACTCAGTTAATGCTCTGGGGATGCAAGTTTGAATCCCACCACAGTACCTGGTGGAATTTGAATTCAATAAAAAAAATCTGGAATTAAGTATCTACTGATGACCGTGAAACCATTGTCAATAAATCAGAAAAAAAACCCATCTGGTTCACTAACATCCTTTAGGAAAGGACACCTGCCATTATTATCTGGTCTTGCCTACATGTGACTCCAGAGTCACAGCAATGTGGTTGACTCTCAACTGCCCTTGGGCAACTCTGGATGGGCAATAAACTGTGAGCCAGCCAGTGACACTCATGTTCCACACTAAATAATAATATATTGGGCAAGGATTTGCATGGTTAATGTGAAAATAAAATGTGTAAGAAGTCATTGTCTACCATAATGTTAGAGTTATGAGTTTTCAATGCAGTTGGGTCACTTCTAAATCCAACTGTTGATATTCTAGCAACTTAACAATTCTGTCCCAATTCTGTATCACTGCTATTTGATGGTTTAACAGCTACTTTGTTCTCCCTTCTTCCCCAACAGTTATAATTTGACAGATCTTTGTTTTCTGTCCATGTTAGATGTCTTTACAGATAACCATTCTGACAGTCTAGCACTTCAGGAAAATAATTGATGTCATTGCTACATTAAATCAAAAACTCATGCTTCAACTTAAAATGTTCCAAATTCTCAATATACATTTAGAATTCAGTGGTTCAGCAGGAGGCTGCACATCCAGACATCTACTAAGTACAATAATCCTATGTTTTAGCCCTTTCCTTCTGTTAACGACCTTAGCAAATTCTGCATCCAAGACATTTCTTCCGTTGCATAAAGTGATTCTTGAGTTTAAGGTGCTCACTTCCCTGGTTGAAGGTGGTAAAGTGGTAGTGTGATGGTATTGTCACTGGACTAATAATCCAGAGACTCAGGGCAATGCACTGGGGACGTGGATTCAAATTCCACCATGGCAGATGGATTTATTTAATTCACTAAAAAATCCAGAATTAAAAATGTAATAACTATTTTGAAACGATTGTTATAAAAAGCTATTAGGTTCACTAATGCCCCTTTTGAAGAGGAAATCTGCTGTTCTTGCTTGGTCTGGCCTACTCAACACCCACAAAAATATGATTGACTCTCAAATGGCCTAGCAAGCCATTCAACTGAAGGATAATTAGGGATGGGCCCATCCAGCAATGCCCCCATTCCGTGAATTAAAGAAATTAAAATTACAACAACTCGTAACGAGAGAAAGAACAACTTTACAATAACGTCCTGTGCCACCTCATGCAAAAAAAAAGCCCACCTCTGACCACATCAGTATTGCACAGAGTGTCAGCCTAGTTTCTGTGCCCAGTGTCAGTGGACTGGAATTTGAATCTGGAACCTTTTGTTTTAGAAGTCGCTCATAAGATATAAGCTTAGAAAATATCACATTTATTTCACTGCCACAGCTTCTTCCAGAATTTCCTTTTCAATGCTAAATACTTATTTCCCCTCAGCAACATTTAACTCTCCATAAAATTGACCCACAACTTGAATATTTGGGAACCTCTTTTACAGGGCTGCATTCACACATTTAGAACCCATGAACTACCTTCCTCCCTTTGTTGTGTGGAGGGTGCTTGTGTAACCAAACCCACAAAACTTGCATTCAAATATTTTACTGCACACATTTGGTGGGTGAGGGAAGGCAAGTTGTGTCTAGGGTTCAGTAGGAGTTTTACAGAGAGTGGCAAACAAATATATCAATGTTCTAAAAAGGGATTGCAACATCTCATCACTACAAAGGATGTGTGTCATGTCATCCACACTCAGTTTCTCTTTGACAATTCAACAGAGCAAACACTCAACGAACTCTGCTACTGATATTTCCAAACTCTCTATCCATGTTCATCTGTTCTCATGTGCCTAGCTTGAACTAACAAACTCACAGCAAGTTTAACCAATTCCTTATGAGTGATTGGTGCCTTTATAACACCACAATGGCCAAAATTTTCCAGTGCCTCACAATGGTGGTGGTGGCAGAGTTTAAAGAAATCATCTGGTCTTGTTGATGTGAATGGAGGTTACAATACCATGGGGGACCCAAAACGATGGGGAGGAGATTAAAAAACCTGGCAGTTAGATGAACTAAGTTACAGCAAGGTGAACAGCTTTTGATAATACTGCATTACATGAAATGGCACTCGATGTTTTGACCAGACTACATTAAAGCTGTAGCTTCAGGGAGTGTTGAAAGTCTGCTGAATGCATCGATAAGCTTGCAAGACACAGTGACTTAGGTTCAAATAAAAAGCTGATGAGCTCTTGATGAAATTACAAATATACTATTTTGCAGTGTGATGAAAATATCATATTTTTCAATATTTTTCCAATGTCACTGTGGCATACTGTGAAAAAGGCTTGTGTGTGTTTGTGTGGGTGTGTGTATGGGTGTAAATAATTTAATTAGACTGAACTGCAGACAGTTAGGCTGCAAGGTTAAAAACATCAAAAAAGGTGTTAAATATTTTGAAGTGGAGATGCAAGACTAAGAAAGACAAGGGAGGTGAATTGAAGTTTACCAACTGAATCTCAAAAGAAAAATGTACAATTGGCAAAGATCATAAATGAATAAAGCAGAGTATTCAATTTATTTTTATCCAAAAGCAGTCACCATAAAAAACATGAAAGATCTGTATATTCGGCGAAAGGTAGCTTCCAAAAGGAGGTAAAAAAACGATAGATTTAAAGATAAAAGGAAAAAAACATACAGCCTTTAATATAATTAACTATTTTTAATTGACTTCTTTGTTGTGTTTTACATTTAATAAACATTTATTTTCATTTAAGATCATTTGAGACCTCCTTCACATCTTTGTTTACATTATACCAAATTGCAAAATACAGTTCAGAGAAGACTTCCAAGTTTTCCTTCTGGATTTGGAATACCCTTGCATTTAACATCAGCTATGCTCTTGACAGTTTTCTAAATAGTTATACTCATAACTGTTGCAGAAAGTGAATGTTACATCAAACAAATGAAATGGAAACATGAATAAGCTCTTCAAGCCTGCTCTGCCTCCATTCAGTACGATTGTGGATAATGTGATTTTAACCTCAATTTAACATTCCGCATACTCCTAATAACCTTTCACCCTTTTGCCTATCAAGAAACTATCTACCTCTGCCTTAAAAATATCCATGGATTCCGACTCAACTATTTTTTGAGGAACAAAATTCCAAAGTCTCACAACCCTCAGAGAAAAAAACTCATCTTTGTCCTAAATGGGCACCCCATATTTGAAGCAGTGATTCTGAGTTCTGAATTCTCTCACAAGAGGAAACATCCTTTCCGCATGCATCATGTTAAACTCCCTCAGCATCTTATATGTTTCAATCAAGTCACTTCTTCCAATCTTAAACTCCAGTGCAGATACAAGCCTGGCCTGTCCAGCTTTTCTTCATAAGACAACATCCAAATTCCAGTAAGTTTAGTAAAACTACTCTGAACTGCTTCTAATGCATCTACACTTTCCCTTAAATAAGGAGAGCAATGCTGTGGAGATGTTATAATATGATTTTAAGAGATAGCAGCATGCCACATAGAAGGAAAGTGTGTCTTATGATCCAGTCTCAGTTTTACTTTGGCCTGCGTGCACTACACAGACTCACGGTTCTGTTATTGATATCTCCTTGTTGTATGTTCTCATGAACCCTGTTTAAACAAATGAACACACAACTCACTTAAGTAATAAGTCACTTAATCTCTTATTAGTGACTGGCAGCTTTATAAAAATGCAACAGTTGGTATTCAGAAACTTAAGAAATCTTTAAGCAGTCTTGAACAGGTTAGTCTGAAAGTTTTCATCTTTTATTTTCATTTTCTCTCCGTGCCAATCTTTCACTTCTTTACTTCGAGCACCACTATCTGTGGTTATCTTCTCAAATTTCCCCTTTCATTACAGCTGGACTGCAGCCAGCCATCCTACAATATCTGCTTTAAATAAGGTTTCTCCTTTAAATAGGGATTCATTGCATTGTCTTCTACTCCAACATATTGGCTGGACATTTACTTCGAACAGCACCCACTCTTGCTAATGTAATTTTAATGGATGTTTGGTGGATGCTTACACCTGCAAAATTGGTTTCTGCTACAATTCCAGTGAACTTTGGGAGATGATGGCATCGTGGTATTATCGCGAGGCTATTAATCCAGAAACTCAGCTAATTTTCTGGGGTTTGAATGCCACCATGGCAGCTGGTAAAATCTGAATTCAATAAAAAAAATCTGGAATTAAGAATCTATTGATGACTACAAAACTATTACCAATTTTCAGAAAAATCCATCTGTTCACGAATATCCTTTAGGAAAGGAAATCCATCATCCTTACCTCATCTGACCTGCATGTAATTCCAGAGCCATGGCTTTGTAATTAACTCTCAACTGCACTCGGGCAACTAGGGATGGGCAATAAACATTGGCCAGCCAGTGACACTCATGTTCCATAAAGGAGCAGCTCCAAAGAAATTCATAGCTTTTACCCCTCCACATAATCTCCAAATTTTCTAGCTTTTTCCCCTCTGCATAATCTTTTTTTGCCCCTCAATAGTTCCTTCAAAATCCAAGCTTAGCCTCATCTAATTACAATTTCCTGATTGATCTTCTTTCCTTTATTCTTTTTAACAATAGTTTTCTGTTAACTGAACCTTGATTGCTCGTTTTAAAATAAGGTAGCCGATCTGGTTTATTTACCTAGATTTTACATTATTAATCTTGAGAAAATTGCAGTCTTTGGTCCCACACACAGTTCATGCAAAAATATCACTGCCAAGGATACTCTGTAAAGGGCAACACATGTTCAGATCAAATAGAAAAAAAAGAATCTGAATATATTTTGCTTAAGTTTCATAGCCTAATAGCCTGAATTAAATGTATCTCAAGGAAGAGTGCTTACACTTAAAATTTCTTATTCAGGTGCCCTGTTGATTACCAAGACAGAATAACCAGTTAAAAGGAGCTAATGAAGTGTAACTGAGAACTACAGAGCAGCAAGAATGATTTAGAAGGTTTAATTCTTTAATGTAGAATTTCACATTTCTTCAAATGAACCCTATTATATGGGCATAATTGAACTTGAAGCAGACTAAACACTTCATATGATTTAAATGCTGCACATAATTCATGTTACAAATATAAATGCAAAAAGAGTGCTTTAAAAATTAATGAAGTAGAATTTCATCCTGTATTGGTCAGGATCAAAAAAATGCTTATATCAAAATTTTCACCTGACAGGAAGATTGGAGAAGCAGTCAACTACAACTATAGTTAGATACAGCACTGTATTAGCTATAGTGTGTAGGTTCCAAAGTATATGCAATAAAATCATCAAAGGAATATCTTCATACCATAATACTGTTTTTATTATTACCACACAATAGAGGAATAATAAAGCTCAGAAATAGTAATACTATATATTGCTGGATGAGTACCTAAGGATTTGAGGGTTTCTGGTGGCACAGTGGTTAATATTGTTACCCCACAGCACCAGGGTTCTGATTTGAATCCTGGCTTGAGTGACTGGACAGAATCTGCATCTTCTCCCTGGGTCTGAATGGGTTTCCTCCATGTGCTCTGATTTTCTCCAACAGTCCAAAAGACATGATGGTTAGGTGCATTGGCCATGCTAAATTCCCCCACAGTGTACTCAAAGAGGTGCCGGAGTGTGGCAACTAGGGGATTTTCATAATAACTTCATTTAGGTTTTAATGTAAGCCTACTTGTGACACTAATAAATACTTTAAACTTTTTTTTTAAATTAAAATGTATTTTGAAATGCACTGTAATATTTCTACAGCTTCAAGAACTGCATTTAAATCCAAAGCTGCTAATTGCTTGACATTGCCACCATGGTTTCAAACAGAATTTTGCACTAGTGTTATTTGCAGTTCTTCGCTGTCTTTATGAGTAAAGTTTGACAACACCGATTTTAAATCCAACCAATTTTTTTGATAGTAAATCCACCTGATGAAGGCCACAAAGGCTGAAAGCTTGTGGATTTACTATCAAATAAATCGGTTGGATTTAAAATCGGTATTGTCAAACTTTACCGAGTTTACCCCAGTCCAACGCCGGCATCTCTACATCAGGTTTTTATGAGTACCAGGGCACTAAGTAAAATTGCTCATATTTAGGAACAATGATGACAATCTCATTGCATAGGGATGTTGCACTGCCTGATACAGTGGATGAATATTGTTTAAGACAATGCATTGTCAGATCATAGTGGCAGAAACATTACTTAGTATTTAACTGGTATAATACATGGGAGTAAAGGCGGTCTCAGCACTGATACAAGTCATTTCAACATGCATAGTATTTGTTTCTGAAATGGGAAGTGGCAATTTTCAATGTCAATGGATGAGGCTTGCCAGCTCTTAATCAGGCTGCTGAAAGAAAGTCTCCAAGTTAAATTCCCATTTGAATACTGAATGTGATAGAAATCAAAGCACAATGGAAGCTGGGTTGTCATTGGATGCATTCATTCCAGATTGGACTGCTTTAGTTGGAAGTGAGAAGATTATTATTCCATCAATTTGCACTCGATCTAAAACCAATTCCTACAAGTGAAAGACTGAATGACTTGCTCCCTATAATTCCTCAACCAAAGCCTATCTGAATAAAAACCTTGGTGGATTAGTCCATTGCATTATTGGTCTGCCAGCCCTTTTATTCAGACAACCTAGCAAAAATCTTTCCAGAAACCATAAATTGTGTTGCTGACTGATGATGTAATTAGAAAAGTAAGAAGAATGAAAGCAGGTCTGTATAAATTTAATTCATACCCAGGGCTCAGAAATGGAACAATATCAGTGGCCAGGCTACTACAATCAATAGGTATCGCTGATGGCAGCACCATCACCACAGGGACATTTCACCACCACAATAAGCACAGAATAGGCTGTATGTGACCTCGTTGTGTTTTAGTTTAACATCAGCAACTTGAAAAGTCTTGCAGCACTTGAGAGTTACTCAGTTTCTTTTACAAGTGAAACAATTTTCAGTTATCAATGTGCTTTGAGAAATATTAGACAAATCTGGCTACCATATTTTCTAAAAATGCTTCAATCTTATGGAATTGTATGTGGTCAGTCAGATGTCTTTTCTTTTGCTCTTATCCCATTCAATTTTCTGAAGTTCATAATTCCACCTTGGGGATCTGCTACAAACCTATCCTTGTTGTTCTTCTATACATTGTCCCTCAATGAAATGATCCAGAAGTGTGGGATTAGCCTTCATCACATCTTTCAACTCTTCAATTATCTCTGACTTGTCAAAATTTTGTTCATGATCTTAGACAAATTAGAAATCATGATAGTTCAACATTGAATCATAGAAAAACTACAGTGCAGAAAGCCCATCTGGCCCATGGAGTCTGCACTGATCACAATCTCATCCAGTCCCTACCCCACTGTATCCCTTCATATTTACCTGCTAATTTCTCTAACCTATGCATCTCAGGACACTAAAGCGCAATTTTAGCATGGCCAAACAACCTAACCCACACATCTTTGACTGTGGGAGGAAACTGGAGTACCCAGAAGAAACCCATGCAGACACAAGGAGAATGTGCAAACTCCACACAGACAATGACTCAAGCCGGGAATTGAACCAAGGTCCCTGGAGCTGTGAAGCAGCCGTGCTAACTACTGTGCTATTGTGCTGCCTCATCAGAGAAATGCTCCAATTCGGACCAGATTTAAGGTCATTGATGAAGCAGCAGATGATTGGGCTGGAGGAAACCCAAGCAGACACAGGGAGAACATGCAAACTCGACACAGACAGTGACCCAAGCTGGCAATTGAACTTGGGTCCCTGGTGCTGTGAGGTAGCAATGCTAACCACCACGCTGCCCTCAATTCTCCTTATTTTTAAACTGTTACACACATGGGGAACATTCTTCCAGGATTCCATCAGGATCTTGCATGTTTCAAAAAGATCATCTCTCATTCTGCTAAACTCCAATGGATACAGATTCAACTTTTCCTCATAGGATAAATCCTTCAGCTCAGGAATCAATTGAGTGAACCTTCTCTGAACTGTTTCTAATACAATCATGTTCTTTCTTAAATAAGGAAACAAAAACTGTACATGTTACACTAGATATGGTCTCAGCAATCCCCTGTACAACTGTAGCAAAATTTTCCTACCTTTACATTTCATTCATCTTGCAATAAGTAACAATACTTCATTTGCCTTCCTCAATCTGCATATTAATTTGTTGTGTACCAGGACACCCAGTTCTCTGTATCTAAGGCTTTTGCAGTCTATGTTACTTTTGTTTTATTCTACCTGCCAAAGTGGACTAGTTCACATTTTCCTACATTATACACCATCTGCTTGATTAATCTATCTCTTTCCTCTTTAGAACTTACTTTTCTACCTACCTATCTCTGTCATCTGAAGAATTAGCAACCATAAATTAGACCCATCATTCAATATATTAAAATACATTGTAAGCAGTAAAAGAACCCAACACTGATTTCTGTGGCATTCCACTCATTACATTTGGCTAACCTGAAGATAACCCATTTATGCCTACTCTCTGTAATCTGTCCACTAACCTGTTCTCTATCCATACAAATATGTTATTCCTAAGCCCTGAGCTCTTATTTTGTGTACAAGCTACCCATCTTGATGGCAAGAATGTGGCTCAACATTTCAGGTCAAGTACACTTCCTTTGGAACCAAGGCAAGTGTGTTTAGCCCTATTTATAAATAGGGGTGAATATTTTGGGTAACCCACGAGCAGCAGAATACGCAGATGGATATGCGAGTAGCCATGTCATCAGTGGCACAGCATAACTGGTACATCTGTCCTCGCTCCTTTATGATGTTATAGGCAGTGTAGAAGATATTGGATAGTTTGATCACCCATGGCCCAAATCAGAGCCTCACTCTACTGCCACTCCAACAAACTGGGCTGCAGGAGAAGCCTGCACACAATATGTACCTCAGCAAGTTTAACTCTGCAGGCCCCTGGTCAATGAAAGTGGGACTCTATCCTTTGCACATCCCTTGAGCCAATCGAATGCCTCAGAGTCACATTATAAATGTTTACAGCCCAACTTGTCCATGTCACCGTTTTTTTAAACACTTAGGCTAACCCCAACTGCCCGCATTTGGCCCAGGTTCCTTTATACACATCTTACCCATGTAACTATTTAGATGTTTTTTAAAAGACAAAATTGTACCTGCCTCTACTACTATCTCTGAGCTTGTTCCAGACACTCATCACCCTCTGTGTGAGGAAACTGCCTTTCTGCACACTTTTGTATCTCTCCCCTCTCATCTTAAATCTGTGCCCTTTAGTTTTAGACTCCCCTACCTTTGGGAAAAGTTATTGACTATCTAGCTGATCTGTGCCCCTCAATATTTTATAGACCTTTATAAGATGACCTCTCAGCTTTCTATGCTCCAGATAAAAAAGTCCCAGTCCATCCACCCTCTCCTTATAACTAAACCATCAGGTCTCAGCAGCATCCTAGTAAATCTTTTCTGTCTTCTTTCTAGTTTAATAATATCTTTTCTATAATAGGGTGACCAGAACAGCACACAGTACTCCAAGTGTGGCTTTACCCAATGTCTTGTACAACTTCAACAAGACACATATTCAATGTTCTGACTGATGAAACCAAGTATGCCGAATGCCTTCTTCACCACTTTATCCACCTGTGACTCCACTTTCAAGGATCTGTGACCACATACCCTTAGATCTCTTTGTTCTGTAACTCTCTCCTATGCCCTACTATTAACCGAGAAAATCCTGTCTTGGTTCAATCTACCAAAATGATCATCTCGCATTTGTCTAAATTAAAAACCCTCCTCCATTCATCAATCCACTGGCCCAGTTGATCAAGATCCCGTTGCAATTGGAGATAACTTTCTTCACTGTCCACTATGCCATCAATCTTGGTGTCATCTCCAAATTACTAACCACGCCTCCTATATTGTCATTCAAATCATTAATATAAATGACAAATAACAGTGACCTAGCACTGATGCCTGAGGCACACCGCTGGTCACAGGCCTCCAGTTTGAAAACAAACCTCTACAATCACCTTCTGGCTTCTGTCAAGAAGTGGATTTTGTATCCATTTTGATATCTCATCCTGGATCATGTGAGATTCAACCTTATGCAACAACCTACCATGCAGCACCTTGTCAAAGGCCTTGCTAAAGTCCATGTAGACAATATCAACTACAATACCCTTATCTATCTTCTTGATTACCCCTTCAAAAAACTCATTCAAATTTGTGAGATATGATTTTCTACCCACAAAGCCATGCTGACTCCCTAATCAGTCTTTGCATCTCTAAATGCCTGTAGATCCTGTCTCTCAAAATACCTTCCAACAACTTATTCACCACAGATGAGAAGCTCACTTGACTGGGGGATTCACAATTTCCTTCCTAGCTTCCCACAATGCCCTGGTATACACTTCATCAGGTCCCAAGGATTTATTTACCTTGATGCGCTTTAAGTCTTCCAGCACCTGTTTCTCCGTAATATGTACGCTTCACAAGACATCACTATTTATTTCCCCAAGTTCCCTAACATCCATGCTTTTCTCAATGGTAAATACTAATGAGAAATATTCATTTAGGATCTCACGCATCTCTTGTGGATTCACACATAGATGACCTTGTTGATCCTTAAGAGTCCCTACTCTCTCTTGTTACTGTTTTGCTCTTTACGTGTTTGTAGAAGCTCTTTGGATTCTCCTTTGCCTATCTGCCAAAATAATCTCGCGTCCCCTTTTTGCCCTTCTGATTTCTCTCTTAACTCTACTCCTGTATGCCCTATACTCTTCAAGAATTCACTTGATCCCAGTTGCCTATACATGTCATGTGCCTCCATTTTCTTTTTGACCAGGGTCTCAATATCCTGAGTTACCCAGAGTTCCCTACTTCTGCCTTGCCCTTTACTCTAAGGGTTTGCCTTTTATTTATCCTGAGCACTGGTTAACAACTTTTGAAAGCCTGCCATTTACTAGATGTCCCTTTGTCTTCCCACAGACTTCCCAATTAACTTTTGGAAGTTCCTGCCTGATACCATCAAAATTGGCCTAGCCTCAATTTAGAATTTTAACTTTTGGGCCTTGATCCCAGTTTTATCCCAATTCTAACCGCTCCCTGAATTATCCAATATACCTCCCCTCAACTACAACTAGGGCCTGTCAGCCTAGACCTGCAGAGTTCTTTCTTACTTCAATGACCAGGTCTATCTCTAGATGCCCCCTGCTGCTCTACCTGCAGCACCAACAATGACCACTACACCTGCTTGGCATTGCTGGTATACAGTTGCTAGCTTTTGATTGGCCAGCAGTTCTGTGAAGCAGAATATTCTCTTGGAGATGGATGCAGGTCCTGCCTCATCCCAGAGAACATCACGTAGAAAATGACTACAGGGTGCATCGGCTAAATAGAGGTAAGGCTGCTCCCTACATTTATACTAGTGTGGAGACAACCTGACCTCAGCAATAGATCTAGCTGCTAAGCTCTGAGTTAAGATCTTTAGTAAAATAAAAAGACAAGATAAAGAACATTAGTTGGAATTACAAAGAATTTATAGCACCCAAACATGCCACTTGGCCCAATTAGTCATTATTTGTGCTCCACACTAATCTCTATCCATTCTACTTCACCCAACCCTATCAGCATTTTCAAGCTGTGCTGGTTGGGGGGAACTGAGCGTGTAAACAAAAATAACAGAAGTGCAGATTCAGGTCTGCTAGATGCATTATTTAATGAGTCATTGATTCTGGAATGTACAGAGGTGCAGATGCATTCCAAACATTAAAAGAGTAAATTAGATGCCCAACATATTCACTTTTATAGGTTAGGCAGTTATTGGAATCACCAGTCACCTGGAACTCACATGCCATCTTCTGGGGTGGGTGAATACACAAATCAGGAACATAAGTATTCCACTCAGTCCTTCAAACCTGCTCTACCATTCAATGAGATCTTAGTTAATCTGATTATAACCTCAATTCTATATTCCTGGCTACACCTTTCACCCTCTTGCTCATCAAGAATTTATCAACCTGTGCCTTAAAATTATTCAAAGACTCTACTTCCACTGCCTTTGAGGAACAGAATTCCAAATTAACTCACAACCCTAAGAAAAAAGGATTCTCATCTCTGCCCTAAAGAGGCAACCCCTTATTTTTAAAGAGTGGCCCCTTGTTTCTACATTCTCTAAAAATAGGAAACATTCTCTTTACCTCCACTCTGTCAAGGCCCCTTAATATCTTATATGTTTCAATCAAGTTACCCTTCACTCTTTGAAATTCCAGCAGATACATGCCTAGTCTGCCCAACCTTTCCTCACAAGAAAATCTATCCAACCCAGGTATTATTTAGTAAACCTTCTTTAAACTGCTTCTAATGTATTTACAGCCTAATCCTTAAATAAGGACATCACTACCGTGTACTCCCAATGGGGTCTCACCAATGTCCTATATCATCGTAGCATGACTTTCATACTTACATATTCAATATCCCTTTACAATAAATGATGATATTCTATTAGCTTTCCTAATGACTTGCTGTATCTTCAAATTAGCTGTTTGCAATTCATTCACAAGGACTCTAAGATCCCTCTGCATCTCAGTGTTCTGCAATTTCCTGCTATTTAGTCAACATGGCTAGAATTTTTGTGGTTATTCATAGCAGTAGGCTTCTCTGGTCCCACCAGTGGCATAACCTTGCATAAGTTTACTGGCAACTGGAGTGGTTTCAATGGGAACTTCCATTGACAGTGGCACCAGAGGATCCCACCACCAGTGAACGGTGCACCATCAAGAAAAACAGTGAAGAGAAGCCAGAGAATTCTGCCCTCTGCTGCTTCTGTAATTCCTCTGCCAAAACAGACAATTTCCCACATTATACACCATTTCCAGAGCTTTGCCCACTCAGTTAACCCATGTCCCTTTTTCTCTTCACATTTTATAATGTTATCTATCTTTGTGTTATCAAAAAATTTAGCGACCTTGTCTCTAGTCCCTTCATCCAAGTCATTTATATAAATTATAAAAAGTTAAGGCTCCAGAGTGATCCCTGTGGTACATCACATTACATTTTATTAACCATAGAAGACCTATTGACACTTACCCTCTGTATCCTGTTAGCTGTCTTTAATCCACAATTATCTTCTACACCATGAGCTTCTATTTTCTGCAATAATCTTTGATGTGGCACTTTATTAAATGCCTTCTGGAAATGTAAATACAGTACATTCGCTGGTTTCCCTTTATTCACAGCACATTTCTTCAAAATAATTCCAATCAATTGATTAAACTTATCATAAAACCGAGTTGACTCTGCCTGATTATTCTGGATTTTTCCAAGTGCCCTGTTATAACATCTTTAGTAATAGCTTTTAATATTTTCCCTGACAGATGTTAAGCTAACCAACTTGTAATTCCATGCTTTTTGTCTCCCTTTTTCAATAAAAGGGCTAAATTCAATATTTTTCAATCTATCCCACTAGCCACTTTTTTTAAGACCTAGGATGAATTCCATCAGTTACCTATATCTTCTATAGAGAAGACTAATGCAAAATCTGTCTTCTCTTTATTTTTCGTTATTAATTCCCTAGTCACACTTTCTATAAGACCAAAGCTCACTTTGTTAACTTCTACTCTTTTTAAAATATCTATTGAAATTCTTACTATTTGTTTTTATATTTCTAACCATCTTTATCTTATATTCAAGTTTTTGATTCCTTATCTACCTTGGACACTTCTGGCTTTTTAAAAATATTCTGTCCAATCTTCTACTTGCCATCTATTTTTTGCAATTATATGTTTTTTCTTTAAGTTTGATACTGTCGTTTTTTCAGTTAACAAGAGATGCTGGATATGTTCTCCCCTCGCAATTTTTCTTTCTGGTATCCATTCTGTGAATTCTGAAATATCCTCTTAAATGTCTGAGAAATATGATCACTAGTGATGTCTTCACAAGTTCCTCGAGATCCTGTGGAAGAAAGTTGGTCCAACAGAAACAGTTTCTCCTGAGTCACCTTGCTTAATATTGAGGTGCTAGTCATTCAAAACCAGCTCCATAGGGTAGGACATGTGGTTCATAAGCCTGACACAAAACTCCTAAAGCAAGCTAATTCACTTGGAATTTAGTCACAGCAAAAGAGAGTCCAAGAGGAAACCAAGAATGCTTTTCGATATCCTTCAAATCTTCCACCATGACCTGCCGCATGTGTTACGAGATATCTCATTAAGTCTCTGCCACTGTATCTCTACTGACGAATCCCTTAAACTACTGTTCTAAGTCACTTCAACTAGTTGTTCTTCCTTGCCCTCATAATTGTCCTTCCTTAAATTTAAAATACTAGTCTTGGATACTATGATCCCTGCTACTTACAGTACTTTCACTATAAGGTCGCTAATGAATCCTCTCATTTCATGGATCTACTGTGGTCTGTTCTCTCATTGGTGCAAGAATGTGCTGTTCTAAGAAACTATCCCAAAAACCTAATATAAATTCCTTATCTCGGCTACCTTAGTTCATCTGGGTTTCCCAGTGTACATGCAGATTGAAGCCCAATGAGTTTTTCTCTACCTTTCTGACAAACTCAATTACACAGCTGGCTGTTGGGTGGGGACAGATTTGTGTTTAGAAGTTACACCATGAGGATTAGATTTACTTTATGGGTTAACTAACTTTAGAACTCTCTTTCCATGTATTCAACATTACTCTGCATTTCAAGCTGATCGTTCAGTTGAACCTTTCCAAAAAAGTAAGAGAAGTTTGCTGCATAGTCTTTGAGCTTCTGCAGCACTTCAAATGCCCTGCCTCAGACACAATATTATTTTTGGCCCACTCTTCCATATTGGTGGGCCATACATACAATGCACTGTTCATAATCAAGACAGTAAAATCATGAACTGACAGACTATCTGCTATAACAATTAAAATTTGATATCATTAAGGTGCAAGAAATAATAGCTTCAAGATGCATTTGTATGGTACCTTTCATGAGCACACCATGCAAATACTGCACAACCAATAAAGTAAAGGAATAGTTACTATTATAATGCATGAAAACATAACAGCTAATATGTTCATGCTACATTTGCACAAATAGCAATGAGATATAAATGACTAATCTGTTTTAGTGGTGTTGGCTGAGAGATAATTATTGGGCAAATATCAGGAGACCACCCTTGATCATCTTCAAAAAGTAACTGGGGACTGTTTTCCTTGTACTTGTGAGGGCGGACTGTGACATTACAGGCAGAGTTACATCCTCAATGCTGCATTAATGTGTCAGCTTGGTTTCTCTGTGCTCACCTCTGGACCTTCTTACTCAAAGTCAAGAGTGTTACATTTTAACAAAGGTAAAAAAAAATGTCAATTTAATATAATATGGAAAAAGCTTTGTGTTTTTGAGCACTAGAGGAAAAAAAGAATTATGGATATTGCGAGGAAGACCAGCATTTATTTCCCATTCTTAATTTCCTTGAAGATTAATTTCCTACCACATGCCTTTAATAATTGCTTCTTGTGAACAAAGTACACAATGTGAAATTCATCTCGCAGTTACAATGTTTTAAATAACATGAGAAATATTGAAAAATGTTAGAATATTTCTATAGCAAAGGTATACCAGTAAATGTTCTGAAGCACTGTTTGTCCTGAGCATGCTTTCTCTGCGATTATTTATTTAGTCTGAATCAGCACTTCTCCTACTGTACAAGGAAAGCTGCGCCTTCCAATGATTCCAATGTATCCATCTGCAGTTTCATCTAAAACTCACAAAACATCAATTAAATTATCCCAAAATATTTCTAGACAGCAAACTGGACAGAATTTCAATTCCTTTATGTTGCAATGAAAATCTATTTATGATTCACACTCATGGTGTGGCAGTTTTCCCAACCTATTTGTTGTGGTACATGAAGTTTGCTGACAATGCAAGGGTGATGTCAATGCTTTAGCCTGAAGTGCTGTCACTAACATAGTGTACAATACAGCATCTCAATCTAAGCCAATGCATATATATTTCACTCAAATTGGAGCAGCCGCAATACATTGCCAAAAATTATCTTATTTTCTTCACAGAAAGACAGACATGCAACTGAAGCAAGTTTCAGGTCCAAACCTTTCCTAATGTAACAGACAAAGAAATGTGTTATCTAAAATTAAAGAAGCACTTTCAACTCAAATACCCTTCAAACTCTCCCTAATGTTGGTGAAAGGTCAAGGCAGATTTATTAAGTAATTTTGACAAAGTCATGATTGAGTTAAGAATGGCATGTTTCCCACTTTAAAAATCATGGGAAGTTTCCAAAGGATAATTCTTTGCCGCAACTCCTTAAAATACTCACACCATATTCCTGCCGATATTTTTATGTAGGTTTCAACTCATTTTCAGATGTTGATTTTCATTTGATCTATTATTATCACATATATTGGTATGCAGTGAAAAGTATTATTTCTTGTGCACTGTACAGACAAAGCATGCCATTCATGGAGAAAGAAAGAAGACAGTGCAGAATGTAGTGTTCAAGTCATAGCTAGGACGCAGAGAAAGCAACTTAATGCAAGGTAGGTCCATTCAAAAGTCTGATAGCAGTAGGGAGGAAGCTGTTCTTGAATTAGATGATACGTATCCTCAGTCTTCTACATCTTTTTCCCAATGGAACAAGACGGAAGAAAACATATCTAGTATATGTGGTCCTTAATTATGCTGGTTACCTTTCCGAGGCATTGGGAATTATAGACAATGTCAATGGATGAGAGGCTGGTTTAGGTAATGGACTGGGCTTCATTCACGACCCTTTGTAGTTTCTTGCAGTCATGGATAGAGCAGGAACCATACCACGCTGTGATACAACCAGAAAAAATGCTTTCTATGCTGTATCTGTAAAAGTTCTTTCTTTCATTGGGAGTTATTCCTCATGAATTTAGTAACCTTACTCATAAACTATTGGCCGACCATTACATCTGTTCACTGTTGGGCATTTTTACAGTACTCTGGCACTGAATGAGCTGTGTAATTACCATTTCTTCTTAATGGGCCATTAATACACTGGTTCTGTAAGGAAATCAGGCCATCATCTTGCCATTTTGTTTGATGGAATCCACAATTGATAGAAAGATATTACTGGATTCTATAACACAGTCTACCATTGAATTTTGATGGCAGCTACCTGAGTATTGATGGGCCAGCATATCAATGCAGGTTTAGAAACATAAATGTTCTGAAAGAATGTTAGAGACATAACACATCTCGAAAGCAATGTGAAAATGAAACAACAAATACTGTAAGTTTCAAATTGGGACACTTTGAAGTATCCCAAACTTCAGCATTGGAAATTACATTTGTTGTTAAGGATAAGCACAATACAATAAACATTTTAAATATTTGGCCTAGCCCTGTGTAAATACCTTACAACAGTCAATAAATAATGTAAACAAAGGTGATTTCCAACTGACTGTCACTATTACTGTCTAACATTTGGATTAAGGTCCTTTTAATCTGCTTGATTACTATGGTCAAATTACTCCATAATTACAAAATTAATTCTACTGCAAGGCAAGACCATAATGGAGGAAATGCTTTTTTATTTGTTTTTAAAATTCTTCCACAGGATGTGGCCATCATTTACAGCCCAAACCTAATTGCCCTTGAGAAGAGGACAATGAGCTTCCTCCTTAAACCACTGCAGTACATGTTGTGTAAATACATTCATTGCACTGTTAGGAAGGAAGTTCCAGGATTTTGACCCAACAACAATGAAGGAATGGCAGTATAGTTCTAAGTTAGAATGATGTGTGGCTTGGGGGAGAACTTGCAGATGGTAGTGTTCCTATGCATTTGCTACCCTTGTCATTTTAGATGGTAGAAGCCATGGGGTTTGAAGGTGCTATCAAAGAGGCCACGGTGTGTTGTTCTTTAAAGATAACTTAGTTTTTGTTTTCATGGAGGAACATAGCAAGGATGCTTCTGGAAATATATCTGATCTCAGAGACATTCCTGTTAATATTTATTTGGCTCTGCACATAGACATAGGATATTTGCTACCCAAAGCACCTACTGTTTCTCACATTTAAATGGCTTCATAGCTTGATGGCTGTCCAAGAGTCATTGACCAAAATGTGTTGCTCTTCTTATTACTGGTTTGAAATGAGGCTAGCTGAATGCTTAGACATTGCTTTGGCAGTCAATATAATTCTCATTTTAAAGCAGTGTCCTGAAATACAACAGAAGATATGACCAGCAGGACTTCTGAAAGCAACAGAGGTAGTGGCACACAACTGAAGTCTTAATATTTTGAAGGTCCTCTGGATACCACACATCAAGGCATTGTTATTTAAGGGTAAAACATAATAAGTTTCATGTTGAGGTTGTACAATCTTCCCAAAAGGGTAAAAAGAAATCATTGATTGTTAATATGGAACTTCTGTGGTATAGATCAAACGAATAACAACAAGCTATATTCAAAATGTGAAGGGTGAACAGTATCAAACTGATGACAGAGAGGTGAGGACAAGAAAGAATGGAATAATAAATGCAATATTTTACCAATAAATTTTCCAACTGATGCTGTATAACTTCTGATGCCACATACAGTTGGGCTTCTGCATCTGTTGTCTTGATGTACAGGAAAACCTAATGACTATTTCAAATTTTCTGGGACCCCCTATTGTTACACAAGTGTAAGGACTGGAAAAAAGAAAATTACAGAGGCCCTCAGATTTAATTGAGGAGCAATGATTTTTTAATACTTGTATCCAAAAATAAAATTATTTTCAGCTTTTGAAAGTTTGAATTTCACATTCAAGCTAAAGAAGAAAATTATATTGATTAAAAATAGATCTAATAAAATATATTTTTAATTTATTTCCAACTCAGATTAACAATATGAATTATATTGAAATGTTTCCTCCTTTTACTCAGAAACAAAGTCACTGTCACAGCATCAACAAGGATCAGGCAGTTTCAAGGCTGTTCCTTCAAAATTAATATTTCCCATATACTCCTCCTTACAATCAATGCCGCTTTAAATTTTCACACAGTTTTAAAGAATACGTTCACATGGCATGACAATCACACAATGCATCCCAACTTCCAGAGGGTGGTCTAACAATGATGACAATAATGAGCATGAAGTTTATCTTAGATTTCACGCACCAGTGTCCAATTGAGCAGTTGACATTCGCTTCATAGCAGAAACAGACACTAGTGTGCTAAAAGCCATGACAAATGTGCACCTTCTCCCACATTACTGTCCATCTCATGGGCAATTAACTGCATCACAGAGAATGTGACTGTGGTAGTGTGTGACTACCATGTACATGAGTCTTAAATACATCTAAAAAGGGAAGCAAAAATAGATAATTTTGCATTTCTTTGCCTTATAATGGCATATGCCTAATGCTTAATTATTGTTATCTCTTTTACTCACAGTTCTTAATAACATAGACTAATTCCTGTTAATTTTATCTCTCCCTTTATAACTTGCACGACATACTATTCTGGCACTTGGTTTTCTTATAAAGAAACATGAAAGGATCTTATTACACATGCACAGAAAAAGGCCATTCAGCCTGATGAGTCTGCACTAGCTTTTCTGAAGAGCAATCAAATTAGTTCCACTCACGTATTCTTTCCCCATGCTGGGTATTTTTTTTCCATTTAAATATTTATTCAATTTACTTTTGAAGGTTATTATTGAACCTGTATTGATCACTTCTATGTTAGAAATTTTTCTTTTCCTAATTACTTTAAATCTTTACTCTCCAGTCATTAGCCCATCAACCATTCAAAATTATTTCTGTTTATTCACTCAATCAAAATAAGTCAAAATTTTACACATCTCCATCAATTTTCCTCAGTCTTCTGAGCTGTAATTAGAACAAGCCCAGGTTTCTCCTGTCCATCCTATAGCTGTCATCACCAGGTCCATTCCAGTAAATCCCTTCTGTACCCTAATCAAAGCCTTCATCTTCTTCCTAAAGTAGTGCTCAGAATGGGATTCAGTGGGATGAGTATTATGCTAGCCATTTGCCTGGCTCACTCTGCAGCAAAGTGACTGCTGGGCTACTACTCGAGCACAATAAAGACTTCTGTAGACTAGCAGAAGTCTTTGCTGTCAAACAATCATTGTCGTAGTTTGTGGAAGACTGAGCTGGTGCAGCTGATCCAGTGTTGGATCTCCCTTTTCAGTGATGACCTTTTGAGAGAGGAAGCTGTCAAGGTATGAGACATGTTCAAAATATTCCAGAATCTCTCCTCCAATATGCATGCGAGGGTCAAAATTTAGCTGACCAAGTCTGGATTGATTTATGAGTTTGGTTTTGCAACATTCAAGAACAGGCTGAGCTCTTGAATGCAAGTTGAAGAGCCCCTGTGGTATGTTGCATGGTGGCAGGTGGTTGGGCGCCGCTTGCTGGTGGTGCGAGCTAATTTCCTGCAACTGTCAATAGTGTTTCCTGTTGAACGCATCTCTTGCCACTAGGAAACCCCACAGCACGGTGGTGCCACCGGCAGGACTGTAAGATCCTGCTGACATAAACAGCAGCAAGATTTCAGCAGTTATACGCAAATGGTAAGTCATTTATGTCTACAGTAGTCAATTTAATTTCGCACAGGAACAACTCAGTTTCCCTCTCGGCGATAGTTAATACAGACACCAGAAGGTAGTTGATCTTTGATGTGGTGAATAGTCACTGTCAGCTAGATTGTGAAGAGCAGGAGAGTTATCACACCATTTTGTTTAATAGCAGTTCGGATTCTGAAGGTGACTGTTCCAGATCTCTCGCTCAAGACAGTAGCAGTCGTGAAACAGTTGCATGATTGTGGTGAGGTTTCAGAAACATCCAAATCTCTGGAGCACAATTCAGAGAGCCATGCAATTTAGTGAGTCAAATACTTTGTTCAGGTTAATGAATGCAATTAAGAGCTCCTGGTTGCACTTGACATTTTTCTTGGACTTTATTGGCAACAAAGACCAGATTGGAGCTTCACAGAAGGATGTCCTTAGCCTCAAGATGTAAATGATTGAGGAGAATGCACACCATGGTTTTTCTGGTCATAGATAAGAGGGAAATACTTAGATAGTTTCCATAGCATGAATTTTCTTCTTTCTAGGACATAGTTACTATCACCATCTTCGTGAAGTTAGGGAGTGGGGAACATTCATTTTCCTCCCAAATTAATAGGATGAGCAAAAGGAATTTAGATGTGAGCAAAACCCAGCAGATCTGTTGACCTCAGCTGGAGTACTATCAAGATTGCAGGCTCTGTTGTTGTTTATCCATTTGGTTGCTTGTTGCAGCTATCTCATTGATGGTGGTTCCCCCATGGATACTTGCACAGGGTACTTTGGGATAGCCTGCAGAGTATCAGCTCCCATTGTAGAATCCCAGTTGCAGAGTTGTGGAAAAGTTCCTTCCAGCATTGACAAATCACATTGTCAATAAGAGAAACATCATCCTGTAAGCAAAGGGGAGTTTGTACATTTGACGTCAGTTTATGAATGGCCTTGGAGGATTTATAAACGCTCCATAGGTCATGATGAGCAGTACATTGTTAAATTTCTCTAGCTTTCACTTCCCACATGTTCTTTATCGTCCCGATTTTTCTTAAAAGTGTCAATGCTGAGCTGTTAGAATGCTGTCTTCTTGACTTGCAACCCTGGCTTGTTCTGCCAGGCAATGAAAGCTCCGCTCTTTTGTTCTTGGAGGTCACATACAATAGCATTGTTCCCACTGAACCAGTCTTAGTGATGATATTGTTCAAACCCAATGGTCTGGGCACAGGAGTCTGGTATGACTGATTTGATTCGATCCCCATGTTTCTGAACGGAGCTGGATACATGAAAATTTTCAGACTGGTTGTGAGCTGGATTGGAATTCCTCTCTTTCATTTGGCTACTATAGAGCTGAGACATTGATCTTCTTCCTCTTGGAATTTGAGTTTTACGATGTCCTACTGTTAGGTGGATGTTCATCACTGATAAAACAAGTTGATTATCTATCTAACAGCCCGCGCATGCATGGAGTGACATAGACATCACCCAAATAGTAACAGAACCAGGAGGTGCTATTTTTAAATCTAGGATGCTTTCATGTAATTTTGATTTGTCCTTCTGATGGAAGAGGGTGTTTGTTATAATAAGGCCATGCTGAGCACCAGCAAGAGGACACCAGGCGAACACCAGTTGCATTGTTTTTTCCCACCCCAGTTTTTCCCAATGGTTCCTGTCCAGACAATGCCCAGAAGATGACCATTTATTCTTTTTGAAAGGTTAGAGTGGAACTCTTTCTCAAAATCTTCATCAATATAAGGGGTCAGACTATAGGCACTGGTGATAGAGGAATATTGATAATGACTGAGCTGTAGATGAAGTGTCATAATTCATTCATTTATACACACTTGGGGAGTTCTTGCACTGCATTCCAGAGCCTATTCTGGATGTCAAACTCCATGGACATGGTCACTGTCGGCCTTTCCCTTTCCAATAGCAAGTGTATCCCTTGCTTCTTCTTTTAGCCGATCTTCACCAGGAAGATGGATTTCACTGAGGGCGGTGATGTCAATTTGAAATCCTTGGAGTTCATGTGGTATGACTGCTGTTTTTCTTTCTGGGCGATCACTCTTCAGATTATCCATGAGTCTTCTAACATGCTAATTTTTCTTTCTTTGAACCATAATGATCCACTGGGTATGGAAACTAGCTAGGAGAAAGTGGAACAGCCCATTTTTGGGGCAGCTTCTTAAGACGCACCTCGCCCAATCCCCACCATCACTTTATTATTTGGGGTGAGCAGAGGATATCCCAAAGGGGATGCTCAGTCGCAGATGCTGTTACTCAAAGGCATTTTTGTCTCAAGACATTCATTCTTCTGTCACCAATGTGCAGATTCTTGATGTGTGACTTCCAGGTTCACAGCTCACCATCGTCACAGGACCTGAGCAAGTGAATTCTGGTAGAAGCCTGTGAGTGACCTTGTTTAACATGGGGAACTTGGGAAACTTGTCAATGTTCACATAATCTTAATAGGCTGCTGAGCAGATTTCAGTAACGTGCCAAACCCACGATGACTATGATCCTTTTGCACCTGCAGTCTTCTTCCACTTCTACAGTTGGTGAGACGCACGGACATTCTTCACTTGTTTTGCCGTTGAAGACTTTTTGGACTGCACTTTGTCTGGCACACTTCCTGCTGACCATTTTCATAAGGAATTAATTACACTCCTCCTGTATTCCATTATTATTGTGCCATGGTTCATTTTCATACACAAAATATACGAGGTCATGTGGTGTTCCTCCCACTCCACTGCCATGAGAGATATTAGACATAAAGGGATGCAAAAGCATTTTAACTGAAGTTTTAATCATCATAAATTCTGCTTGTTTATTAAGGATCACATATTACTGATTGTTTTGAATCTCATGAGCAAACAATTTAAAGACCAAACAGAGCAGCTTACAGTTCCCACAGCTAAACAACACATCTGTTGTCTGGAAGTGTAAAATTTCTTTATTTTCTTTGCAATTTCAACAGCTTTTGTTTTTCTTTCCCATCCTTTATGTGACAAACATAACTTGATGCCTTGAAGCACCCGCCACAGCAAAGTGTGACAGAGAATTTACAACATCAATTATGGTTGTTCAAGCCATATTTCGCTTGTATTTCCCAAGTGTATGAAATAAAGTGCAACGAAAAACTGAATGAATAAAACTTTAACTATTTGGAATTCAGAGCTGTGAATGATGATTGTACCATTTCAGGATATACTTTACCAATAAAAATACATTGTTACAAAAGAGATATTAGCCCAGAGTTTCCACTTGAATGTAAGTTCACTTATAATTGGGCCAAATTCCTAGCCAGACATCCGGCATCAGCTTAACTATGGAACATCTTTACTACAGACATAGTAACAAGGCCAGCATGCACAAGACCCCGTTGTTCAAAACCTATCATCCACATCCGATGTGTACATGTAACAATCATAGAACTGTTGCAGTCGCGTGAGAATTCACACAATTAAAAACATGAAAAGCAAAATTCTGACGAATTTCTTGTGAATCAAGTTATTGATAAAAAGGGTGTTAGGAACACAGGATATGTGGGATAAAGGAAACTCGGTGAGAAAGGTGACAAGGATATTGTTATGAAGCCATGCCTTACAGAAAAAAAAAATGGCTTCATAAATTTACTGGTGAGAAATAATGATTTTTTTTGAAAGGCTAAAGATACACTCCAATGACTTCAAATCACAAAGATGGCCGAGTATTTGCATTATTTTGTTTCCCAAAGCCATTGAAATGGAGACAATCTATTTGCAAAGCCTCACTAGGAACAATTATCTTGAAGGAATATAAATGGGGGCCATGTCCTATTCCATAAGTAAGTCACAATTCAATTGGGTACAGACAAACCATTAAACATAATTACTTGGACAATAGGACATTAGCTACAGAAGAAATTCTCCGAAATGTAATCTAATCATGGCAATGCTGGAAAAAAAAGGCACAGGTGGGATTTTATGGCCTTGCTTGCCTTGAAACCAGAAATCCCTGCCTGAGGTCACTGGACCTTTCTAGTGTCCACCCCTTTCCCAGTCTGATTCCTGTGGTGGGCAGGAGGGTAAAAGTCTGGCTATTTTGTTGATACTTTTCATTTTGTACTCATCAGGACATTCACAAGAATAGCAACGTGAGGAAAAACAGTAACTTTGTAATTTAAGAGTTGGCAAATAGACTCTGATTGATAGCATTGCTATGAAGAATACATCCGTTAATGATGATGGACATTAATAGCCAAACATGATTTAAAAATTATTCCTTTAAGGATCAGTCTACAAGATCTCATGACACAGAGAACAGGGTGCTGGATCACCTTGGTAAATGTGGGCTTCTATACTCAATCTATCTCAGGAGCTGATTGCAGTCAAGAAGCTGCAAGCTTCTACATGATTTTAACCTGTAAATAAACGAATTGTATTTTTCCTAACGTGGTGAGTAAGCATTTTTACAAAGATAAATGAAACCATCCTAAGACTGAGAGTATCCAGTTTACTGAAGTGGAGTGAAGTTGAAAAAAGATGCTCCTCTTTGGACAGATAGATCGATGTGACTCCTCCACAGAACTTTGGACACAATACATCAAGTGCTTTTGGAACAAAAAAAGGAAGAGGTGAAGCACAAGACAATTCTCCTGACTGCATATGGTACCCAAATTTATAATCTGATTCATAGTCTCACAGGCCCAAGCATGCCCAACTTGTTGTGTGCATAGAATTGGTAAAGTCACATTGACCTCTACAAGTAATCTCCTATGAATCATCTCAGTATTCATCCAACAGGCTTACCTGTCCTGTAACATACCATTCAAGGTGGCTCACATTTGTAGGTAAACCATCAGTCTACTCCAGAAATTTAAGTTGAATTCAAGGCGAAGAGCCCCAGGTGACTTATACCACTAAATTGAAACAGATATTGTGATTCTGGAATCACCTTGAACGACATTGTGGGACAGATAGACCTGTTGGATGAATAACACGATGATTCAAAGGAGATCACTTGCAGAGGTCAATATAAATTTTAAATGATCAATAGAGATGGCACAGATGGATGAAAAAGCTGAAAAAGATGCATAAGGTTTACAAAGCACACAAAATGGTGCCATTCGCCAGTTAAAGGCAAACCTTCAGTCAGTAGTGGTGTCAAAACTGAAGAAGTATCCATGAGGTAGGAAACAAGTTCAGCCATAAAACAGATAGAAACAGATTCAGTTGAATTACCGGTGCCTGAAGAGGCACTTACCATTGTGGTTTCAGCTAACAGTAATCCTGTGGAAGCGCCTTAGGTAGTGGAGTCACACCACTCCAGAATGATTCAAGAATCCTCTGAAAGACTTGATTTATAATTCAGGTAGTAAATGTTTAATTATCTGGAACTGTGCAAATTGAGTAATGACATCTGTATTCAGGAACTTAAGAGGAGGAGGGATGCGGTGATTGTCCCTTTATCAGAACCATATGACCTAAGAAACCCTGGTAAACACAGGCTTGTGTAGCCAGGGTCACTTCAGGAGGTGATTACAGCCACGAGGCTGCAAGCTCCCATATAGTTTTAACATGTAAATACACAATTTGTGTTTTCCCTGAACTGCTGAACACCTTTTACAGAAACCATCCTGTCTGTCCTTATCTGATCATAACAATAGTGTATTTGGGGACAGAAATGAACAGAAAAGGACTGTTGCTGAAGTGGTTGTGAACCTGATGAGCAATGTCAGGGAAGTGAGAGAACGGTAGTGAATTGGAAACAATGGGATTTAGAGGAAAATGTCTCTGCCTGATCCAGTCAGAACCAATTGTGCTTTTCCATTAGGATGCAATAAATTATTATCCTCAAAGACTGAAAAGCATTGGTTATATTTTGGATTCAAGATCAAGGGTATTCTAGTACTCGTATATACATTAGGTGGATTGGCCATGGGAAACCTATAGTGTTACAATGATAGGGCAGGGGAGAGGGCCTGGTAAAACACTCTGGGCCGGATTTAACCAAAAATTGATGCCCATTTTCGGGCTCAAAATTGCAGTAAATTCGGGTGTTGGGATTATAACTCAATCTGCATCCAAACCTGAGCATATTGCGCCTTTACCGACATCCGATTTGGGCGTGGGTCTGGTTTGCGCCCCAATCCGGCTGCCCGACGATTTAAATGCATTAGCATGCATTTAAATCGACCTAACGAACCACGTGCTCAACTCTACCGCCAAACCCCACTTTACCATCTTCGGATCCGTTCCAGATTCATGCTGTTACCAACCAGCAGAATAAAAGTCGGAAACAGATTCCTATTCTGCAGGGGAGAGACAGGCCCCCCTCCACCCACCGCGCCCACCGCCCCCCTCCTCCACAACCAGGAGGTAGGCCCCCCTCCCACAACTTGGCAGAGCACACCCCCAGCCTACCTTGATTGCTGCAGTCCCACCACCATCCTTCTGACCTGCACTCGATGTGGAAGTGTCGGCGTTGAACACAGTAAGAAATTTCACAACACCAGGTTAAAGTCCTGTTGGAGTTAAACCTGGTGTTGTGAGACTTCTTACTGTTGGACAGCCTGCAGCACCTTTCCGGCCTCCCACTAGCATCTACCGAAGGAGGGGGTGGCTCAGATGGATCTCTGGTTGCGGGGGGCGGTGGAGGAATGGGGGGAGGATGGATTTGGGAGAAACCCCCCCACTCCCACCCAACCAGAGATGTACTGATGAGCCAAATGGCCTCTTCTGTCAGATACAGATAGAAAAGCAGTACATTGTACTAAACATCTGAATCCGAGTCGTGTAAACAAATTGCATTTTCTCAAAGTGAAGATGGTTGTACAATATACCCAGGAAGTGAATATAGTGTTGTACCCACATTGTTTTGATTAACAAAGCACAGATGTATTAATGGGCAATCTATAGATCAGCAGCTGTCTAAGAGCTCTATCTCTGTTTCTGCCTCTCTTGTCAATTATACCAATAAATTGGAAGTATAAAGTTGCAGGCTGGTCTATATTTAATCCATTCAAATTATATTTTTAAAACTCTGTAACCTGCTTTCAATTCAGTCTGGGAATTGTCTGGAAAAAGAAAGGGCGGCAACAATTCATCTAGGCCTCAGTAGTGCATTTCCTTGGGGGGGGGGGAATTTTTTACTCTTAGGCCTCATCTGCAAAGGCCATATCAATCTCTCATCTACCTGTCGGAGAGGGGAAGGAAGAGTAGCAGCAGCTGGCCAGCAGCTTGGACTGGGATGCTAGGCAGCAAGAAGACATAGTCATAGACTTGAAATAGGTTGCAATATTATAGTTCCATGCTGATAGCTTTGAAGGTGGTGGGGAGGTAGGCGCTCAAAATGCAGCTCATGACATACCTGCTATGTACCTACCCACCCACATCCCCTATTTTATGGAGACCAATGGAGGCAACAGACAATCTGCCTGCCCATGGGAATTAATTGCTATTTAAGTACCTCAGCCGACCTCCATTGCTATTTCAACCGTAACAAAGTGAGACTACACCAAGCGGATAGTGTGTGTTAGCACCAGAGGAGAAACCTCCTTCAGTGGTTCCTTGTGCCCATGGAGACAGCTTTCCTCCACCAAGTTCGCACCTCTTTTACCATTCCCTCCCTCCGATCCACTGACCTCTCAAACACAACCATTAAACGATCCTACTAGGGCCTACCTACCGACTCTGCCAATACCTTTAGTTCAACTTCCGTAACCTCCTCTTCTTCAGGAATTGGCCATAGACCCAGTAGTGGTCAACACTTAAACCTGCTGCAAATTCAGAGGTGCCAGCTATCCAATTCACTGCAGCTTACTTCCAAGATGGTGGTAGAAGTCTCACCTTTAACCAATCACCATGTCGTCAAATGTTAAGTGGTGAAATAGGAAAACCCACTATTTAAAAAAGTCCTGCTAATGAATTAGGAAAGCAGTTAGAGCCTGAGTGAGATGAAAGGCCCAAGGTTTCCACCTGGGCATTTTAATAAAGTCCTGTTCATCCTCGTAACACAATGTAAAGCAAAAGTTGTTTGACTGACTTGTGGGCCAAACATGATTCAGCATGGCATCGATCTGCTTCATCACATTTCATGAGGCATACAACTTCCATTTTATGTACATGCTGGTCGGGCATTGAGACCAGGAGTCCATGTTGCCAGTTTATTGCTTTTGTCACCCATTAGCTATCCTTTGGTTTGACATGGTGGCACAAATGAGGCTGGCACAATGGATGTCACAGAATGAAGGCACCATGACTGCTGCCAGGAAGTCAGATATTAACATGGCTCACTGCCAATAGTTACATACCAGCTGGACACTGAACTAGTGGAATCTTTTCTGGCTTCAGTATTTGACAGAGCTGAAATACACTACCAGTAAAGTAATGTGTGCAGCCAATGACAAATCTTGCCATTTTCAAGCAAAGTCACGTATATGCTTGACCTGCCTACATCTTTCTGACAAGGTAGTACAAAATGCTCTTAGCTCTCTGGTGAATACAGAGCCTCAGTGACCTCCCTGCATTGGGATCTGGGTGTAGGAAAGGGCAAGGTTCTCTGGTTGTCTCCTGGTGAAACATTCATGATGAAGCACAGCCTTTCAAACTGTTCCAATAAGTATTGGAGGCTGCTTCAGAAGCTGGGAGGGAAGGGAAAATCAGAAAGGGATGTTCCTGGGGGTAGGTTTTTGCAATACAAGGCTGGCAAAAGCAGGTCATAAAAATGCTTAAAACTTCAGTTAGAATCTATCTGGAAACTCAAAGAAATTTTTTGAAAAGCATATGAATCTCAGGAGCTCCGATAAGACAAATGCATAACTGGAGAAGCCAGTAGTTTGGGCATCACAGATCCAGGAATAATCTCAGCAACGTGAAATTCCCTCATCTAGGTATTAGGGTCTGTCACTGCAGAATTTCAAGAATCCTGTTGCCACCGAGTATACTATGCTTAAGGCAATCACTGTCCCATCCCATTCACTTTCCTCTGGTTGCGATGCTCCTTTTCCCCTGTTACTGTACTCTCAAGATGACCGCAGTGATAGCTGCCGGTCTCCCTCACATTCCAGCTCTTGATTGTGCTCCCATATCTTCAGCCCACCAGTTGCCCTGATTGGATAGTGGATAATAAATAGTAGGCCAAGAGGGTAATACCATTTAGAGTGGATGAATATTCAATGCACCAAAAATCAGGGATAAGAGAAATAGCGAGGACAAATGAGACTGAATTGACAAAGGAAAAACAAAGAAAAAGTAAATAAATTACATTTAAAAAAAAATCCAAACAAGTGTAGAACTAAAGAAAATCTGTACAGGTAAGACAATATTGCCAGACTAAAATAAGGTAAATAAATCAATGTAACTGCATCACCAGCATAGCTTGAGGAAGAATAAATGGTGACTTCTAGTATCACAACCGTGTTGTTTGTTTTCACCTGTTCGTAACCTGTGGCATCTCACTAGGGAAAATGAATAGAATTTGCAGAGCTGCGATTTCTATCCCAGAAATGGAAGAATAATTATTCAAATTTTAATGTGGCGGGGCATCTAAATGCATGGACTATTAGTCAGATGTGCCTTGCACATTTAGGTTGTCAATGTTTGTGGGTTGAGCTGCTGTCAGTGAAAAATGATAATGTCACAATGAGTAAAACAAAGACTATGAGACCTGAGTGAACACAGAAAATAGAAGCAAGAATAGGTCATTCGGCCCTTGGAGCCTATCCCACTATTCAATTTGATCACGGCTCATAATTCAATATCCAGATCTCCCCTTCTCCCCATATCCCTTGTTCCCTTTAGCCCCAAGAGCTAGATCCAATTTCTTCTTGCAATCAGACAAGTTTACCCCTTATCCTCAAACTATGACCCCTGGTTCTGGACTCCATCATCACTGGGAACATTCTTTCTGAATCTACCCTGTCTAATCCTGTTCGAATTTTTAATCAGTTTCGACAAAAGAATTCCTCTCACTCTTCTAAACACTAGGGAATACAATCCTAACCAATTTAGTCTCTGTCCGTATGACTGACCTGCCATCTCGGGAATCTGCTTGGTAAATTTTTGCTGTACTCTTCCGCAGCAAGGACCTCATTCTTCAAATAAGGACCCCAAAACTAAACATAATACTCCCGGTGTGGCCTCATCAGCACCTATACAATTGCAGCAAAACATCCCTATCCCCATATTCAAATTCTTCTACTATGAAGGCCAACATAGCATTTAACTTACTTCACCACTTGCTATATCTTCTTGCTTACTTTCAGTGACTGATGCATGAGAACACTAAGGTCTTGCTGAGAATTATTATTCTTCCATTTCTGGGATAGAAATCGTAGCTTTGCAAATTCCATTCATTTTCCCTAGTGAGATGCCACAGGTGTATGAACAGGTAAAAACAAACAACACAGTTGTGATACTAGAAGTCACCATTTATTCTTCCTCAAGCTATGCTGGTGATGCAGTTGTATTGATTTATTTACTGTATTTTAGTCTGGCAATATTGCCTTACCCTGTACAGATTTTCTTTAGTTCCACACTTGTTTGGATTTTTTTTAAAAATGTCATCTTCTCAATTTACACCCTTTCAAATAATAACCTGTCTTTCTATTATTGCTACCAAAGAGAATAACCTCACATTTATCCACAAACTTGCCATGCAGATGCCCACACTGACAGCCTGTTCAAATCATGCTGAAGCATCTCTGCATCCTCCTCATAGCTCACTCTCCCACCCACTTTTGCATCATTTGCAAATCTGGAGATAATACATTCAGTTCCTTCTTTCAAGTCATTAATATATGATGTGAAAAACTGGGATTCAAGCATAGATATCTGCAGAATCCCACTAGTCACTGACTGTTGATGAGAAAAAGACCCAACTCTGTGCCTACTCTTTGCTTTCTATTTGCTAACCAGCTTTCTATCCATCTCAAGACATTAACTGCAATACCATGTGCTTTAACTTTATATAGTAGTCTGTTACGTGAGACCTTGTCAAAAACTTCTAAAAGTCTAAATAAATCACATCCACTTGTTCTTCTCAGTCAACTCGACTGAATTCCTTGAGTTACATTCTCAAGGAATTCCAATAGATTTGTGAAGTATGATTTCCCTTTTGTAAATCCATCCTGACATTGTCTGATTATACCACTACCTCCCAAATGCTGAGTTATGAATTCCTTGATAATGAACTCCAGCAACTTCCCCAACACTGATGTTAGGCTCACTGGTCAAAAGTTCCCTGATTTGTCTCGACTTTCCTTTTTGAATAGAGGGCTTACGTTAGCTACCCTCCAATCTGTAGGAAATATTCCAGAGTCTAAAGAATTTTGAAAAATAACCACCAATGGATCTATTATTTCTAGGGTGACTTCCTTAAGTACTCTGCGATGAAGATAATCAGGATCTGGAGATTATCCACCTCCAATCCCACCACTTTCACCAAAACCATTTCACTAAAACTGATTTCCTTCAGCTCTTCACTAAAACTCGTTTCTCTCAGAACTCCAAATATATTATTCATGTTTTCCTTTGTGAAGACTGAAGCAAAGTAAAAATTTAATTCCTTGGCCATTTATTTATCCCTGTTATGAATTCTCCCATTTCTGTTTATAAGGGGCCTACATTCATTTTTGTCAAAATTTTCTTCTTTATATACCTATAGAAACTTTTACAGTCAGTTTTTATGTTCTTTGCTAGCTTACTTTCATACTTTATTTTTCCCTTCTTAATCAATGCCTTGGTCCTTCTTTGCTGAATCATAAATAGCTTTCAATTATCAGACCTATTGCTTTTTCTTACCAATTTGTATGCTTCTTCTTTGAATTTCATACTAAGCCATGGTTTGGCCACAATTCTCTTACCACTCGAGTGAAACAGGAATAAACAATTTCTGGAGTTCACATATTCATTCTTTAAATGCCTACTTTTGCCTGTCCAAGGTCTTTCCTTTCGGTAATTTTTCTCAATCCATCATGGCCATCATAATTATCTTTATAGAGATTCAGGACCCTGGTCTCAGAATCAACTATATCACTATCCACCTTGACAAAGAATTCTACCATATTATGGTCACTCGTGAATAGGGCCAGGGGCTGACTATCTTGTTAACCAAACAGCATGAAAAATGGAGAAATATGCAGTGGAATCACCAAGAAAGAAAGACAAATTGAAGTGCCTAACTTCAATGTCAAATCAAGTACAGAAAAAAATAGAGAAGTTGGATTGAGAGAGAGAGAGAGAAAACAAATTAATAAAATAAAATTTAAAACCGTTAGAATCTCTAATATCGCTTGGACCTGAAGAAATGAGAGTCCACATTCTTAATAGTTAATTCTCAATGTCAGAATGATTGATTGACAGCAATCACGCTATAGAGGGGTTACTTACATTTCTCATGACAAGGTAGAACTTTTTGCAGCAAGCTCAGTTTATATCTACCATGTAAATGTAACTTCATGACATTGAATGCATGACAGCGATATGCCCCAACAAAAAAATCTGGTGGTACCAGACAGGTGCTCAGAATTCATTCATAATCAGTTCTAAATTGTTTGCCTCACTGAAACCTAGAACTGTGTAAATTATTTGTGTTTATATTGACACTACTTAAAAGAAACAGTTTTAAATCTGGAAGCAATGAAATAATTAACCTCCTTAAAGAACAGCAAAGACTAGGTAACAAAGGGTAAAGTTTAATTGAATTATAAAGCATGAAGGCTACAACTTGCACAACTACAGAATAAAGGCATAATGAATAAGTTCTTTCTAGTCTTCTTCCTATTTGAAAACTGTTGTTGGTATTCATACCAGGTACATTAAACTCCTTTACACTTAACATGGACTGCTCCATCCTCATTAATTGTTTACAAATTTGTAAACATTGTCCTGTTTCAATTTCAATCACAAACTGTTGCCAACATTTTCCTTAGCAACTGCACAGCTCATCTGAATCACTGCTTGGCAACAAAGCCTCAAGCTTTGCGTACGTTCATGTCATCCTTTAGTTGCCATAGCAGGTGTTTATTTTTAAAGATACAATGCAAATCTAGTGTTCTGTCTCACTATTTGATTTAAAGCTTAGTGCTACATCTCACTATTTGATTTAAATGCAAAGTATTGATATGTGATGTACTGAAATGATGTAAATGAGATTTTGCCCTTCTAACTTAATATAGATTGGCTTTTAGAAATACTTTTGTCAATATTTACCGCAACAAATTGCCCTCACGCAACTTTCAATGGAGTAAAACATCCCAAAGTACTTCATAAGACTATTATCAAACAAAATCTGACACAGAGCCAAATACCACTATGGAGAACCAAAAACTTAGATAAACAGTTAGGTCATAAGATGCATCTTAAAGGAGAAACGTGAATAAGGTGACAGAAACATTTACGAAGGGAATGTTGCAGAAATGCTGTTATCTCAGAGCCAAAAGAGGTGTGAGGCTATGGAAAGATTTGATAATGGGGAAGAATTCTAAAATCAATGTATTTCTCAAAAGGTGCCAATGTAGGTCACTGGGCAATGGAATGATAGGTGAACAAAACTGTGAACATTAGTGTGAACAGAATTTGGTAAAAGGGTAACAGCAGCAGGGTTGTGGATGAGGTTTATGGGAGGTGGAAATTGGAATATTGGCCCGGAGAGCATTAGAATTTACTTTTATTCATTAATGGAAAATAGACATTGTTGACAAAGTAGCATTTATTGCCACGTTACAGTTACACCCACAGTGCTGTTAAGTACAGAGTTCCAGCATTTTGACTAAATGGCAATGAAGGAAAACTGACCTTTTCCAAGTCAGACGATATGAGACTCGAAAGGAATACTTGTGGTGTTCCAATGTATTTGCTCAATGTATTATTACAAAGGAACTGGAGTAGAAAAGTAGAGGAGAGTTGTTGCAATTGTATAGGGTGTTGGTGAGAGCACATCTAGAACATTGTGTCCAGTTTTGGTCTCCTAATTTGAGGAAGGATGTGGTTGCACCGAAGGCAGTTCAGAAAAGGTTCAACAAATTTATTCCGAGGATGAAGGGGTCAACATATGAGGAGAGATTAAACAGTTTGGGCTTGTACCTGGAGTTACGAAGGATGAGCGGGGATCTGATCGAGATATATAAAATTTTAAAAGGGTTTGATAAAGTAAACACTTCTTCTTATGCGGCAATCTAGAACAAGAGGTCACAGGTATATGATGTGAGACAGCAGATCTAAAATTGAGATGAGAAGGAACTACTTCTCAGAGTGTGGTGAATTTGTATAACTTGTTGCTCCATAGCATGGTGGAGTCTGAATCGTTGAGTGCTTTCAAGAGGGAGACAGACATATTGCTAATAAAAAAAAAAGGGAAAGAGGAACATGGGGAAGAGGTAGGGAAGTGGATTTGAGACAGGGAGAGATCAGTTTCTCCTTCCCTTCCATTTCTTGATTTGCAGCTATTTCCAGGATGTTACTTGTATCCTCTATAGAGACCGATGCAAAATACCTGTTAAATTCATCTGCCATCTCCTTATTTTCTGTTATTTATTCACTGAACTCATTTTCTAAAGCAGCAATGCTCACTTTGACTCTGTTTTAAAAATATCAATATAAACTGTTACTGTCTTTAAACGTCTTGCTAACTTTCTCTCATACTCTATTTTTTCCTTCCTTAACAATCTTTTAGCCATTCTTTTTTTTAAATATTCTTCCCAATCTTCTCACTCACCTTGCGTAATATTTTACTTTTGATTTCAGATGCTGTCTTTAACTTCAGCAGTTAACCACAGATAGTAAATTCTCCTTTTGGAATTTTATTTCTTGCTAGAGTGTGTATTCCCCTTAAATACCTGAGAAGTATTACCAGCAGGGAGAGTTTCATAAAATCCTCCACATTCACTGGAAAAAAGGCAGTCCAATAGCAGCATTATCCCCCAAATCAACTTACGTAACATCAAGGTGCTAATCCTTTAAATCCAGCTCTGCCAGATGGAACATGCAGCGCATAAACTTGAAACAAGACTCATGAAACAACTGCTCTACTTGGAACTGGGTCGCAGCGAGAGTCCAAGAGGAAAGCAGAAATGCTTTTGTGATATCCTCAAAGCATCCCTGAGCTGGGAAATATCTTGCCAACTCCCCGGCACACAACCAAACAAAATGGAGAAAACTCATCCTAGAAGGCACCATGCACATTGAGAAGCTTCACTGGAAATATTCAGGGGCAAGGTTGAGGAGTCAGAGTGAGCGCACAAATCTCCAAAGAACACATTTATTTAACCTTTCAAGCAGCACCTGTCCCACTCGTGGCAGAGCCAGAGATCACACTATGGGCTGATCCGTCATCTCAGAAACCATTGAACAAGAATGGAAAAAAATCAGAGATTGTGTATGAAGAGATGAAGCAATTACTCAAACTAGAATAGAGCTTTTCAAGCATTTTTGTTTTTTTTTAAAAAAAAGACAACATTGAACTTTCATCTGCCTGTTGAACTGCTGGACTTAGCACTCAGTCTATCTCCCCACCATCTTACATCAGCATCCCAAGTAAAAATCAGAGCTTGATCACGTGTTTGATTATTCTGTATTCAATTAGCTTGAGTCATAATTCAACAATGCGACATAAGAACCGAGGAAGCCTTCAGATGTCAACATCATTTGAAGTCGTAAAATCCATATCATGCCCAGAGCTAAATCATGGGCTGCAGGCCATATTTTCCTCACAAAATGTATTTTCCCTTACGTTTGGCTCTAACTTTATGAGATGCCGCAGTTTTGATTTTGTACTGAGATTGATGTTTCTATTGACAGAACAACAGTCACTATGCTGCATAAGATTGGATGTGTGCCTACAGTTAATCCAGAGACATCAGGCTGATTTTCCCATTGGCAGGGGGAATCATGAATAAAACAGTTTCATGATTTAATTTACTACCTCCTGCTCATGCTGTTTTCATGGTAGGATGTGAGGGACAAGTTGGTGCTAGGGTGGCCAACTGCTGAGGTAGGCCTGAGGTGGAAACAGAAACCGGCATATGCAGAGGCCGGCAGGTTAGAAGCTCCACTTCCACTCAGTGGGACATTGACTTGGTTGTGTATATGAGTATTAGACATCCTAGCTCTCACTACTCACACCTCCCCATCCACATAACCATCTGCATTAATCCTCACCACCTCTCCCTTCACCTGTCCCAGCTCTAACACTCCCTTCCTCCTCCATAACAAAACCTCCCGATATTGTCAGCCCCACATTGTATGCAGGCTTGCAAACTGCACCCTTATCCCAAGCCCTTTAAAATATAATTGAATGGTATTAGGATTGCTGGAATCAGATCCCACCGACCTGTTTATATCCCTCACAACATGATTTGCCCCCAGTACATAAAGCACAATAAGAGGTCGCAATGTGAAAGAGCACTATGTGAATATAAGATACTTTATCATATTTACTTTAGACAATTGCTGGGATTACATTCTGAGTTCCTGAAAGCTGTTTGTTCATAGTGCATATAGTCACCAGTCATTGTCTTTTGCACACAGCCATGGATGATACCTTTTATTTAGAAAACCAACGTTCCCTAAATCATTTTATCAACAAATTTCCTCTGATGTTTACACAATGTTTGATATGACCAAAAATTGACCTTCATTCTAACTATTTAGTTACGACCACATGCAAAATTATGTATTAAAAGTTCTACTAATCACTTTTCATACATGCAAAATGAAAGGGAAATTACTTGCAGGACACCATTTTGTTCTAATGGATTGTTCAAATGCGTTCAGTTTAGGATTCTAATTGTTTGAGCCTGTTTAATTTTGGAATAACAATAGCTATAGAGGTCAAAAATGGCTTCCATAGTAAAGATTCTCTCATGTGAATCATGTCAGATGTTACATGAATGGAGGTTATGGTGCACATGCAGCGTTTGTCCAAAAGAAGGATGCGAAATAGATGATTACATCATTTGGCATTGCCGTTTTAGAGCTCTCTGCTCAAGCTAGTATCATCTTTTAATCTGGTATGACTGAACACTCATTCATCCGCAATAAGGATTTCCCTCCAATGTTATTCAAAGGGACCATCGACGACTTTTAGGGTTGTTGCTACTTGATTTCAACTGGCCGTTACTCTGATTGTTCAAGTGCCTGGTACTGTCTAGATTTCTTTTAAAGTTGCTAAGTCTATTGGAATTGGAATGACAATTGTTGAATGATTTTATCCTGACATCAAGACTTTTGCACAAACCAGTTGCTCCAGATGTGATTGCAATAATAGGTATTCCCTTAGAATGCAGCATGACTAGAAGAATGAACAGAGGATGCACAGAACAGAGAGAAAAAAAATCAGAAGGGGAGCAAAAGGGAAAGAAGGGCTTTCAGCAGAAGGATTTATCCACCCAGGATCTTGAGGAGGAATTTTTCTGTCTGAACATCAGCAAGGAACAATGTGTCAGATATTTTCAGTAAGGACACAACTGCAATCTAAGAACAGGGCAAAGTCAACACTGTCATAGCCTGTGAAGATGGTTGCAATGATGAACGTGTGTGTGTCTGGCTCCTTCCAGATAAGAGTTTGAAATACTTGCACAATTTTGTAGTTTCCCTTCCACTATTAAGTAAGGAACACACTCTATGCAAAGTACAGACTACATTTCATTCTCTCTTGCAGGAGGAAGAAATAGGTTGAACATGTGGAATTGCAAAGGTTGCAGGTTGCCCAAAGTGCAGGATGCAACTGACTGTGTGCAAATCATTTTGATGAGTGTGCTTGCCAATTCTGAGGTGTAATGCAACTGATAGGGATTCACTTACTCAGTGTCCAACTTATGGAGTGTGGCCACAGAAGGTATATTTCAACTCAATGCCTGGCCTTCTGGCAGCAGTCACAATGCATTTATTCTTTGGTAGTCCACTGTGCCACTTGCTTTGGCAAACCAGAGGGTATCTACTGGGTGATAAAGATTGTCCACTGAGGACACAGCTCAGGATTGAAATGTACATCATGTACATGTAAGATTTCTCTAAATCTCATATAACTTTGTCTTTTTCAAGACCAGCACCCTAATAAATAACTTTTCAACGTCCTCTTTTATATTCACATTGAAGCACCTGAAAGTGGTGCAGCTCCAATTTGCTGATTATATTTTGCCCAACTTGATTTCCCAGAACTAAAAAAAAGTCATGTTTCTTTCATGGAAATTAGAAACATTCCTATCTCGGAAAAGTCTTATTTGCATGCTTCAAATTTTTCCTTATTTTCAAAACACTTATTGGGGGGTATTTAATGAAGGCATCAGTCATCTGGCTTGTTCACTGGAGAGCCTGCAAAAGACCCATATTAGCTCCTCTGGGAAGACCCGAGGGTATTAAGTCCTCCTTAGGTTCCTAATTTGCTCCTAGGATGGCAGATTTGTCATATGAGGAGGGGCTAAGTCAGTTAGGATTGCATTCATTGGAGTTTAGAAGAGTGAGAGGGGATCTCAGAGAAATATATAAAATTCTAACAAGGTTAGTCGGTGTAGACTCAGAAAGAATGTTCTCAAAGTCTGGGGAGTCCAGAACTAAAGGTCATGGTTTGGGGAAAAGAGGTAAATCTTTGAAAACTGAGGAGAAATTCCTTTACCCAGAGAGTGGTGAATGTGTGGAATTCATTACCATAGAAAGTAGTCGAAGCCAAAACCTTTGATTTCAAAAAGAAGTTAGAGATAGCTTTTGGGGAAAAAGGGATCAAAGGATATTTGAGGGGGGAGGGGTGGTAGTGAGGGTATTCAATTTGATGATCAGCTGTGATCATAGTGAATGGTGGAGTAGACTTGAAGGGCCAAATGGCCTATTCCTGCTTCTATTTTTTTATGGTATGCTTTCCTTCAGATGAAGGACCATGGCTGGTGGGAATCATATCCACCATGAGCAGCCCGCCCAAAAGAGGCTGGCAACGTTTTTTTGCCAAACAGCATCATCAGGAAGGCTGTGCTAGCCATGAGAACAACATTCACCAGGGGGCCAACAGGGAGAGAAGCCACCCAGGTTCAGCACCAAGAACAGAGTGTTGGCTGAACTGCACCACTCTTTGCATTGCCAGGTCTCTTGACATGGCGGTGAGCAGATTTAAACAAGAGAAGTCAACCCCAAGACCACCAAGCAGCTACACAGTGTTAGTTGACTCATGATGACAGACCTTCTCACAACTGAATATCAGTGTCACTGGCTTCAGGTCATTCATTTCCCACTAAAGGGTCTCAACTTATATATATTTTATTGAATAAAATAAATCTTATATCTTATTGAAGCATATAAGATGATTAGAGGTTTAGATAGGGTGGACAGTGATAGCCTTTTTCCTAGGATGGAGAAAGCTAGCACGAGGGGACACAGCTTTAAATTAAGGGGTATGAGTTATAGGACGGATATCAGAGGTAGGTTCTTTACTCAAAGAGTGATTAGGGAGTGGAATGCCCTGCCTGCAGCTGTTGTAGATGCGCCAAGTTTGGTGGCGTTTAAGAGGTTAATTGATAAGTATATGGAAGAGAAGGGAATGGTTTAGTTTGGAGGGGCATTGCTTTTTATTTTGGTCGGCACAACATCGAAGGCCGAAGGGCCTGTTCTGTGCTGTAATGTTCTATGTTCTAACTATTAGAGCAGTGCATGGGGGAAGTTTAGTGATGACTTAATTTTGATGGAGGCAAGAAAACAGCAGAGTGCTTGCATGCCATCCTTCCACCTGATTAAATGCTCCCCTCACCATCAAACATCAAATTAACCACATCGTCTTTATTCCAGTCTACCTGGCATTAATGAAAATCACCCACTATGTTATTTGTACATAGATCTTTGAACTATCTGAAGATATCCCCCTCAATCACATCCACACTCTTTGATGGCTGAATGAATGGCAAAGCAAGACTATTCAAATGCAGAGACTTTATAAAAAGCCCACAATGTTACTATCTCTTTTTTCAGTCCAGTACATATCTAGTAAATAAGGGGCTTGAATGATACAGGAATCTTCCCACCACATGACACTGCTAGGTGCACTAGACTCAGAATAAACATGCATATGATAATATTAAATGTCTACTCCCAATATACATTAACACAGAGAACTTAATGATGGCAGTGGGAGCACTGTCCAGCAGCAAAACTGGTGGCATCTTTGCCAACCCAATCTCTGGGAGCTCTGAAAGAAGTCCCTAATTAGAAGTGGAAACTCTGCCACAGTGGCTCACTGCTCCAAATGGGAGATTAACTCGCCCATAAGAGATGCCACCAATAAGTGACTGCTTGAATACAAGTGGCAGTGATATGGGATGTTTAACAGGGTGTTAACTGCACGCTTCTTCTCAACTCCCATCCAAATGAGAAGACTGTCCTTGAACCTTCCTATGTTAGATCTAATTGGAGAGGCATGGGGGAGAAGGAGGAAAGTGGGAGTAGCAATAAGCCCCAAAGCTGTATACTCCAACCCAATCAAATAGCTAGCCCCTCCTCCTAACTCCCTTCATTCTGGGGGAGAAGGGTGTATGCTACTGGGCAGCATGGTGGTACAGTAGTTAGCACTGCTATCTCACTGTGTTAGGAGCCTGGGTTCAATTCAGACTTCGGATCACTGTCTGAGTGGGGTTGCATGTTCTCCTTGAGTCTGCGTGGGTTTCTTCCAGATATCTCAGTTTCCTCCCATAGTTTAACGATGCGCGGTTGATTTGGCCCTTAGTGTCAGAAGGACTAGAGGGATAATTTGAAACATGGGCCAAAATTTTATGCTCCTCCCATTCCACATATCACCCTCCCCATCTGAGGAGCAGGGCTGGTAAACAGCACACATAAAATCAGGTGACATGACAATTGGATGCTTCTGCTCGAATCTTACCTACAATAGTGAACTGGAGTTGTGAACTGGATTGCACTAACCCTTCCAGCAGGAAACTCACTGGTTTTCTCACTGGGGACAAACACACATAATTTTTTGGGAGTATTCTGCTTGTTATATCATAAGAAGCCTCAAATGCAACTTGATGTACTGCATATTGGCCAGTACAATTGCATAGCACTTCTCTATTTGCAGCAACTCATCAAAGTGCTGAGATAATTGGTTTGGGAAACATTTATCTTAGGGTGATAAGTATCCAATTAATTTCAAGATAGGACAGCAGAATTAGTCCAGATGCAATCCTGAAAGTGATTTTCACAACGTTTGATTAAGATGTACAGGTTTTCTTTCCAATTAATTTTTGGATTTTATCAGAAAAAAATATTCCGAGTGCTGGACTTTAAAACGCAATTGACATGTGATCAGTGAAAGTTTGAACGTGAAAAATGCTCTTCAGAGTTTGCATACGAACTATAAAACAAAATTGTGGTCTTGCCATTGAAGTAACTGAAACTAACTAAAACTTGAAAGCAGGTTTTGCTGAAGCTCAAACCATTGCCTAAAAGTGGCTTTCCAATGTAATATGGCAATAAGCATTAAAGTGCTGAAGCAAGTCAAGGATTTAGTTTCAGTAGTACATGATGCCAGATAAATCACGAGTTAAGCAGTTTAAACAGAGGGCCCCATTTCACCATCGCATCGCGCCTATTTTCAGATAATGAAAATGTGGTAAAGTCATGTGTGAGGCCATTGACACGATCTGTGCCCACGTCTGCACAGATGGCAACTTTACAGAAAGCCAGGAATGACCGCGATCCGATTCATCCTGAAACAGGTGCAATGGTGATTTAAATGTATTTGCATGCATTTCAATTGAATTAATGAACAATCTGCCCAACTTTATTAGCATTTCCCCCTTTATCACCAGGTTCGCCAATCCGGAATCGTGCCGAAATGGACACAGAACACAGAAAAACTACAGCACAAACAGGGCTTTTGGCTCACAAGTTATGCTAATCGTATCCCTTCCTACTAGGTCCAATTATAACTCTCAATCCTATTAAGTCCCATGTGCTCAAAGTCTCCTAAAAGACCCTATCAAATTCGCCTTCATCACCAATGGTGGCAGCCGATTCCACTCACCCATCACCTTCTGAGTGAAAAACTTACCCCTGTCATCTCCTCTGTACCTATTCCCCAGCATATTAAACCTGCGTCCTCTTGTAGCGACTATTTCAGCCCTGGGAAATAGCCTGAGAATCCACCTCCTGCCACCCACCCCTCCCTCAATCATTGGCTTCTGCTCCCCACCTCCCCATCATTGTGTAATATAGCAGGAAGTCAATTTCCAATGAGAGGGCAGGTTAATAATATTTAAATACATTTGATTCACGGAAATGAAGGTTATATGCACGAACCTGTTGACATCGCTGGCGAGCAGTGAGGAAAATCCAAAATCGTGTTCTCGCCAGTGAAAAATACGATTTTCAAATCTTGAGCCCTCACCAGCATTCACATTGATGGCAAGCATGGGCTTAAGATCACTCCCCATATATAAATAAAATATAAGAACACAAGAAATAGAAGCAGGAGGAGGCCATCAGGCCCTCCATGCCCCATCATTCAATACGATCATAAATGAGTTGTGCTGACCTCAACTCATTTTCAGTGTCTTTTCTTCGTAACCCACTATTCCCCAATCTATTAAATATATATCCAATTTCACTTTAAATACGTCTAATCATCCAGCCTCTTTTGGGACAGAGAATTCCAAAAATTCACCATCTGAGAAGAAATTTCTGCATACCTCAGTTATAAATGGCCAGCCCTTTATCTTGTAGCTTTGTCCCTATGTTTAAGATTCTCCAACTAGTGAAAACATCTCATCATCTACCCTGTCAAGCTCCCTCAGGATCTTGCATTTGAATATAATACCCTTCACACTTTTAAACTCCAAGGAATACAAACCCAGACTATTTAATCTCTCTTGATAGGACAATCCTTTCATTCCAGGAATTATCCTAACGAATTTCCTTTCAACTTCCTCTAACCTTACTATATTTCTTTTTAGGGAACCAAAACTGTACACAGTATCCCAGGTGAGGCCTGTACAATTGCAACAAACCACCTTATTTTTAAACCACAGCCCCTTTGCAATAAAGGCCAAAGCCTTAACTATTTGCTGGACCTGCCTACTAGCTTTTTGTGATTCATGCACTAGAACATCAAGATCACTCAACATGCAGTCTTTCAGCATTTAATAATTTACTTTTCATCCCTCTTACCACAATGCATAACCTCATATTTCCACACATTAATTGCCATTTTTCAGGTTTTCTCCCATTATCCTCATACAATGTGGTCTTCAACCTATCTTCGTATCATTGGTAAATTTGGAAACCTTACATTCTGTTCTTTCCTTCAGGTTATTAATGTAAACATTGAACAATTCCAAGCCAAGAACTGACCCCTGTGGTACTCCAATAGTTACATCTTTCCACTCTGAAAAAGACCCATTTATTTCAATTTTCTGTTTTCAGTTATGTATGAAATGAAATTAGTTGAAAGATCACATAAAGCAGATTGCTGCAGCATAAAACATTGAGGTTATTTTTATTATTCTTCAGTGACTATAGAAAACCCACCACTACAATGAGTTTGCACCTCCTCCTTCCTCAGACTTCCAATGGATTACGTTATTAATGTATACTCTGATTTGTTCTATTTCTCCTAATTAGATGCAGTCTTCCTGCCACTAAATCCACGCTCCCTGCTCGTATGTGGAGATTGCGATGATCGAGATAGTGTTGTTAGTCTAATTTGCTCTTCTGTTTCCGGATGGAATACTTTGCAGAAACCTTACCAAGACGGAGAAGCAGAACTAAGGAGTAGTGAAACTTATTATCTTAGGGTACTGGAGTTCGAATAGCTGTTTTAAATCTAAGGAGTTTCAAAAGTTTATTAGTGTCACAAGTAGGCTTATTTTAACATGGTAATGATGTTACTGTGAAAATTCCCTAGTTGCCATACTCTAACATCTATTCAGGGTACACTAAGAGTAAACCAAGGGAGAATTTATCATGGTTAATGCACCTAACCAGCACATCTTTCTGACTGTGGGAGAAACCAGAATGCAAGGACACAGGGACAACACACAAACGCCACACAGACAGTGAACCAAGCTGGGAATCGAACCTGGTGTCCTGGTGCTGTGAGGCAGCAGTGCTAACTACTGTGCTGCCATGTTGGCAAAAGTCAGAATGGGCCTAAACATTTAAATTATGTTGATCTTTAGTGTTAGACAGCTTTCCAGAATCCAAGAAGATTAAAAAAAAGCAGACATACAAAAGTATTCATTTCTGGCAGAGAGAAAATCTCCTTAAGAACCTATTTCTGTCCTTTAAGACAATAAAATATGAGTAGAACTAGGCCATTTGGCCCATCAGGTCTGCTCAGCCATTCAATCATGGCTGATATAATTCTGCCATACTCCTGTCTTCTCTCCATAACCCTCAGTCCCCTTATTGATTAAGAAACTATCTATCTGTCTTAGAGCAACATCAAAAGATTTCACGATTCATTAATGCTCAGGAGAAATAAATGCTGTTCTCTCCATCTCCATCACATCCCTGCAGTGGCCCTGCACTCAATCCTGAGACACCTAGATAACAAGGACACCTATGTCAGACTCCTATTTATTAACAACAGCTCAGCCTTCAACATCATTATTCCTGTGAAACTCATCTCCAAACTCTGTGGTCTGGGTCTTGGCACCTCCTTCTGTGGCTGGATCCTGAACTTTCTAACTCATACAACCACAATCAGTAAGGATAGGCGACAACACTTCCTCCATGATCATCCTCAATACTGGTGAGCCCCACAAGGATGTGTTCTCAGCCCTCTACTATGCTCCTTATGTACTTACGGCTGTATGGCTAAGTTCCCCTCCAATTTGATTTAAAGTTTCCTGACAACACCACGGTAGTGGGTTGGATCTCAAACAATGACAGGACAGAATACAGGAATGAGATATAGAATCTGGTGAACTGGTACAGCAACAATAATCTCTCCCTCAATGTCAACAAAATAAAGATTGTCATCGAACTCAGGAAGCGTAAAGGAGAACATGCCTTTGTCTACATCAATGGGGACAAAATAGAAAGGATCAAGAGTTTCAAGTTTTTTAGGTGTCCAGATCATCAGTAACTTGTCCTGGTCCCTCCATGCCAACTTTATCGTTAAAAAAGCCCACAATGCCTTTACTTGCTCAGAAGACGAAGGAAACTTAGCAAGTCAGCTACAACTCTCACCAATTTTTACAGATGCACATAAAAAGCATTCTTTTTGGCTGTATCACAGCACGGTATGGCTCCTGCTCTGCCCAAGACCATAAGGAACTTAAAAAAGTTGTGAATGTAACCCAACTCATCACGCAAACCAGCCACTCACTACTGCCTGGGCAAAGCAGCCAGCATAATTAAGGACTCCATGCACCTGGACATTCTCTCTTCCACCAGGAAAAATATACAGAAGTCTGAGGTCACGTACCAACCAACTCAAGAACAGCTTCCTCCCTGCTGCTATCAGACTTTTGAATGGAACTACCTTGCATCAGGTTGATTTTTCTCTGCACCCTAGCTATGACTGTAACTGTTTCCTCGTCTATGCCTTGTCTGTTAGCGCGCAAGAAACAATACTTTTCACTGTATGTTAATACATGTGACATTAATAAATCAAATCAAAGACATCTGTTATTACACAGAAAGGCAAAGAATGTTGGAGTGAACTGTCAGATCCAGCTCACTTTTTTCCCAGCCACTGGCTTTGCAGAAACATTGATAAAGAGTTTGTAGTATGATGCCTTTCTGTCACTTTTACTGCAAAAGCTGTATACTGCATGGAAACCAATACAAGTGTGGGAAGAAAAGGGAATTAAAAATGTGTGTCCAAATATTTTGTCTTAGTGGGTTACATAAGTCTCATGAGTGACATATAAGCAATGATTGGTTACCTCTGCAAAATTACATATTAACTTTGTGAAGTTAAATAAACATTAAAACACCCCAAGCAAAGTTGCAGATTTAAATTAAAGCTAGAGTTTTTTTAATGTTCAATACGCATAAAAGCTTTTCCCTCAAGCTACATTGCAGACTTAAAATTAAAATTTAATACTGCATAATTAAAAACATATAAAAAGCGCTTCCCCTCAAGCCAAGTTATAAACTAACTCTTTGAACTTGGCATGACTGTTTGAATTGATTATTTTAGCCCTGATTTAACCTTTCCAGCCAATGAGAAGAGGGCATGCAGGATGCTGAGAATATTGATATTGTTAAACTCAATGCTGCATGGGGCACCATGCATACAACAGTGCTATTTTAACAAACATGCTTTTGGACATTTAAAGCTCTTGTGCCATGCAGGTGACGACCTTATTGAAATTGAAAGGTGAGGGTGTAGTGACATAATTTAGTCCACAGTGATATATTAACTGGTATTAACAGGTTCAATCCTAGTTCTGGCCTCAACATGGAAAAGTGATAATGAGGAGCAGCACATCAGAAGAGGTTGGAAAAATGAGATCATTTTATTTTGAATTTTTTTCTTGTGAAAACCTTGGGCTTACATTGCCTTTGGGTTTCCCACAATCTCCTCTGACTCAACCTCGAGAGTTATCTTTACTCTGGATCCATGGCTCTCTACTGAATTTTTCCCGTCACATTGCACTGTTCTCACCCATCAATGTTTGTCATTAGCACCAAGTTGAGGTAGGGTGTTGGACCTAACTTAGTTAAAAGAGCCTTGGGAATTAGATTGGCAAGTCTAATACCAGTCTGGCTGACCCCACACTTACCCCAAGCTCAATTGAAAATGAAGGCCATCTTTCTGCTTATGTTCTTTGTGCACCATGGTTTTCAATTTAGATTTGATAAGCTTTGAGCCACTCTCTCATTAACAAATTTAGGATTTATTTACCAATGAAAAAGCTTTGAGACGCAATACTTTCAAGTGGTTAAATACACATCATTGAACTCATGGTGTAAAAAGATCATTTAATTGAAAACATAACTGGATTGGGGTAGTTGAGCGATTGGATTTTCAATAGTCAAAAAACTAGGGAAATGTATCCTGAACACTTCTGTCCTAAAAAGAAGTGCTTTCTCTATTAGGGAATAAATGTATCTGAAGTGCTACAAAAGCAATAGGATCTTCAGACAAAACAGTAATTAATAGAAATCTATCTTCAGCAATCTGTTGAGATCCACTGAAATAGCCCAATGGGATTCAAAGATAAACAGGTGTATTTTGCTTTTTTCTGGTTAGTTGAATATTAGCAGATCATAAACCTGTTAAAAATGGAAAAAATATTCAGCCCTTTCACAAAGAATTACTTGGGCCAACCCTTCTCACAGCCAATGCACTTTAGTAGCGAGATCAAAAAAAATCTCACAGGAAAGTCCTTTCCCAGCAACAGAAATCCAGGATGCAATTATCCCTTCCCTCCTGTCAATAGAAACCATTTTTCCCAGTATCAAAGTCTGGAAATGTAATTTAATACATTTGCATATTATTGATCTGGCCATACGATGGAATCATTCTTCACCTCAAATTTACATCCCATGTCAGCATGAGGTCAGAACAGCAAGCGCTTTGAAGAGCCTTTGAAAGGTATGCACCTGGTGACCTGAACTTCAAGGGCAACTTGGAGGTTACAACACACAAATTAGCACAGTGCTTGCGAGGATCCCAATACCAAGAAGCAGCTCTGCGGATTCAGGGGGCAGTCACAGGCAACTATCTATAGCAGCTTCATTGCGGCTGACATATGTTGCCAAGGCAAGGGAACTGTGCCGGATAGAAAGGAGAGAAAGAAACCTCTGGACAAAGCAACAGTGCTGGGGCGGTAATAGTATTACAGATTGGAAGTTACAAACAAACACATGCTTGGGGGACTGGGTGGGGCTGGAGCAGGCATACGATGAAGAAAATGAGCAGGGAAATATCAAAACACATCAAGGATAAGCATTCTTCCATCGCTGAAATGGTTTAGCTTGAGTTCAGTTGACATGTTTGAAGTCAGGCTGGTTAAGCAATTGTACCAACTCAAGCAGCACTAATTTTGAGAATGCCAATTATTGCTCCTCCACTTTTTACCCTCATACACTGATATCAAAATTGAACGAGTGCTATGGAGCTGCAATTGAGCAAGGTTGAGGATTCATTTGGAAGGTGGCCATGGAACACTAGAAGGAGGGAGGCACACTCTTAATCTCTTACATTATGTTTTGGCATACTTAAAAGGGCTTCAAGAGGCAGCTGCAGACGACGACTTGACCAATGGTGGTCCATTGCAGGAGACAATTGCTGATGCTTGTGTTCCTCTCACTGATGCTGCAGTGAGGCAACCGTTAGGAAGGCGGAACCTGGTCACCTCATTGTCTGCCTTAATGCTCATAGGCAGGAGAGAAGGAGAATATGATGGTGGTGCTCATCTTGCGGAAGGCTAGAGCAGAACCCTCAACACGAAGGGGCAACAGGGCCTCCTCTGCATGCAGTGGATTAATCCCAGAAGTCACTGTTCATAGGTACATCAAGAGACCCACGATTTAAAGACTAGCTACTTATCGTTTGACAAGAACTGGTGTCAATGACAACTGTGCAGATCAAGGAAATTGGTCATGCGCATATGCCACCTTCTACAGGAATTGGTGCCACAGAAAATTGGAGTGAAAATGACGGCTGCACTCAAATGCTTGGGTACAAGCTTCTTGCAGCAAATACAAGCCACATTAAGGTGTAGGCCTCACTAATCTGGAGAGTGGCTGTGAAGCTGGACATTCAGTGTGTACAGAATGTTACACACTGAACAAGGGAGAGGCTCTGGACTTGACACTTGCTTTCATTTTATCCAGGAACTAAAGGTTGCACATCTCGTTGACTCAAATGCTGCTCATCATAATAAGGAGCCATAGGGAAAGAGACATACTTGGGTGTGTGTCACAATGATCAATATTACACATAAGTGATTAATACCCATCCCAACATTGAGCAACTATATCTTCTAAATCTTAGTTACCCTGCCGCTACATCTTGGTATACCCCCAAATCCAAAAGAGGAGTGGAGGCAGCCAGCTGACTGCCACATCTTGTTTTGGTGATGACCATGGCTGTCATCTTTTGGAAGCCTGAGACCTGGAGGGTCTGGCCTGGTTTTGAGATGCTGCTGTTTGACAGTTCAATCCTTCTCAGCCTGTGGAGTTGGAATTGAACGGGTCAGAAGAAGAGGCAATTCTGTTGGGCTGGATATTCTTGGAGTCATCTAGAATAGGTGCTAATCCTGCAAATCCTCCTCCCTCTGGTGCCAGAGAGCTCCTTTTCTGAGAGGAAAGGAGGCCTGGATGAGTTTGAGATTCCCTTACTGAATTGACACTGATGAATGCAACCAGGTGCCTTGGCCAGGGAGTGCAGCCTGCCCAAAGTTGGATTTTGCTGATTTCTGGGATGATTTTACCTTTAGAACACATAGCACAAAGGCCAATCTGTTCTGGTATTTGCACTTGAGAAGGTATTGAATAATTCATGGCACTGAATGGAATTCCTGGTTGGCAGTGGTTTTTAGATTCACTTAGCTGCAAGGTGCCCTCTGTGGAATAGTAATAATATTAGTCAAATCTTTCATGATAGTCCAACAATAAATAAGTGCATCTGGATCTAAAGACATAATAAAGATTCTTTCAAATACAACATTTTGCAAAGCTATTCATTAACATTTGGGTTTGGATGGAGCGAAAACATTGCCATGGGGCAGTTGGGCTGAATGATATATTTCTGTCCTATGAATAATCCACAACGGTAATATTTTAATGGTACAGCTGAATTATGAGTAGAAAGTAAGAATTAACAAAAGGATTAACAAAAAAGTCCAATGAAAATAGGAAAGTCCTGTTTCAGAGACTCAACTGGCAGCAGGGATCAAGTTGAGAAAATCTCATGTTTCGCAAGTTGGGTTTGCAATGGCAGGTTCCATATTTTCACACCTGTGTCCTCTGGAACTTTGCAAACCAACAACATGCTTTGTTCATTGCTTTGTTTTGTTAATTCTTAACTTATACTATAAATCAGTGAATGTAAATGGGATGGAGGGAGCATGAATGACTGACCGCATGTAAAATGTTGCAGCTATGATTTCTCTATTGTTTCAGTTTGTTAATTAGTATCACAAATAGGCTTACATTAACACTGAAATGAAGTTACAGTGAAAATCCTCTAGCTGCCACACTCGGGTGCTTGGTCGGATACACAGAGAATTTAGCATGGCCAATGCACCCAACCAACATGTCTTTTGAACTGTGGGAGGAAATTGGAGCACCCGGAAGAAACCCACGCAGAGAAAAGAAAAATGTCCAGAACTCCGCACAGACAGTGACCCGAGCTAGAAATCAAACCCCAGGTCCTTGGTGCTGTGAGGCAGCAGTGCTAACTACTGTGCCACCATACCACATATTGAGAACATACATGTAGAATGGACCCTTGCCACTTCTCTGCTACTTCTCCAACTTGACTGGTAATGATGACTGTTGCCATTTTAAAAGCTCTATCACAAATGGTTTTTATCTTCACCAGCTAACTCTGGTACAGCCCAAACTCTTTGGACAAACTCTTCTTGGACAAGTTACACATGCAAATTACGGGAAGATTTTCCTGAAGAAGAATTTAATACCCTGAGCTATTTGCCAGGGTATTCCTTTGCAAAGGGCCAACGCCAACTCAGGTTTGCTTTTGAAATAAAATCTGAACTACTGCAGCCTTTATTTTACTGATCTATATATAAAGTATAATTCAATCTGTCTCAAGAATATTTGTACTAATTGGGCCTATTGCTGGCCTTTTCTGGAAAATAACTGCAACAACCTACATTTTGAAGCAAAAAAATGCACATTTAAAATTAGCTTTATGAGTTACTCCATTTTTTTTTTCAAAATAAAAGGAAACAACATAATGTAAGACAAAAACGAAACACCATCGATGCTGGGAAACTAAAAATCAAAATGCTGGAAATACTTGGCAGGTTAGGCAGCATCTGTAGAGAGAGGAACAGAGTTAAATCTTTCATGTTGATGCCCTTCTATCAAACTCTGACAAAAGGTTATCAACCTGAAGGGTTAACTCTGAATAGGATTGCCCACTCTCTCCCCATCCACCTCACAGCGTGTTCTGCGGTGACGATAGCCCATCATTGGCTGGCAGTGGGATCTTCCAGTCCCGCTGCTGTTAATAAGGGTTCTCATTGTTTGCAGCCCCAGTCATGGTTGTATGGGTGAGGGTCGCCGTTGGCAGGACTGGAAGATCTCGCCAGCAGGAACGGCTGAACAATCCTGCCCTGCTGTTTCTTTCTCCACAGATGCTGCCTAACAATATTAAATGGATGATTTATTCTCTGTGCCAAGGACATTTTAATGGAGGTCGACCAAATCTAAGCTGAAAAGAGTCTAGGCACACATATACAGTGGATCTATTGATGGCCCTTATTGGTCCTAGGAGATCTTTAACTGTGACAGAATGATTTATTAGCCATCAGTCTTTTTAATTCTACAGCACTGCAGTTTACAATATAAGTGGGCACTGATCACTACTTTTCAGACAGAAATAGTACTGCATTCAGAGTTGTAAAACCAAGACCTGCTTAATTAGAAAGGCACACCGCATGCCGGCTCTAAATTACAAGATTTCTGGGGTTTTCGCTTTTTTAAAGTTGCAAAGTAGTTGTGAGGGTGGGACTGCATTACCAAAGACTGCTCCCACTCATTCACTGAAAGCTTGACAGAAACAGCAGAAGTTCATGGAAAAAAATACATGAAGGACATTTTAGTTCTCTCAGGCTTCTCACCTTTTTATCCATATTCCTGGCAGACAACCAGAAGAAACTTTGTACATGTTCTTATTTTCCTTTTTTAGTCCCAACAAGAGTGTTTTATTTCATTCAACTGCTATAGAACCAGACTAGTCCAAGGTGCAACCCACTGGCTGCAAGACCCGCAAGGCATTGTTAAGTGAGCCTCCACACCCTCCAACTATAGGTAACAGTTCAACTTCAAAACTTCCCAGAAAGAATTTCAAAAAATGCTCAGTACCTGCTCAGCCAACCACAGACTGGTTTCTCCATGTAGAGCTGTTAATAGGCATCCAATAGGGAAAAAAACTGTTCAGACTAGTGTTCTCATTTCCCCAATTTACTGGCATTCCATTTTGAGGGTATAAGAACAGTTTGGACCAGTACCTTTATTTCCCTGTTTTTACTCTTTCCTTACCTTCTGAGGCTGGTGAGCTATCAGCAGCCAATGAAACAGCATGCCATCAATTGCAGGGAAAGTTCAAACTGAGTATCAGAGTGGAAAGGTAAATTTATTAGGAGTGATGGGTCAGAGATGTTGAAAATTGGGGTGTGAGACACTAAGTGTGTGTGTGGAGGGGAATGTGAGGTACTGAGTGAATATACAGAGGTGGATGTCAAATCTTATGTCAAATCTCAGTATTCTCACTCACTCTTCCATCATATACCAATACATAGCACCAGATTTTACCATCAAGTTGTGCCCGTTTTTGGGAGCAAAGCTTAGCAAAATTGGGCGAGAGGCGAATAGCACATTCCATGCCTGCCTCCTCACCAATTCCCTCTTTACCAAGGGCTGCTGTCAGGACTGCAGCAGAAATGGGTGTGATGTCAATTTAAATGTATTTGCATGCATTTAAATGGACTTAATGGACTGCACGTCCAAACTTACTGACACTTGCCCCTTTACACTGTGTTCACCCGTCCAGATTCAGCGTGAATCAGACATGGTCCACAAAAGGTCCGATTTGAACACTCCAACAGTTCTCTGACTCAGACCGGTGTTTGGGGGTGAGGGGGAGAAGGGGGGGGAAAGGGCGGGGGAATGGGGGGGTGGGGGGGGCCTGCTGCCACTCTGTGTGTGTTGGTAGGGGGGAGGGGCCTACAATCAGTCTGGTTTGCGAGGAGCAGGGGGAATAAGGGGGTTAGTTGTGTTGTGGCGGAAGGGTAATGCCTGCCTGCAAGGGCTGGGGGAGGCATTATTGGGTCCAGGAGCAGGGGAGTGCTTCACTTTTTTCTCTGTGCATACGCAGTTGCAGGTGCCAATCGGATCTGCAGTGCTCTGGGCGCGTTAAGCCCCACCCCCAGGCTTTTACAACGCCATTCAGAATCGCTGCTATTTTTTCAGGCAGAGAGCGTATGGGGGCATCTCAGAATGGGTGCAAAAATCGGATCTGCATTACTCGCAATCTGCTCAGCACTTAGAATCAAAATGGTGAAATAGGGCCCACAGACACACACCCATGCAGATGCACTGACCCTCTCACTCCCTTTGGATTTTTATTACTTACTGTTTTTTAACTTAGTTTTTTTTTGCTACGGTAGTCTTGCTCAACAACTATTTCCTTAAAACCCTAACTTTTCTTTTTGAAATTCTGCGCCAAACCTCATCATCCTGAAATTTACTCATTGGCCCCTTGAGCGAGAGGAATAATGCAAATGCAAGTCTTCCCTACCGTCCCCCCCACCAAGCAAAAAGGTTGGATTTGCTTTCAACCATAACACAATTTACAAAGTAAGTTACATGTTCTTAAATTTAAATTGATTTATATGAAATAAACAAACCAGCATACAGCTTCAGATCTAAATCAAAATTTGCGTGACTTCACAACCTTGGAACTCATTTACCTCATTAATCTGTTTGATTGAGATACACAGCTCCCTGACCTGTTTGCATAGATCCCAGTTGCGCTGTAAAGGCTACTGCATGTTTTGGATATTTAAAGGTACTCTGTGCCTGACAGGGATCGTGTATTGGAAAGATGGGGTACACAGAGCCATCTGCCGTCATTGCTGTCAACTTTTGCCCAATGATCTCCACCCCACAGCCTCCTCTCCAACTATCAATCACTGTGGCATGAGATCCAGAGATGATCCTTGGTGTCAAGTGGATGTAGTATCAGCCATTGCCTCCCAAGTGGTGCTGCCATTCAATACAGCTATTGTCCTCTGATTGGCCTGCAGCTCTTGGCAAGGATCCTTGATCTTGGAGAAGGCCCACCGCTGTCTCACCTGAATAGGAAATGGGCCTCTCAACAGCTATTGATCTGATGGGCAAACACCATTGCTTCCAATAAGTATCATCCAACATTTTTCACATACAAACTTTTGCATACATTGCAAAGATAACTTATTAAATTTAAATTTATTTTTACTATCACATTAACACTGCAATGGAGTTACTGTGAAAATCCCCTAGTTAGCTCCGGCACCTGTTCATGGACACTGAGGGAAAACTTAGCACAGTCAATGCATCTAATCAGCATGTCCTTTGGACTATGAGAGGAAACTGAAACACCCAAGGACACGAGACTCTGCGCAGACAGTGACTCAAGCCGGGAGTTGAATCCTGGTCCCTGACGCTGTAAGGCAGCAGTGCTGACTACAGTGCCATGATGTTGCCCTAGAAAATAGAATGTAATGAAAATGTGCTTTAAAGAAGAATTCTTCGATTGAATGTCAATTCAAACAGACATTCCTTTGAATCCAGTGTTTCTGTTTTATAAGACGTCAAAACAATAAATTTTCATGTGTTAATCAGAAATTGACCATTTTTTTATGGCAGGATCATGGAAAATGTCTAGAAATCTTGCATGTGTTTTTTGCAAGGTTTTTCATCAGCAGTTTTAACTCCTGTGTGTGTTTTTTCTGATCAGAAATCAATTTGGAGACTTTCAGAGAAACACCACTGACCTTCCATGTCACATTATTCATTTACTTGACTGAAACAAAGTCATCAAAATCTAATCCATAAGGCAAGAGGAATAACCGTAACTGATCTCCAAAGACATAGTTACTTGTAGATGCATCAATGCTTGGATAAGCGACTGAGCAAGCAGTGCATAACTAAATGCTTACAAGATATTCTGACATAGCAACTCTGAAGTTACACAGTCAAGTGACTGATGTATTCTAGAAATGTGATCATGACTTTGTAAAATGAACTACAGATCATGGCTAAAACTGTCCACAAAGACAGGTCCTTTTTTAAAATCTTGAATGCAATGTTCAGAAGGTGTTATCATAATATAATTCTTACAATGGCTGCTCAAAATGCTTCAAAAGGGATTTTATTGCTTTTTTGCAGTCATTGCTAGTTGCACATTCATTAAATTTAATTGAACAGTAGTCTTTTTCAGAAACTGTAAAAAGAGTAAATGATTTGTTATAGATGCAGAATTTTCACTTGGACATTCTCCAGTTTTATATCAATAAGAGCGTGAAGAGTGGAAGAAAATTGAGTACGTCATGCACACTGCTCTCCACACATTTTGGTGCTCCTTTTATCTTTATCCATCAAGTGAGTGGACACACCTATCAAAATAAGGATGGATATATTACAAAATAACAGCAATACAAGGGTGTATTTTCTGGTATCATTCACCTGACCAATTTTGGATGTCAGGTACTGGTATGTAGCTCAGTACGAACAGTATGGTATGAAAACTCCAAAGATGTGCCGGTTAGGTAGATTGGCCATGCTAAATTGCATCAGATATAATAGCAGGGTAAATGCATAGGGTTATGAGATAGAGCCTGGGTGGGATTGTTGTTGGTGCAGGCTCAATGTGTTAAATGGTCTCCTTCTGCACCACAGGGATTCTATGTATATAAAAGTGCAGAAATACTAAGTGAAACGGAATACCAAAATAAAAATTAAGTGGCAAATCAAAATAATAAACTGGAAATGGTACTGTCAATGTACAGCTCACCATCACGTTACTGAATCTGCATTAGACACTACAAAATCCTTTGTTTGTTTATTCCTTTTGTGCCAAAAGAGCAGCTGTATAAAAAAATTGTTCGCTTTATGGTTATGGGTAACAGCACCTGCCATGATTTTACAATATTTGTATCTCCAATATTTTAACTTTCACATTCAATTATTTCAAACGGATTGATCTCTCTTCGTGGCTGCTAATCATAACTCAATGATGCACCAACATCACACTGGGAAGTGGAGAAGAGGCAGGTCCCAGTAACTGCATTGCTCTTTGGCATTGATAAGTACACGTTCTAATCAACTAAATTCACCGGTCTCCCTACATGAATTGATGCTTCTGCAATATTCAATTAACAGGTTGACAACTTTGGTTTGACTCTGCTGGTTTAACAATCAGTTAATCATCTAGACGACAAATATGAGTGTGGTAAACACACATCTGCTAATATGACCAATAATCATTTCTGGACTCTTAATTGTGAAAAATGACAAGTGGCTAATTTCCTCAGAAATGAAAACACTGGATCACCACTGCTGTGTCAAGAGAGAAACTGAGCCATCTGAGTTAAATATTTTCCAACTGTCATGACACAAAATCAGCCTGTGATTCATCAGCAACATGCTCTAAGATGCATCATGGAATTATTCAGTTTTGTGGTCTGTCACTAGTGTGATTTACAGCCTGTTTTGTAAAGATGGCACACTTATGACTCAGCTGTTCAGTACAAGGGCAGTCAGCTCTTTCAACGTGTTAATCATTGCGATTGATGATAGTGAACTCAAAGGTTTATCCAGAAGGAAATAAACGGTAAAAATAGGGAAATATGAATAGTGGTCCAAACTGGTCTTGTATATGGGGAACAGGGACATTGCAACCATGCCTAAGTGGTCAGTTAAATGACCCTGTGTTCCTAGCCTGCCCGACAGTCAAAATCACACTGTTTTCAATTATATTAGGTAATCAGCTAAGCAAGTTCCCAAATTACATAGAACAAGTCCCCCACAATCTGAACTTTGTCCTGCCATGGCTTTGTTGTCAGATGAAGGCTGGCATAAAGAGGACGAGCAAACTGATGAATTTCTCCAGATGAGTTCTTCCGTCCCCCATTCTGAACTTCCTGCCACTACCACCACTCCCCCCTCAGGTTCCGCATTGTGATATACCTGCAAAAATCCCTTTCTTGTACTTACTCAAATGCTGGCCACTTGATTCAAGAGGCTCTGATACTGAGTGCGGAAAGTGGGCAAGCGTTATATTGAAGAGGAAATGTATCACCAGTTAAAATGTCCTCCGACAGCTTCCACTGTTTTTTCCACAATTTGGTAGTGCTAATAAGATTCATGGAAGTATAATGTAGCATAATAATGCAATAAACTGGATGTCTGGTCAAATAATAATAGTGGTATCATGCATCCAATTTTCAAGGACCTTTGTCTTTCTTACAATTAGTCATTCTTGGGCTCAAATAAAATGAGTAGGCAGAATTGCTAATCTTTAAGATTTGACCATGTAATCTAGGTCAATGCTGCAGTACAAAGAATCAAATGGAAGCAGGAGTCTGAGATTCACAGTATATCTTGTGCTGGATACGCAGCTCTTTAAAACATTACACTGATGTGTGAATTAATAATCATTATAAATTCTTTTAATAACTATAGTGCCATTTCAGCATCAGTATCAAAAGCAAATTTACAAGATTATATTTCTTTGTGTGCTTTCTCGAAGAAAGTTCATTTCAAAAACTATTCCATTTGTTACGAAGGGGAAAGACAATATGGTGGTTTCCATGGTCCCTCCCCCGCTGCCCTGGTTCCCCAATTTTCCCCATCTCTTGACTAGCTAAAGACTGATGGTTTAAAGGAAAAGATGTTTTAATCCCTGAGTGCTGCAACCCCTAAGAACAGCAAATGATAGGTTTTCCCACAAGGTTCTAAATAGAAGGTTAAATGTTGATTAATTAACACTCAAACACCTGAAACAGAAATTGTACCCATTTACATAATTGGGTAAACAAAAATATGTAATGCCTCAATAATATTTGTCTTGCTGGTCTCCAAAAAGTTGACCATTGATATAAATAGCATTTGAATTTCATCCATTTACATATCCTTATAGTAGAATGTTTTTGCCCCCATACCCATTCTTTGGAATTCCACTCCAAAGCTGAGTAGTTTACAAGTTCATTGTGAACTCGTTTCTGTCATTATTTGAGATTAAGGGCAGCCATAAATACATAGGCAGGGTCTGTTGCATTTTAATAGCTTCTCAATAAGATGTCTCAAAAGGTCCAAACACGGAGATCAGGCTCTTGTGTAGTTCCATGTATAGTGATAGGAAAGAAAAGGTCATCTGATGTCTCAACTCCATTTTATTGTAAAAAGCACAGTGTTTATTCTGCATTTTGTTTTAAAAGTGAAACGTTTATTCTGAATCCATGAATCTGTGTTACATTAGAATGTCATGCTGGCCACACTTTCTTCCAAGCCTACAAGGTCATACCCATTGAAAGAAATTTAGAGAATTATGGAACAAGTATATAAAAGGAAAACTGCACTTTGAAACTGAAAATAAAAGTTTCAATCTTCAAAGGATTGCTATTGCATTTGCTTTTATAACATAATTTAATAAAAGTTCAACTATTGATTGCAAAATTTTCAGACACTGCATAAAGGAAAATATTTTGTCAGGATCTCAAATTTGATAAAGACTGTGTTGCAGATACTTTACAGTTTCTAATTCTTTGGCCCTATTTGTCTCCCTTTCACCATGGATATCCAATCCCTCTACAGCACCACCGTTCCCCAGAATGGCATGAGAACTTTGAACTTCTTCCTTGGATGGAGACCCTCTGCATGCGCTGAACTTCAACTTCTCAAGTTGAAGAAATTGAGGATTCAATTTCTTCAACTTCACACAGTTTCTCCACATAAAAGGTGTTGCTGTGAATACCCACCTAGCTCTTATTAGTGCCTGCCCTTTTTGTGGGATCTTTGCAATGTTTTTTGTTCCAATGTCACTCAGGCCTCCTAGTACATATAGCTATATAAAACCTTGGTATGGTCACATTTGGAGTATTGCATGCAGTTCTGGTTACCATACAATTACAAAAATATAGAAGCTTTGGAGAGAGTGCAAAGTAGGTTTATCAAGATGTTGTCTGGTCTCGAGGGTGTTGGCTATGAGGAGAGGTTGAATAAACTAGGATTGTTTTCACTGGAAAGATGGAGGCTGAGGGGAGACCTGATAGCGGTCTATAAAATTATGAAAGGCATAGAGAAGGGTGGTTAGCCAGAAATGTTTTACAAGGATGGCAGATGGAGTTTATTCTGGACAAATGTGAGGTAATGCATTTTGGAAGGTCTAATACAGATAGGAAATATACAATAAATGGCAGAACCCTAAGGATTTTTGATAGGTAAAGGGATCTGGATGTACAGGTACACAGTCACTGAAAGTGGCAATGCAGATGGAGAAGGCAGTCAAGAAGGCATACGGTATGCTTGCCTTCATCAGCCTGGGTATTGAGTTTAAAAATTGGCAAGTCATGTTGATGCTTTTGTAAGGCCGCACTTGGAATATAGTGTTCAATTCTGGTCGCTGCACTACCAGGATGTGGAGACTTTGGAGACAGTACAGAAAAGATTTACCAGGACGTTGCCTGGTACAGAGAGCATTAGCTATGAGAAGAGCTATGTGAAATTTCATTTGTTCTCACCAAAATGACGGAGGTTGAGGGGAGACCTGATAGAAATCTACAAGATTATGAAAGGCATGGACACAGTGGATAGTCAGAAGCTTTTTTCCTCCCCCAGAATGGAAAAGTCAATTACTAGGCAGTATAGGTTTAAGGTGTGAGGGGCAAGTTTTAAAAGAGATGTACGAGACAGGCTTTTTTTTTACCCAGGGAGTGATGGGTGCCTGGAATTCATTGTCGGGAGAAGTAGTGGAAGTAGATACGGTAGCGACTTTTAAGGAGCAAGTACATGAATGAGTTGAGAATAGAGGGATATGGTCCCTGGAATCATAGGGGGTTTTAGTTAAACCAGGCAGCATGATCGGTACAAGCTTGAAAAGCCGAAGGCCTGTTTCTGTGCTATAATTTTCTTTGTTCTTTGTTGTTTTTGTTAGAACTCTCCAAGCTTCCTTCCTTTCATGCTACATATCTTTATTATCCAATTCCTTCAAATGCTCAGATACTACAGCTTCTTAAACTTTGCAATTGACTGTCAGCTAAGACAATATTATAGAATCACTGTCTTGATGAACCATCACTCTACTGGTCATTTTTTTGTGAATATCTGACCATAGGTACCCTATCTATTTAGCTGTGGTGGTGTAGACAGCTTAGAGCCGTGGGAGGTACATCACAGTGGTAAATTTTGTTGTGATGTTCTGATGAAAAGCCTTTCCGCCTAACCTTATTTGGCAGACCATGTGAAAGCTGCTTAAAAATTGGAAAGTTTTTAAGAAAAATCCAGGCCTAGGACTAGGATTTTCTGCTGCTGTTCATGACAGGTGGGAGCAGGAAATTTTGAGAGTAGACTAAAAATTGGTTTTATGTTGCTGTAATGTTATAATTGTGGAATCCAGTTGTCAATGGCAGACTGAATTCCCTGCCACAACTCATTTCAATGCATTTACATCTCATTCTAAGCACTCATGGTTGGAATCATGTCCTGATGTAGGATAATCCGGTCACCATTGGTGTATAATTAGAATGACATGTTCCACAGCAGAGTAGAAAACAACATGCATCTGGCAAGCTGCACTTCATTTGTCACTTTAAGGTTAGTTCGCGTACTTCGCATTGCCCAGTGCCCATAGGAAATGGCACCAAGTTTCATAGACAGCACCACATCATTTTCAGGGGATTGTCACAAGCCTTGACCTTCCAGCCAGTAGTAAGGTAGGGATAGCTTTTCATGTGCTGCAGACTTAGGGCTGTACTGAAGAAAAAGGGGAAACTACCCTGAGCAAGGGAAGGGATTAGAGTTAGAAGAGAGGGCTAGATTAGGGGAATATATCAGACTAGTCTCAGTCATACCCAGCATGTGGTCATAACATCCATCTACCTTTTTTCCTGTGGTTTCTGTACTCATAATGGACTGCAGTGCAAGGATAGCACCAATCACCTTCAAATGAGGAAAAGGCATTGTGTGGGTACCTCACAATATAGGGTGAGATATATGTTTGACTGTGTAAATGAGTTCAAGATGGGGAGAGGTCCCATACAAACATGAGTACAAACAGTCAAAGACAAAATCTTTCGAGTCCCAGACTTCCTTATTATTATGGCAGAGTACATAATTTGTTGATCCCTAGACAAACATATAGAATTTGCTAGTATCTGAATCTCAGAATTGAATTCAGACGCTAGCAAAAATATGTTAAACAGAAGTAGTTCAAGTGTTTGCTGGAATCCCTTATTTAAACATAATGAAAACCTGAATGAATTCAGCTTGTTTGGGTTTGATCTATCGTGGAGTTGCCTCCATCTTTAAGGAAGAATCCACTTGTATTGGAAACACATTAAATAGTTATTAGCTTGAGATAACAGTCTGAGTAAACTAGATCTACCTTGTCTGTAGCTTACAAGAGTGAAAAGTTTACTTATTATTTAAGCAAGTAGACTTACATTCACATGGCAATGAAGTTGCTGTGAAAATCCTCCAGTCGCCACACTCACGGCCACAAACACAGGAAGAGTGTGCAAAAGAGAGTGAAGTGATTTAATTGAAATATTCAAAATTAAGAGGTTTGACAGTTTTTAAAAAATACTGGGATAGGTGCAGAGGCAATACAATGGTTAGCATTGCTGTTTCACAGTAGCAGGGACCCAGACTTGGTTTCAGCCCTGGGTGACTCTGTGGCGACTGCATGTTCTCCCTGTGTCTGACTGGGTGTCCTTCAGCTGCTCTAGTTTTCTTCCACACTTCAAAAATATGTGGGTAAGGTGAATTGGCCATGCTAAATTGCTCCTTAATATGTCAAGAAGTGTAGGTTAGGGGAATTAGCACGGTGAATACATGGGGTTACAGACACAGAGCTTGTGGAAGAAGCTGTGTCGGAGAGGTGGCCTGGACTTGATTAGTTGAATGGCCTCCTTCTACACAGTCAGGATTTTATGATTCTGTGTAGGTTTCACTGGTAAAGTCAGCATTTATTGCCCATCCTTAATCACCCTTGAATTGAATGACTTCCTAGATCATTTCAGGGATCTATTAAGAGTGAAAACCACTATAGTGGGTCAGGAGTCACATGTAGGCTGGATCAGGTAAGGATGGCAGATTTCCTTTCTGAAAGGAAATTAGTGAGCCAGATGGGTTTTTATGACAATTAATAAATTGTTTTATGGTCATCATTAGACTTTCAATTCCAGATATTTTATTGATTTCAAATTTCACCACCTGCCATGGTGGGATTCAAACCCGGGACCCAAGACGGTTATCTTGGTCTCTAGATTATTAGTCCAGTGATAACACCATTATGCCACTGCATAGATACTGAGAGACTGTTTCCCCTGGCTGGGCAATCTAGTTAGAACTGAAATGAGAATAAATTTCTTCAGTCGAAGGATCATGAAAATTTGGAATTCTCCACCCCGGAGGGTTGTAGGTGTTTCATAGTTACATATATTTAAGGCTGGGATAGATGGATTTTCAATTTCTCAACAATATGAGGATTTTTCAGTGAAGTAAATTTGAATCTGGAGATCAACCACAATCACGATCAACAAAGGAACAGGCTCGATGGGTTGTAGGGCTTTCTCCTGCTCTTATTTCTTATCATCTTATGTTCTTACACCACTGTAAAATAACAAATGTTGATGGAGAAGAAAACTGATGGAAGTTGAACTTTAAGTCAAATAGTGTATGACTGAAGCACAAAACTAACTCTAGATCTTGCTGTTAGAGGCACTGGATGGCTATCATAGGAAAAAGAAAAATCTTACACTACTCAAGTTTAGAGTGTTTCTTGGAGGATAAAATACACGGTTGGAGCACAGGAAAAATACTTTTGCTCTGAATCTAAACAAATTGTACTTGACTTGAAATTATTCTTTATATAGCGAAGTGGCATGGTGGCACAGTAGTTAACACTACTATCTCACAGCACCAGGGATCCAGCTTCAATTCCTCAGGTCACTGTCTGTATGAAGTTTGCACATTCTCCTTGTGTCTGCATGGATTTCCTCCGGTTTCCTGCCACAGTCCAAAGTTGCATGGGTTAGATTGATTGATCATGCTAAATTTATAAGATTCTTGTCAGACCTCACTTGGAGTATTGTGCACAGTTCTGGTCGCCTCACTACAGGAAGGATGTGGAAGCTATAGAGAGGATGCAGAGGAGATTTACAAGGATGTTGCCCGGATTGGGAGGCATGCCCTAAGAAGACAGATTAAGGGAGCTAGGTCTCTTCTCCCTGGAGAGACGAAGGCTGAGACATGACCTGATAGAAGTGGTAGATAGTGAAGAGGGGTGTTATAGTTTGCAGAGGGACTTGGACAAGTTGCAGAGCTGGGCCAAGAGGTGGCAAATGGAGTTTAATGTGGAAAAGTGTGAGGTAATGCACTATGGCAGAAATAATAAATGTGTAGAGTATAGGGCAAATGGTAGGATTCTTAGTAGTCTAGATGAACAGAGGGATCTTGGTGTGTATGTGCATAGATCCCTGAAAGTAGGCAGTCAGGTCGAGAAGGTTGTTAGGAAGGCATATGGAGTCTTGGCTTTTATTGGTAGAGGGATTGAATTTCGGAGCCGCAACGTCATGTTGCAACTGTACAAAACTCTAGTGCGGCCGCACTTGGAGTATTGTGTGCAGTTCTGGTCCCCACATTATAAGAAAGATGTGGAGGCATTGGAGAGGGTACAGAGGAGGTTTACCAGGATGTTGCCTGGTATGGAGGGCAGGTCTTATGAAGAGAGGCTGAGGGATTTGAGGTTGTTTTCGTTAGAAAGGAGGAGGCTAAGAGGGGACCTGATCGAAACATATAAGATGATTAGAGGTTTAGATAGGGTGGACAGTGATAGCCTTTTTCCTAGGATGGAAAAAGCTAGCACGAGGGGAACACAGCTTTAAATTAAGGGGTGATAGTTATAGGACGGATATCAGAGGCAGGTTCTTTACCCAAAGGGTGGTTCGGGAGTGGAATGCCCTGCCTGCAGCAGTTGTAGATGCGCCAAGTTTGGTGGCGTTTAAGAGGTTAGTTGATAAGTACATGGAAGAGAAGGGAATGGTTTAGTTTGGAGGGGCATTGCTTTTTATATTGGTCGGCGCAACATCGAAGGCCGAAGGGCCTGTTCTGTGCTGTAATGTTCTATGTTCTATGTTCTATGTTTATAAAATGTTGAGAGGAATAGATAGGGTGGATTCTTGGAGGCTATTTCCCAGAGCTGAAATGGTTGCTATGAGAGGACACAGGTTTAAGGTGCTGGGCAGCAAGTACAGAGGAGATGTTAGGGTTAAGTTTTTCACTCAGAGTGGTGAGTGAGTGGAATCGGCTGAGTGGTGGTGGAGGTGAACTCGCTGGGATCTTTTAAAAGACTTCTGGATGAGTACATGGGATTAAATGGGATTGGGAGTTACAGATCGTTCTATGGCCTAGTAGGTATGATTGACGCAACTTGTGGGCTGAAGGCCCTGTTTGTGCTGTAGTATTCTATGTTCTATGTAAAATTGGCCATAATGTCAGGGGGATTAGGATGGTAAATGTATGGGGTTATGGGAACAAGGCCTGTGTGGGATTATGGTCAGTTGAGACTGAATAGGCCGAATGGCCTCCTTCTGTACTATAGGGATTCACCTTCATTTTGACAAAGTATTCCTTTTACCAGCACTATAATGCCCAGGGACCAAAACTCAGTGACAACAAAAAATCTTTGGGAGCCACCTCCCTGCTGGCAGTGCCTGCAAAAAAAACTGTTCTGCTTTACTAATGGGAGGAGGGATGTACAACTGCAAGATGACGACTTTCAGAGAAAAAGCAGCATTGATTCAAAAAACAATTCACGCTTCACATAAATGATTTAACATTTCCATTCCATCCAGCAAACAAGAGAACTTCATGAGGTGAGAATGCAAATTGGGGGCAATTTCATCTCAACTCAGGGTGACTTAGCTGTTGGGGCAGGAGAATGGGATTTGGAAAACGAGGCAAAGCCCTCATTCTCTCGGTCTTAAACCATTATTAGGCCTGTTAAGGCTGTGTATTATGGCTTCTGCTGTGCACTAGAAAATAACTGCCCAAAAAGGGCCAGGTGTAACCAAATAAAGGGGTAATGGAAAAGTGAAATCAAATATTCCATTTACCTTTGTTACCCAAATGACAATGCTGGAATCTGCCCAAATGTTCCTGGCATCTAGCATTGGATGAGCCAGCAGAGACCTTTGAAAATTAAAATGCATGCCCTAGGGAAGATACTCAATTGAAGAGCAATCAAGCTGCATCTCTGGTGCTTTGGTGCTGTACTTAACAGAGGCCAAACTTTTCTCCATTAGTCTTTTCCCTGGCCTGGTGGAGAACAATCCTTTCATCTACTATAGTTGCCAGAATCTTGTGGCATCACCAATTTTCCACATCCTTCACTCAGCAAGCCATCTGCTGCAAGCAAAACTCTTCCAAGACCATGCCAAACATTATTTAAACTCATGAAAGCTTCACTCCTTTTTATTTAGTACACAATACATCCCATTTCTCCCTTCTTTAGCTCTGACGAAGAGTTATACGGTCTTGGAACATTAAGTTGTTTCTTTCTCCACAGATGCTGCCAGACCTGCTCAGTTTATCCAGTGTGTTCTATTTTTATTATTTGAACTAACTTGACCCCCCTCCCCAAGGTGTTTAACAGGATCAGTGGCGTAACTGCCAAGATGGCAGAATTTCTGCCTCATCACACTTTGCTTTGTAGCTGCTAAGAATGAAAGCTTACTTTAATTCAATCTTACAGATAGCAGGGTAAAGAGACAGTCAACCTGCTATTCTGCCACAAAATCCAGGACAATATTGTTTACCCAAACTTAAAACCAAGATTCCACAATTTGAATTTGTGATGAATTCTTCTTTTATCTACTTCTGACTTATAACAGAATCAAGTCGTAGTGTGATCCAGTAGTGGAATAGTGTCCACTCTGTATAGTAAAATGATAAGCTTATTTTTGATAAACACGGTTATGATTTTTGCAATACCTAACAAGCAGAAAAAGGGAGATTTTAAAAAGCCAAGCAAATAGTTTAACCATTCTTTCCTCATTTCCCCAATGTTTGACAACATTTCTTTTTACAAGACTCTAGAAGAGGCGGCGATTCATTTTGTGGATAACAATTTGACTGGAACTGTCGAGTAGATGGCATTAACATGGCTGAAGTGCTTTTGTCGAAATATCATTTTACCAGGAGACAAAGCACAATAAGTCTTCTTCCAGATGAATCTCAGTTAATCTGTCACCAGAGCTGTTTAACCCAGTGTGAACATACCGTTCGCATCAGCTGGTACAGCATACATCCGGCATTCAGCGACTGCTTTATAATTGCATTTCTCGCAGCTGCAACTGTACACATTTGTCTCCATAACAAATGAACAGCTGTGTTTCTTTTCCCCAGTAGTGACTGACCAAACTGTGCGTGATCTCTCTGCCAGCTGACATCAACTGGTGGCATCTTTCCACAAGATCTGGAGTCATGTCTTTCAAGTGACAGACCAATATCAAAGAAATAATTCTCAATGCTGGGCCACTTGTGTTCCCTTGCCACTCAGTTCACCTCCAACTGTAAAACTGGCAATTGCTTCATGTTAAGCCTCTAATCATGGCTGCAGTGGTCCTACAGTAGGTTTTTCTTATATGACAACTAAAGGCTAATAGATGGCTCCAAGTGAAGTACAAGACAGGTATTCAATTAAGTGGGTGTGATGCTGTCTGCAGCACAAGACCAAAACTCAGCCAATTTCTTTACGCAGAAGTCAAAGTGCTGCTTTAAACTCTCAAACTTTTATTCCTAATTAAAAATTAATTAATAACTTGTTACCAACCAATTTCCTAGTGCTCACTGATGGTGATAAGGGTCTTAAGTCCATGGGACATGAATACATTAGGATCGTGTCCTTTGCTGCCTCCTAGTGTTGATGCCACCCGAAGTCTCAGATGAAAATGCGGGTACCTGATGAGAACCAAGTGGTGGGATACCACAATACACACATCTCTGGTGCTCACCTTTCCCATGCACCATTAACTCTGGAGTCTGACCACCACTGGGAGTTACCTAAGGACTCTTTGACTCTGGTCAAAATGCCTTCATCCATCCAAGAAGCTAGGCTATTTCCAAGTTTTACAAATATTACCTTTGGCATTCTTTGTCGATTCAGGCCGTTTTTCTGGCCTACATCAGTCCTTCAGCCAACTGGTACGGTACACCATGGATTCTCAGCAGTGCAGAAGGGGACCTTCAGCTCATTAAATCTGTACCAACTCTTTTGACAGAACATCTTACCCAGATCCACCACCCACTCTACCCTCAGAATCCCATGCATTAACCATGGCTAATCCACCTAACCTACATGTCTTGGTACATTAAGGGGCAATTTAGCATGGTCATTCCACCTAACCTGCACATCTCTGGAGTGTTAGAGCCCCTGAAGGAAATCCATGTAGACAGGAGGAAAACGTGCAAACTCCACACTCACTCATGGCTGGAATCAAACATGGGCCCCTGGCACCATGAGGTAGCAATGCTAACCACTCTGCCAACCTTATACCAATCATCTTTCAGTTTTGAAAAACTGCCTAAGGATAGTACAAGGACTAAGAGACAGAGATATACTGTCTTGGGCAAGATATGTAGGGGAAATGTGAGGAAGAACTTCTTCATACAGTGATGGTAATTTTTGGACTTGCTGCCCACGAAAGTGGTGGAAGTAGAAACCACCAAGCATTTTAAAAGGAAATTAGTTGAGTACCTGAAGGAAATAAACCTGAAGGACTACAGGGATTGAGACTGGTACTAGAACTGATTGGATTGCTCTGTGAAAAATTTGGTCTGAATAGCTTCCATGCTTAAGTGACTCTCCAACTCTGAGAGAGAGAAAGCCTCTCATTGGAAATATATGCCTTTGTACCTAAATTCACATCTGCCTATTCAGGTCAGATGTATTATGCTGACAACAAGGAAAGCTCAAGGGTAATTAGGGATGGGCAACAAATTATGCTCCAGCCATGGACTACCAATACAATCTCCCATTCCCACCCCCGTGACAGAATTTTAAAAGTTGAGATGGTAAATGGCTGAGAGTCAAGCATAGATACTTGTGACACTCCACTAAATACATTATGTAATCTTGAAAATGATCCATTTCTTTAACATTCTGTTTTCTGCCAAGGAGCTAAAAAAAAACATCAAAGAACAAAGAAAATTACAGCACAGGAACAGGCCAATCAGCCCTCCACTGACCATGCTGCCTGACTGAACTAAAGCTCCCTATCCTTCTGGGGACCATATCGCTCCACTCCCTTCCTATTCATGTATTTGTCAAGATGCCCCTTAAAAGCCACCATTATATCTGCTTCCACGACCTCCCCCAGCAGCAAGTTTCAGGCACCTGCCACCCTCTGTGTAAAAAAACTTGTCTCGTACATTAATCATCAGTCTATGTTAACATATTGCCTCCAAATTGCATGTGCACTAATCTGGTGTGCCACTTTAACTAAATCTTCAGAAAACCCAAATATGCCATACCCACTGACTGGTTATCGACACTCTTAACAGATTTTCAAATAGGATTTGTTCATTCACATTGTGAATGAACAAATGTATTGTTAATTTACCCTAATGTACCTTTATAGCCATATGTGCAGGAAATGTTATCAGTTGCAGCAGTTCAAGCTGCAAAATCCGGAGCTTGAGAAGCAACTGTTCTCATTGTGGTGGCTCCACGAAAGTCCTTTTTCTGCTAGTTAATGATTTGATAATTAAATTCTCTGGTCTCCCAGTCATGTTTCTCAATGGTAGGAAGTGCCTACTATTCACTGGCAGTGGGATTCTCTGGTTCCACTGCTGTCAATAGGATTGCCCCTTGATGTTACCCCACACTGCTGCAAAACCCATGGAAGTAGGTACCTACCAGTGGGACAGGAGAAACCCACCAGTGTTAACAGCCAGAGATTTCCCCCCATGAGTCTAAAGTTATCTAAAGAACAAAGAAAGTCATTGTGCCTGTTTTACAGACAACTAGAGCTGAATGTGAGGGCTAATGTCACATGCCCAAATAACGTCTGAAAGTATTGGGCCATTTTTCTGTAGTTCTTGATGATCACATAAAATAGAACTTTGATGGTTAAGCAACCCAGGGTACTTACAGCTTCAGTGACTGACTCGCCACCTCATCCCAGCAACTCTGCCCCCATCCTCCAGGTCATTACTAGCAATGTGAGAACATTGTTTTAAAATGAGCTAATTTCCAAAAGGTTTCAGCAGGTCTCCAAAGTAATACTAAAGAACCCCAAGGCACAAATTTGGTTCAACATTAGGCCTTCAAATTGTCTCTCATTTCAGGCTTTAATGAATCTTCACCCCATCAGAACATGTTAGAATTTATTTACATTATATATTATTGGGACACAGAATGCACTATTTCACTAAATAGTAGAATCCATTACAGTTTTTATTGTATAAGAGAAGTGGATTCACGTTTGACATAACTAAAAATGAAAATACATTCCCTGTTCAGCATCCTTTTAAATGCATATAATGAAATCACATAATAGAGGGAAAAAAAGGCAAACTGCACACATTGGATTTCTGGCATAAAACCAGAAATTACTGGAAATCACAGAAGGTAGGTCAACATCCGAAAGAAAATAGAAGGGTTATGTTTCAGGTGTGACCCTTTTGAACCATGGTAATGACACCACTGCAGATGATGTGAAAATCAATCATCAGTAACACAGTTTTGTTTGTAATGAGGGGCTGAGATCATAGGCTTGATTCACAAAGCTGCATATGACACTCAAATTCAGAGTGCTGTCCTGACCTTCAAAGAAACATCTCTTGTTTTTTGACTTTCATCCTTTGCATATTGAGTTGCTCTGGCACCCATCAATTTGTCACAAAATATCTGTTGCAGGAATTGGTATGTGCACCTTTTAAATCTACAATTTTTTGTAATGAATGCACAGAAATATTGGAACATGTAATAATTCCAAAATGTTCTTTGAACAAACTAAAAGTCATGTATTCTAGATATTATTTTTCCAATTGGAGCAAAAGTATAACGTTAGCCTCAAAGGGTTAATATCCTATACGTTTGTCCATTTTCTGAGAGCTGAGGAAACGGCATCTATTGTTTCAATATCTGATTTTCAGTCATTATCTTTTTGTTACTGCTCACATTCACACCCGCCACACTTAGACACCCTGAAGTGATTTGTATTGAGAACAATAAATAGCATAATAATAAGAAAAAAAGGCAATTTTCTACTGAAGAAAATTTTCATAGAAGAATCATTTCATAGCTGGAAGAATTTTTTTGAATTGTACTTATTTGTATAGTTGCATAAAAAGACTTCTTACAAGTGGGAATAAAAAGAATTATCTCTGAAAATTCCTCAGCAAGATTATCTGAATGCATAATGGTCTCCTATTTCTATTGCATTAATATAGGAAGTAACCATATTACCTGAAATAGACAAAGGCTCATTTTTTAAAAAAAATAAATTTGAAATAAACAGACTACTATTTACATCTTAGCATCATCAACAGTAAGTTCTAGCCTCTAAAGAAGTGCAATAACATCCTACTCATGTATATGAATAGTTAAAAAGGCATTCATTTCCCTTGTGTCATTCACACAACCTTGTTGATTATACCCAGAGAGTGGTGAATCTGTGGAATTCATTACTACACGAAGTAATTGAAGCCAAAACATTGTGTGATTTCAAGAAAAAATTAGATTTAGCTCCTGGGGCTAAAGGGATCAAAGGATATGGGGTAGGAGGGAAGAATGGAGGCAGGATCAGCATATTGAATTTCATGATCAAACTGAATGGCGAAGAAAGCTCAAAGGGCCGAATGGCCTACTCTTTCTCCTATTTACTATGTTTTTATATGAGGAATTATTTTTTATCTAGGAACATTTACACAGAAGAGCACACAAACAGGATCATATCTTTGAAATGGATATTAAAAACACCTTAATCTGAACTAAATTTCTACTTTATTAAATGGATGGTTAAATGGAATAGAAAGATAAGAAAGATGGTGGACAGCAGTAATCTACAACAACCACATCTGCCCCAAGCGTCTGAGACTCAATGAACTTTAGCTCAAAGTTTGTGAGATGGTGACCAAGCTTCAGACACCACGATCACCAGGGAAGGTGGATGGTGTGGGGAAGGGGGAGGAGTGTGAACTGGACACTTGATTCAGGATAGTCACACCACTTAGGTTAAGTACTTAAGATTTGGTCCGTGATCAGGGACAGAGGTTTGTGACTTTGAGTAAGGCAAGTCTGGGGATCTAGAAGTTGCACTAAAGGACCTTCGGCCCTTATACTTGTCCAACAAGTTGTCACAGCTTGAGTGGACAGGAGCAGGGATTGTAGGGAGGACGGGCAAACTGTCCACATGTGACAATTCAAGGATGGAGTGTAAAAGGGAACGTATTAGATGATAGTATCCACAACCATCCTCAACATAGGTGCCCAACAAGGCTGTGTTCTTAGACTATTACTATACTCCTTATACACCTATGACTGTGTCACCAAATTCCCTTCCAACTCAATTTTCATGTTTGTTTACGACACCACCGTAATAAGTCAGATCTCAAACTATGATGAGACAGAGTACAGGAATGAGATGGAGAAACTGGTGAACTGGTAAATGGCAATAATTTCCCTCTCAATGTCAACAAAACAAAGATTATCATCAACTTCAGAAAGCATAGAGGAGAACACGTCCCTGTCTACATCAACAGGGATGAAATAGAAAGGATCGAGAGCTTCAAGTTTTTAGGTGTCCAGATCACCAACAAACTACCCTGGTTCTTCCACGCCAACACTATAGTTAAGAAAGCTCATCAATGTCTCTACTTTCTCAGAAGACTAAGGAAATTTAGCACGTTAGCTATAACTCCCACCAACTATTACAGATGCACATAGAAAGCATTCTTTCTAATTATATCACAGATTGGTATCGCTCCTGCTCCATCCAAGACCGCAAAAAACTACAAAAACTTGTGAATGTAGCCCAACCCATCACTCAAATCAGCCTCCCGTCCATTGACTCTGTCTACATTTCCTGCTGTCTCGGCAAAGCAACCAGCATAATTAAGTATCCCACACACCCTGGACATTCTCTCTTCCACCTTCCGTCAGGGAAAAGATACAAAAGTCTGAGGTCACATTCCAACCGACTCAAGAACATGCTTCTTCTCTGCTGCCATCAGACTTTTGAATGGACCTACCTTGCATTAAGTTGATCTTTCTGTACACCATGGCTATGACTGTAACAGTACATTCTGCATTCTCTCGTTTCCTTCTCTATGAACAGTATGCTTTGTCTCTATAGCTCACAAGAAAAATACTTTTCACTGCATGTTAATACATGTGACAATAAACATTAAATCAAATATGGATAAGGGGAATTAATAATGGTAAAAATGGAAATGGCAGATACTTTGAATACATATTAAGAGGAGGCACAAACAACACACAAACAACAGGAGAAAATCAAGAGGCAAATTTTGTATTTCTAGAGAAAAAGAGCTAGGAAAGCAAATTGCACTCAAGGCTGATAATTCCCTTGGACCTCCTGGCTTGCAAACTTGAATCTTTAAAAAGAGACTACAGGGATACTGAATGCATTGGTGGCAATATTCCGAATTTTATTAAATCTGGAAAGGTCCTAGCTTATTAGAAAACTGCAAATGTAATGCCCCTATTCAAGAAATAAAGGGGACAGAAAGCATAATATTACAGGCCAGTCAGCCTAACATCTGGGAAGCATTGGGAAAATGCTGGAGTCCATTACTAAAGAAATAACAGCAGGAAATTTTGAAAATGTGATACGATCAAGCAAAGGGAATATCATTTTATGAAAGAAAAATTGTGTTTGTCAAATTTATTAGAGTTGAGCGTGTAACAACCAGGGTGGATAAAGGTAGATGCACTGTTTTTGGATTTTCAAAATGCATTTAATAAATACCACAAAAAGTTACTGCACCAGGTAAGGTGTTTGTGGTTTTGGAACCATTACATAGAATCCCTACAGTGCAGAAGAGGCCATTTGAGTCTGCACCAACTGTCTGACAGACGATCTTATCCAGGGCCTTTCCCCTACCCTGTTCTTGCAACCCACACATTTACCATGGCTAATCATTCTAACCTATACATTTTTGGATTCTAAAGATTAATTTAGTATGGCCAGTGTACCCAATCTGCACATCTTTGGAATGTGGGACCGCAGCATCCAGAGGAAACCCATGCAGTTACAAGGAGAAAATGCAAACTCCACACAGTCACCATTAACAAAGATTAAGATGTATAGAGCCAATATGAAAGAGAAAGAATGTTTCCAGATCTTGCCATGCCTGGCACAAATAGTGTGTGGGACTAAAAATCCCACGTTTTGTTTTCAACGTCAAACAATTTGCCGTCCTCCTAACCATGAACTGGATGGCACCAGAAAGGGTGAAAAACTGATTAGCATATTTAAAGTAACATTTAAATATGCATAATCTGTTCAACTCCCAGCACATAGAATTTTCCAGCCTTTGGGCACGGTGCAAGAAAGGAGAGAATCATTACCGGTCTCTTGGGTGATGGTCATGTTGGGGAGCTCAGAGGCCATTGAAGCTTACAGGTGATCAGGGTTATGACTGGGCAGTGCCCACCAGGCACCCTGGCAGTGCCACTTGCTGGGGCAGGATCAAGGGGATGGGGCCTGAGTAGGGTAATGATGGGGGAGGGGCTATGAGGGGGCTAAGCTGATGTGGCTATGCAGATTGGGGGGTGGGATAAATCATGTCAGGGTTCATTATGGCGGAGATGGGGAAGTCAGGGGTCAGGCAGGGGAACCTATAGGGAGGGCCCCAATGCCGACGGCCTATGCCAGATTGAAGGGGTGGCCTAACATGCTGCCAATGGGAGGCGGGGTCCCAGATGTCCACAGGGAGATGGAGGGGGTCTCCCAGTACACTTTGTGATTGGGGTGCTCTTGTAAAACGGAGCCCAAATGCTCAGAATTCAGACTTCTTGGTGTGTTTATGCTCCCTTCCCAGCTCTCCAAAAAAAAAAGCAACTGTGGGAGGATTGTGATGCAGGTGTGCCTGATAGGTCATCATGGGTCACTTTTATTCTTGCCGCAATGAACATTAGAACGCAATCATACCGGCTCACCATACCTGGTAAGGTGAACTATAAGATTGTGGACTGAGTGAAAAATCAGGTTCATGCCTGTTTTTGCACCAGAAGTAAAGCTACCAAACATGTTTTGCCAGCGAGATTGGCTTTACACATAAAAAAAGAAACAAAGCCAATTAACATACGCATCCTGCACATCATCTTAAAGTCTTACACTTTGCCCTGTGCCGTTTGGATCTCACACTGGCGAGAATCACAGCTGGTCTCCACTATTGGGGATCAGATGCAATGGCCTCAGCAGGGTGGATCAGAAGTCATTGAAGCCTCCAGTTGGTTGGGAGTAGGGCTAGACAATGCTCACATGGGGCACTGCCCACCTGGAACTTTGCCACCACCTATTGGGCACCCTGGCCAGGTGAGATTTCAATCCACTTCCCCAGGACCTTAGCCTGCACCTCTGGATTACTAATTCCACAATACCACAATCTCTCCATATGTGCAGAGCCTTTGTGAACCATGCACGTATGAAGTATTACCTGTTTCCATTTCCCCCACTGTTAAATGGTGGGACTGGATTCTTGAGCAACACTTCAGATTCAAGCCTCCAGTGTCAACTTGGCTAATCCAGAGACCCTTTCTGTCTGCACGAAATTTTATACCCAAGTGTTCAAATCCATAGTCAGACTTAAAACTCAACCTTCTGATGTGAAGGTAAAATGCTATCAACAGAGCCCAGGTATTTATTATTGCTACATTACTGTGTAGGACATCAAAGGGACAATTTTTTGCTTATGGTTCTGGTCGCTACCAGAAGGACGTGAAAACTTTGGACGTGAAAACGGTGCAAAGAAAGTTCATCCAGTTTCAAGGGTGTTGACTATGAGGAGAGGTTGAATAAACTAGAATTTTTTTTTTTACTGGAAAGACAGAGGCTGAGGGAAGATCTGATAAAGTCTACAAAATTCTGAGAGGCATAGACATGGATAGTCTGAGGCTTTTTCCCAGGGTGGAATGTCAATTACAAGGGAGCACAGGTTCAAGGTGAGAGAGGGAAAGTTTAAGGGAGATATGCAAAGGATGTTTTTCATACAAAGCGTATGGGTGCTTGGAATGCACTGTCAGAGGAGATGATGGAAATAGATACATTAACAACAATTAAGAGGCATCTGGATGGGTACATGATAGAGAAGGAATAGAGCGATATGAACAGAGTAAGGACAGAAAGTTTTTATTTAAGTTTAGTTAGGACATCAGGCTTGGAGGGCCCAAGGGCCTGTTCCTGCGCTATACTCTTCTGTTTTTTAGAAACTGATCAGGTATTTGAATAAAGTATTTGCAAAGTTCATTGTCATTTTAATACAAAATCTGAACAGGACGTTTTGAAGGATAGGGGTTTCTTGCCTGTCACCTGAAGAGTCAGCATCCCTGTCAACACAGGCTGCCCCTCCAAGGAGTGTTAATTGGCTGAGGAAAAATTTCCATCCCTCACTCAGGAGAAGGCCCCATGTCAGAGAGCTGCCAGTCCCAATCATCCAGTCAGACACAAATAGTCACAAGATTCTAAGTCATAGAGTCCTGGATCCGATAAGAGTAGGTTTCATTCTGGCAATGGAGAGGGAAATGGGTCATCTTGATGGAGAGGCCCTGGTTGAGGGAATATCTGTGGATGTGAATGATCTTCTGGGGGATGTCCAATATGAAAAGGAGACAGGTAAATGAGGTGCCTGAATAGGGTGACTTTCTGCACTACCTCCCCTGCTCCTGAATTGCTTCTTCAGCTTGATACCTGGTAGAAAATAGCCCTTAATTGGTCATTAATTGCCCATTTAAGGGTCTCAATTGGGGCAAGTTCAAATCAAGTGGCCTGGGCTTCTCCCATCATGCTGTAAAATTGTGGATATGTTTGGGCAGGCAAAGAGGCATGGGTAGGTCATCTGTGGAATTTTACAGCCCTTCCGCCCCTTCTCCTCCAGCTTCTAGTCTGCAAACACACCAGCAGGGAAAGGTAAATTCTACCCCTATTCAATTCCAAATCCAAAAAAACACCCTTCCAACAGATAAAGAACTTTGGGTGAGATCAGAAGATATTTGTGCTGATTTGGAACCTCGTTGCCAAATCAGCACAGATGAAGAATCGAATTTGGAAGCTTCCTGGTCAAAATGATTCTGTACCTCTCACCACATGATGCATTTGCGCACTGAATAACTTCAGAAACTTATTAAAATTATGTTAAAGATTAAACTGGTACTGCCTGAATAAAACTAAATTTTAAAGGCAAAAACAGAATCATAGAATCACTGAATCACTATAGTGCAGAAGGAGGCCATTTGGCCCACCAAATCTGCACCAACCACAGTCCCACCTAGGCCCTTTTTCTGTAATTCCTCATATATACCATACCAATCTTCCAATATTAGGGTCAATTTAACACGGTCAACCAACCTAATTCACATATCTTTGGAAAGAGTACATGAACTTCTAGTGAATTTACAACATTTGAATAAATTCAATAATTCAAGGTAATCAAAATATAGCATAATAAGATAAAACTTGCTATATGTGGTTTGTTTACATTGCCACGTTTTATCTTGAACACATTAAAAGCACAAACTAGATGATTTTACCAGTTAATGAAATTTCCAATGATGGAATTTTTAAATAATGCAATTTTTTTTTTAAGTCAACCATAGAATATATCCAACCACCTAAAACATGTCTTAAAAATGACTTATGGGGTCAAAATAAAGGAAAAATATAAGCAAAGCACTTGAATCTCCTGAAACAAATTAACTTGAAAAGCAAAACTATGGATTTATATTCCATCAGACAAGGTCATCATACTAACAAGATTTTTAACCAAGTCAATCAGAAACCAAAGCAATTCTGGAGCTTTGCAAACTTCTCATTATTAATCACAGGAATCAAAAATTATTTGTAAATAGTTGATTTGAGTGATAGATTGGAAAATAGTATTTTCTTTATGAACCCAAAACTTTTTCCTTTTTGGACCAAGATGAGTTCCAAGTGAGTGCTATAAAATTCAAAGATGACTGAAAATAAAAATCTGGCTGATTTGATGAATTAGCAGCAGGTTGGCGACTGAATGAATGAGTCAAAAGATTACTAAGGTCTCCGATTGGAACTTTACTTACTTGTGTTTAGTCAGTGCTGTAGATACTACATTGGCTTTGGTATACTGGGTTTAGGAGAAGTAAGTGGCCAAGATCCCCACTCCTGATTATTATGTGTGAATGTGTAATAAGGACAGGATCATCTGCAGCCAGAGTCACTCCTTCCCTGGTATGATAAACAATTCAAGTCCCTCTAAGACTACACTTCAGTAATGTTGATTTGGCTGAGAGAATGGTTGTACAAGGACAGGATCAGGTTTCTTCAATTTTCTTCACAGTATATATGTAGAACATAGGACATAGAACAATACAGCACAGAACAGGCCCTTCAGCCTTCGATGTTGTGCCGACCAAAATAAAAAGCAATGCCCCTCCAAACTAAACCATTCCCTTCTCTTCCATATACTTATCAATTAACCTCTTAACCGCCACCAAACTTGGCGCATCTACAACAGCTGCAGGCAGGGCATTCCACTCCCTAATCACTCTTTGAGTAAATAACCTACCTCTGATATCCGTCCTATAACTCATACCCCTTAATTTAAAGCTGTGTCCCCTCGTGCTAGCTTTCTCCATCCTAGGAAAAAGGCTATCACTGTCCACCCTATCTAAACCTCTAATCATCTTATATGCTTCAATAAGATCCCCCTTAGCCGCCTCCTTTCTAACGAAAACAACCTCAAATCCTTCAACCTCTCTTCATAGGACCTGCCCTCCATACCAGGCAACATCCTGGTAAACCTCCTCTGTACCCTCTCCAATGCCTCCACATCTTTCTTATAATGTGGGGACCAGCACTGCACACAATACTCCAAGTGCGGCCGCACTAGAGTTTTGTACAGCTGCAACATGATGCTGCGGCTCCTAAATTCAATCCCCCTACCAATAAAAGCTAAGACTCCATAAGCCTTCTTAACAACTTTATCCACTTGCCTGCCTACTTTCAGGGATCTATTGACACATACACCAAGATCCTTCTGTTCCTCAACACTATTAAGAGCCCTACCATTAGCCCTATACTATACACATTTATTCTTCCTGCCAAAGTGCATTACCTCACACTTTTCCACATTAAACTCCATTTGCCACTCTCGGCCCAGCTCTGCAACTTGTCCAAGTCACTCTGTAAACTATAACACCCCTCTTCACTATCTACCACTCCACCGACTTTAGTGTCATCTGTAAATTTACTGATCCATCCCTCAATACCCTCATCCAGATCATTTATAAAAAGTACAAACAGCAGGGGCCCCAAAACAGACCCCTGAGGCACACCACTCGTCACCGAACTCCACGATGAATATCTCCCATCAACCACCACCCTCTGTCTTCTATCTGCCATCCAATTCCTAATCCAATTAGCTAAATCACCCTCTATTCCACACATCTGCATTTTCTGTAGAAGTCTTCCATGGGCCACCTTATCAAACGCCTTACTAAAGTCCATATATACTACATCAACCGCCTTACCCCCATCCACCTCTGTGGTCACTTTCTCAAAAAACTCAATGAGGTTAGTAAGGCATGACCTACCCTTCACGAAACCATGCTGACTATCCCCAATCATTTCATTTCTCTCTAAATAACTATAAATCCTATCCCTAATAATTCTCTCCAATACCTTGCCCACAACAGAATTAAGACTCACTGGCCTATAATTCCCTGGAAGGTCTCTCTTCCCCTTCTTAAACAATGGGACCACATTCGCTATCCTCCAGTCCTCCGGAACCACACCCGTAACCAACAACGACCTGAAGATCATAGCCAGAGGCTCTGCAATCGCCTCTCTTGCCTCCCAGAGAATCCTAGGGTAAATCCCGTCCGGCCCAGGGGACTTATCCCACTTCAAACCCTCGAGAATTTCTAACACATCCTCCCTATCTACTACAATACTTCCCAATTTGCAACCCTGTACCTCAGTGTTCTCCATAGCTACGTTTCCAGCACTCTGCGTGAATACCGAAGAGAAATATTTATTCAGTGCCTCACCAATCTCTTCAGGCTCCACTCACAACTTCCCACTGCTGTCTATGACTGGCCCTAATCTTGCCCTAACCAATCTTCTATTCTTAACATATCGAAAGAAAGCTTTAGGATTCTCCTTAATCCTATCAGCCAACATCTTCTCGTGTCCCCTCTTAGCTCTCCTCAATTCACTTTTTAGCTCCTTCCTGGCTAATCTATAGCTATAGATTATAGAATAATCTATAGATTATAGATTATAGAATTCTATAGCTATAGAATTGTTGGTAATATAGGAACACAAAATGTTGGAAAATATATGAGAAGCAAAATATGTTATTGGGGCAATCTTGATAATGAGGATTTCAGATATTATGCTTTCTTCAGTCATCTAATGGAAGCACATATCAACAATGAGGAAAACCTAAGGCTTACCAGTCCATGCAAATGATGGTAGAATATCATATACAGATATTGCCCAGACAATGAGTCTGCACCCAAAAACAGTGTGAAGTGATAATGCTTATGATGGTTTTGCTCTGATGTAAATGTCCCTAGAAATCTGCTTCAATAATTTTATTTCTCCTTTAAAGGACATATTCTTTCTCTCACCCCCTCCGAAAAAATACAGTAGTTTTCATCTTCCAGTTCTCAGTTCATGGCCTCTGTCTTTCTTAGTCGATCAAAGCATCCTCACTATCCAAAACAACCTGCAATTTACAGCAACACTTTTTTGTAGCCACCCCCCTTTCTAATTTACCAAGGCATCCCCCTCACCCTGTATCTTTATTCATTGAGTCATTTTTCATTTCCCACACTATTATATCCACAGGGGTACTTTCCAGTCTTCATGGTCCTCTCACTGCAACTCTTACTGAATGCTTTGTGCTGACAACAAGGATTTCTGCTCTGTTACAGGATCAAAAATTTCCACTTGCATCCTTGAATAGAAAACCTGTTTCTGAAACCAAGTGACAGCAGTCAGGACTGGAAGTGAAAATGTGAGTGATTCTTGGATAAATCTCTTTGGGCAGAAAATCAATATTAAATTTGCAAATTTTGCCAGAAGAAAAATTTGACTGATTTTGTATACTGTACTTCTCAGATAATTCAACAGCAAAATTGCTTGGATGGAGAAGGTGCTCACCTATTGGATTTATTCTTGCCAGAAACTTAGCTGTATCATTTTCTTGGTAAAGGATTGAGCCATTTCTTAAACAAGCCCAGGGCTCCTTCCTAGCACCCTATCCCAGCTATTAAAGTGTCAGTTGGACTATGGTGATATGGTGACAGCACTCAGAGGTCAAACCTTCACAATTGAACTACACGGTCTAAGGTGACACTTTACTAGACTACTACGGGAGTGCTACATTGCTGACAATGTCACATCGCAGATGAGGTATTAATTCTAAATTTTTGCTTAGCTTTAATAATCACACAATACTATTTTAATTCCCAGAGTGGGTCATAAAGCAGGACTTAGCCCCTTTACTGGCATACTAAAGACCCCCATGCTATATGCCTAAAAGGAAATCATTTCCAGAACTGTTTCAGCACTCCTTACTTCTACAATTTATGTTGTAACACATGAATGATTCATGCATAACTCTTGCCAGTTTCACATCCTTCATCATTAACAAACATTCCAGCAGTAAATCGACAAAGAACATGTCACAAAGTTTTGAATTGACTGATTTCAAAGCACTCTGCCATCAAATCTTGTACAGGTGGTTTCTTCAATCTTATGTCCTACCATGTTGAATGAAAGTATTAAATACTTTGTAGTAACTGTTTAAAAAGTATTGTAGGACTCATACTTTGAGCGATAAATATCATATAGTGCATGTCTATAAAAGCTCATTTTCACAGAAATAAAGATTTTTAAAAAGAGTATTTGTTCATGGGATGTGGGCATCGTTGCATTATTCTCAACATTACTGTTCTTGAGAAGATAGGAATGTCAACAAATGCAGTGATGTGAAGGAGCATAAAAAATACTTTCATTTGGTAAATTTGCAGTTGTAATCCTTCTGCATGGATGTCATCTTAATTCAAAAACATTAAGTGCACTGGCTTCACTATAACAATGGCTGTCGCAAAGTTAAATCATTCCACAATGTTTTTTTATCATACGCATGGTAATATCATACGCATGGTAATATCATACGCATGGTAATATCATACGCATGGTAATATCATACGCATGGTAATATCATACGCATGGTAATATCATACGCATGGTAATATCATACGCATGGTAATATCATACGCATGATAATATCATACGCATGATAATATCATACGCATGATAATATCATACGCATGATAATATCATACGCATGATAATATCATACGCATGATAATATCATACGCATGATAATATCATACGCATGATAATATCATACACTGTAACCTCACTGAAGGGTTCAATTGAGATACCTCAGTTTGCAATACCACCTTAATTCCTCAATAGGGTTACTGCCATATAGTCAATGTTCCTTCTGAGTTCTATGGTTGCACAGCAATCTACACACTCCATCACAAGCCAAACACAAATCAGCTCCTTTTTTTGTTGTCGTGTATATGTGGCTCTGCAAAACATTTAAAGGCTTATGCAATTAAATGAATACAACAGAAAGAATTTACAGGGAATGTTGCTTGTAATCACTCATCATCCTCTATTATCCTCCTTGGAACAAAGTTTATGATCATTGCCTCTAACTGTTCCTCCACAAACCCCAGGGAGTACTTAAAGCTGTGAGAAATGAAATACATTTTTGTTCCTGTTCCAAAATCTTAATACTTCGCCCCTTCAACAGGATAAAGTTTTCATAAGCATAGATATATCGCTACTTGATAAATTAGCAGAGGCACATAAATGTATATGAACAGGCATGCAACTGACTGGACATGTGCATAGACACATGTCTATATTTTTAGGCATTCTTGAACAGACTCCTACAGAACAATAGCAATACAGATTAAAACAAATCAAGCAACTCATTAATAGCTTGAAATGTAGTCAGAATCTTTATGCACTGAACATAGATTGACACATCTATCCCAAACTATATTAAGCCACCAATGAAAAGAAATCAGTGTGACTGTCACAAAAAAAACATATTTTTGCAACAAAACATCAGTGATTGTTCTAGGCAACAATTATGCGTATGAATTCTAGCATATGGTCCAGCTGGCTTAGAAAAATATAATTCATTAACTAAGTAAGGAGATCATAGAAGCCATCTAATGTTTTCATTACAAGGATAATCTGTGTCGTTTCAGGAAATGTGGAGACCATATCTGGTTTAAATGCTTTTTATTTGAAAGTCATCATGGCATGCAGATGTTATCATAAAAATATCGGTTTAATGGCAGTGGCTTCTGGAACTGATTTGGAAACATCATGAAAATTCATAAAATAAATTTGCTTAACTGTGGTAAAGAACATAACCCAGGTTTAATTAATTTCATTACCTTAAATTTTAAACAATAAAAGTTGCTCATAATTGAATAACGTTCATTAAATCCTGCAATTGTTTTCCAGTTGAAGAATGATTCATGTGACAAAAAAAAGCACTAATACAAATGATCCATACAGAACTTAAATAAACAACCAAATAACAAACATCCCTATACATTATTTTAAGGGAACACTATACAATTCATCTATGTGAATTAAATAGCTAATATAGTGTTGCAACATGGATCCTGTAAAATTCTCACTCCAGATGGGTTGCAGATGTCTTTTTACTCAATGTTAAAAGTGTCACAAGCACCAACAGACTGAGTAGTTAAGCACAGGTGATCGATGTAGTACATTGCCACCATCCCTGACACATTCCCATGTTACTTCAAACTTGGAGCAGAAACAGCACATTCCATTGCATTGGTTTACAGAGGCATAAATGCATATTTTTTCAATCTGTACAAAGGCTATAAATTCAAATCCTGACTCTGACTATTGGGAGGCAGTCCTTTGCCACAAATGTGTAATCCTCAGAACAGGAGGTACATGGAGTGCACCAAGATCTCTGTGGCTTTAAAATTATGCCATGCAACCTTCCACACGACTGCTTAACTTATTCATATGAATACCTTGCTATAAAATAAATGAGCTAACACCTTTGTCCAAGTAACAAAGAAAGGAATTTATACAAATCCATTAGGTGATCTTATGTTAGAATCCCAAGGTGGGATTTCAAGATATTAGTCTTGCTTAGTCCCAGAAACTGTGGAATTAGGCTCTGTGGTATCTCTGCTGCTGGTGCTATTGCAGTCCTGAAGAGGAATATTGGCAGCTGGAATGCTTCCAGCAATCCATGTTGCAGTGCCCCCACTGGAAGCATGCAATGACAGCAGATCGAGACATTAATTAACATCTTTGGTTGATCTGATGGAAAATCACAGCAGGTCCAGATAACATCCTCTCACAGTGGAATGTGTGTTCAACAGTGCAACGGACCCCTACTGGTGTTATTTAAAGGGTTAATTGCCCAACCTCAAGGTGAGGTGCTCCTGATTTAATTTTGGGAAGTATTGAGGTGTGTTCCTGGAGGAATTGTGATGAATTGTAAGATTCTGAAGGCAGATTTGCTGCAACTGAAAGAAAAGATCACAGGAATTTTCTGCCCTGACAGCAGAAAGCCTGCTTGATTTATGTTGGCTGTACTACAGTCCCATTTGGGCTGAGGATGAATGAGGAGGATTCTCAACAGAAGCCTGGGTGAACGCAACTCCAACACTATTCAAGCAGGTCAACAACATCTAGGTCAAACTGGCCCACTTAATCAGCAACTTCTCAAGGCCAGTTGGCAATGGACAATAAATGCTGACCTTGTCTATGATGCCCACATCCTGTGAACAAGTTTTCAAAAAATAACATCAGTACAAGTTACTTCTAAAGTAGCCCTGCAACTACATAGAAACATTTCTGGAATAGATTGACATGCACTGTCACAATTTTTCACACACAAAATGGATAAAATTAGAAGTCGCCTTGGTCCAGACGACCATACACTGCTCCTGTTTTGCGGGGAAGAGCTGACCGGTGGTGATTTAACCAGAGGATCTCCACACCTCAGGTAAGGGACAAGGTTGAGAAGGTGGGGCCTTCTTGAATAACGTCAGCAGTACAAGAATCAAACCCACACTATTGGCGTTGCCCTGCATCACAAATCACTTATCCAGCCAACTAAGAGAACTGACTCCAGTAAAATGCGTGCAAAACAAGTCAATGTAGTATTGAGATAGCCTGCAAACATTGGTTCTACTGCTAAATTCATGGAGACTTTTTTTTTGTAGATATCCCATCCACAGAATTACTGCTCACAGACTTCCATCAGAAAATTAGTCAGGCATGAGTCAGACAGGAGTTTGTTCCACACTATCCAGGATTTATGAAAAGATCCTGTGGCTTATCGTAATTAGTTAATGACGTAACTGTTTTAAATAAAATCCTGTGAAATGAGAAGAAGCAGTGTTACTCCCACAATTCTGCTGCGGTAGCTGCACTCCCCTTCCACTCACACCCCATCCCTCCGGTACCCCACTTCTGGGGCTGACTTTAGGACCATCATCAGTGAGGCAGGTAGCACAACATTACTGTCTTCATCTAGGTATGCTCACCCATTCTAGAGCAAAGAACAATACAGCACAGGAATAGACCCTTGGGTTGTCCAAGCCTGTGCTGATCATGATGGCCTAACGAAACTAAAAAACAACTTCTGCCCTTACTTGGTCCATATCCCTCTATTTCCTCCTTATTCATGTATCTGCCCAGATACCTCTTAAATGTTGCTAATGTGCCTTTTTCCACCACCTCCTGTGGCAGCGCATTTCAGGCACCCACCACATTCTGTGTTAAAAACATCCCCTGCACGTCTCCCTTAAACTTACCACCTCTCACCTTGAACCCATGTCCCCTTGTAATTGACACTTTTACCCTGGGAAAAAAGCTCAGACTTTCTCCTTTCAGCCTCTGTCTTTCCAGTCCAATTTCTAACCTTCCATTTTGCAAGGAAGGAGTGAATTTTTGCTTGCTTTATAAAGGAAAAATCAAGTAAATTTATCAAATATCTTATCAGATTTATTGTCACTTATTAATCAAAACTGTATTTTCTATAACAGTGCTGCTAAAATGAAGCCCAAAAAACTGAGTAGCTTAGTGATGTGCATGACTTAGTTTGCTATTCTCTGATTATGTATGTAGATGCAAACACGAGAGTAAGGCAAAACAACAATTGCTGAAATAGAATAATCAACAATCATGGAAGCCTGAGTTGTTTTGCAAACACTGTCTGTGATGGAGACATTTCTGAACTGTTTATAATGCTGCATCATTCATGTAAAACACAATCCAATGTACTGCTCTCTCATGAGGTTACAACCGTGTGGCTGAGATTACTGACACACCCATGCATTATTTCCTCATTTAAATCGACATGACGTATTGGCCCATAATTTGCTGCCAAAATAACGATGAGGCTAATGACACTTTTCACTATTTAAGCATAGTAATCACAGGCGAGTCAAGATGTGTGGTGAAGCACAGAAATCCAAAAGTTACTGTCCAAGATATACTGCTCCACTGTTAAATTAACAAAAACAGTATAGAGTCATCTGGCACTGTACTGGAATGCCTTCAATAGTGTGAAAATACAGTACTCCAATATAATTGAAGAGCAACTGTATGTTTAACTTATTTTAAACCACAGGAACTTTTAATGAATTCTGAATGGAGCATGCCAAACTCCAATCCCACTTACAGTTGGTTAGTTTCATGATGCAGGCCTGATAACTGTTTAATTTAGATATCAAAGCTGTCTGCTCAGAAAAGCCTCTAGAATTTTAGCAGTGCAACCCATGTAAATACAGTGGCTGTAGGCTATCCCACTGCATTGTAGCCAGCAACTAAACTCATCACAAAATGTTAAGACTTGACAAAGGAGTCAAACATGGAGTTCCAATGAAGTTCAGAACAGAGTTGGGAGGCGTTAACACATTCAAGGATTTGTGAGAAGAAGGTTGGAGATGAGATGGCAGTTTCTGAGGACAATGGGGTCAAGGGTTGTTCTTTTGAGGAGAAAGGCGATGAGAAGGGCAGAATCTGACTGAGGTGCCAGGGATCTTGCCTACCAGATAACATGGAACATAGAAACATTAAAGCACAAATAGGCCCTTTGGCCCACAAATTGCACCGATCATATTGCTACCTATTAGGCTTACCTATAAACCTCAATCTTATTAAGTCCCACGTACTCATCCAGAAGTCTCTTGAAAGATCCTATCAAATTTGCCTCTACCACCACCGATGGCAGCCGATTCCACTCACTCACCACCCTTTGAGTGAAAATCTTACCCCTGACATCTCCTCTGTACCTACTCCCCAGCACCTTAAACCCGTATCCTCTCATAGCAACCATTTCAGCCCTGAGAAAAAGCCTCTGAGAATCCACCCGATCTATACCTTTCAACAACTTATACATCTCAACAGGTCACCTCTCATGACAAGCTGGTGAGATGTTTGTAGTGCTTCTTTTCAGGAAGGTCCTGCAAACCACATGCCAATCAGGCACTGGCGAGGCCAGCAGTAGCATTTTTCCTGGCATCAAAACCTTTAGCAAGTGGCAAGGGTTGGGAGTCTCATGGGCTAAAAGCTGCCAGCCACTCAGAGGCTCTTATCCCCAGCAGCACCACCAGGGAAGCCATGGTGATTGCTAGAAGGATGAGCTCCAGAGTCCAGCAATGCAGAGCTACCCAACCCACAGGTAAGTAACCTGCTGCCTGTGGCACTGCACTTTTGTTTGCCTTGCTAAGAACTACATGATTACCCCAAACAAGTAGTCCTCATCTCTTTCAACTGCCCTTCACTTAATGATTGGAATGGCTTCCTTTCCTGCTTTGGCAAAGGTTTCTAATCCAATAGAAGTCAGCTCCACAGCACCTGATGTCTGTAATCCCCATTCATCCCACATTTAATGCTCATGACACCATTACCTTCCACTCAATTACATACAAATGAGACACAAGTACCACTTTAATGCAATTGGCTTCTTGCCCTTTTATGTGGCATTGCCACTTCTCTACCATTGGCATAATGTAGCACAGGGTTACCAGCATTGGACTTCTGAAGTCTCCCCTACCCGATCCCAAGACCGCACCACCTGCACCCCACTCCTCACTGCATCAGCCTTCATTAAGTTCCATCCAATGTTTGAGGAACCATGGCAACAAATTGTCACTACATGGCACATGGCTGATCAACATGTGCTGATTTAGTCATTGCCTGGCAGTATCTGAAATACAACAAATTAAAACTAATCTCTTTCTGCAAATGAAATAAAAACTTGATATCCTTTTTACAATATCAATCATGTGGTTCACGAACTTGCTTTAATTGCAAAGCTCTTATTTTGCACTGACCGACATCACATACTAGTTCAGCCCAATCGAAATCATGCCTTTAAAGACGCAATTTTAATATGCAAATTAAAAACCAGAAGCTCAGCCTGAGAGGATTAGGCATAATGACTGTTCCTAACCTATGCATCAAATCAATTTGAAAACAAAATAAACCTTGAAGTATACAAAATATCCCATCTGCATGATGTTTCACCAGTGTTGGAGGTTGCAATTGTGTCATGTTCAGCACAATTTCCAATTTGTTAAATTGTTTTGAATGAGGTGGACAATCACCAGTGCAGTTTTGAAGGATAATATTCCCCAGACTTTATTGAGTACTCCATTGAGTTCTTCAGTGAAGCCATTAAATCCTTACTTATCATGGTAACTGTTCACAAGATTTGAATCGTCACAACATTTGTACATTTTGTACTCAGACTATTTCACAGAATTCATCTTGGATTCACTGAACGACACAAGTAGGCATTCAGCCCATTACCCTGTGCCAGTATTTTTCTAAATTAACCATTCAGTCCAATCCCATTCTGCTGCTAATTCTCCATACCCTTTGAGATTCCTCTTTCAAGCAACTATCAAGTCCCCTATTTTAAAAACAAAATGGACTCTGTTATCAGCGTCTTGTAGTGATAATTTTCTCATTTTACTCATTCTCTGCAAAGAATTTCTTCCCAACCTGTCCTTTAACTCTTCTTGTGATTGTCCTAAATTTTTGCCCTTTTAGCCGCACCTTGCTAACATTGGTAATAATTCATTAGCCTTTACAATCACAGAAAAATACAGCAAACAGCTTGGAGCAGTTACAAACCACAAGAAAATGCTCATCATAATGAACTTTGCTTAAGAAAGTAAATAAGCTATGCTAACCATCAAGGGATGATTTCGTGACGTGAAATAATCAAGGGTCTCAAAAGTCATTTAAACAAAGATTACCTCAAAACACAAAAAGTAACAGGGGAGGCAGTGGTGTGGTGATATTGTCACTTGATTTGGCAAAACGTCCCCTCTCCTTTCCCAGAGAGCAGAAGGATATGCAAGGACGTCACTTTATTTCATTAATCATTCATGGGATGTGGGTATCATTGGCTGGGCCAGCGGTTATTGCCCTTCAACTGAATGGCTTGCTCGACCATTTCAGAGGGAAGCTAAAACCTGACCAGGTAAGGATGGCAGATTACCTTACTAAAGGTCATCAGATGGGTTTTCATTACAATCAACATGGTTCCTTGGTCATCATTAACCTTTTCATCTGCTGCGGTGGGATTCAAACAGGTAATTCTGGGGAAAATTGTTTGAATCCCACCGCAGCAGATGAAAAGGTTAATGATGACCAAGAAACCATGTTGATTGTAATAAAAACCCATCTGATGACCTTTAGTAAGGTAATCTGCCATCCTTACCTGGTCAGGTTTTAGCTTCCCTCTGAAATGGTCGAGCAAGCCATTCAGTTGAAGGGCAATAACCGCTGGCCCAGCCAATGATACCCACATCCCATGAATGATTAATGAAATAAAGTGACGTCCTTGCATATCCTTCTGCTCTCTGGGAAAGGAGAGGGGACGTTTTGCCAAATCAAGTGACAATATCACCACACCACTGCCTCCCTGTGTTATCTTTGTGTTTTGAGGCAATTTTTGTTTAAATGACTTTTGAGACCTTTGATTATTTCACATCATGATATTCATCCCTCAATGGTTAGCATAGCTTATTTACTTTCTTAAGCAAAGTTCATTATGATGAGCATTTTCTTGTGGTTTATAACTGCAAAGGATATTTGGCAGGAAGGTCAATTAAGAGACCCAGGTTTAATTCCCAGCTTGGATCACTGTCAATGTGAAGTCTGCACTTTCTCCCTGTTTGTGTGGGTTTCCACTAGGTGCTCTGATTTGGGGTGGCACAGCGTTAGTACTGCTGCCTCAAAGCACCAGGGACCCAGGTTCGATTCCCGGCTTGGGTCACTGTCTATGTGGAGTCGCCATGTCTGCGTAAGTTTCCTCCAGGTGTTCCGGTTTGGGATGGCACAGTGTTAGAACTGCTACTTCAAAGTGCCAGGAACCCGGATTTGATTCCTGACTTGGGTCACTGCCTGTGTGGAGTCTGCACATTATCCCCAAATCTGCGCGAGTTTCCTCCAGCTGCTCTGGTTTGAGGCAGTACAACGGCACAGTGGTTAGTACTGCTGCCTTAAAGTGCCAGGGACCCAGGTTTAATTCCCAGCTTTGGTCACTGCCTGTGTGGAGTTTGCACATTCTCCTTGTGTCTGTGTGGGTTTCTTTTGATTTCTGCCCACATCCCAAAGGCGTTTGGGTTAAGTTGATTGGCTTTGGTAAACTGTTCCTTGGTGTCACAAGGACTAGGAGGGTAAATACGTAGAGCTACATGGATAGGGGCTGGATTGGACTGTGGTAGGTGCATATTCGATGGGTTTAATGGTCTCCTTCTACATTGTATGGATTGTAAGTATTTCATTAATACTGCTACAAGGATGTGGTTTTTGAAAATACAATTTCTAAGTTTTCTATTTCTAACTGGATTTTACGAAAATGGGATGCCGTCTACAGAAAATGATGAAGCTGCCCAAATTGCTCCAATACACTCAATATAGCATTCCACCAAGTGGAATGAGACTGCCACTGGAGTGTGTGAAGGACCTCATCCTCTGTCAATTCGCACAATCCCAAAACTTTTAGATGTTTCTGAGATGAGACATCAAAATGCGATTACCTGTTCTGAAACAATAACTACAGCAGACGTGAACTAATGGAATTTCTCTTGAAAATGCACCCAGCAAAGAACTTTATTGGACCTTTTACCAAGCAGTGATAAAAAAAGACAAAACTGTACTGAACTCAGGCTGTTTTGAGAAGAGAAATAACCTGAAAACTAGAACCTTATGTGGAAATCTATGCCATACAACAATAGCAGGAAGACAGGTGAACAAAGCGGCCACAAAATGGAATCACCACATCGAGGCCAGCCAAGGAATAGCTAATCATACATTTATTTGTTTTATTATTCATGAACTATAAAAAAAGCATCAAATAAGCCTATTCTCTTACTATGCCTGGTCTGTGTTACAGCCCAAACAAATGTTGCTGATGTATGAATGGTAATTAAGATTTACCTCGTTTTTATTGATTCAGGAAATAGTTTCAATAAACTTATTTTGTTCTTTGTTTACTCTATGAAACCTGCCTGACTAATTCCTTGTAAAGTTGATGTGTAAATAGTGGAACTCTCAAAGAATGAGCAAAGCATATTGTCTTTAAATTCACCAAAAAGCCTGTTGTTGTCAAACCTAAAGTGGCAGGATAGGTGAGTCAATTTACCCCTCCTTGCATGATCATATCAATAGAGTTTGAATTTTTAAAGCATGATGGGAGCCGGGAAGATTATTTCAGAGAAAATGTTGCAGCATCAAACTTCATTTCAGGGTATCAGAAGCAGAAATCTACAGTTGTGATTCAGTAAATGAGAGCCTGACTGAAGAATATTCCTGGTTTTCCTGGACTAAACATGGAACTTTAAAAAAATCCTTGGATATGGACATCACTGGCAAGGCCAGCATTTATGACCCGTTCCTAATTTACCTCAAGATGATGATGGTGAGCCACCACGTGTATGGTGTATATGCATCCACAGTGCTGTCAGGTAGGGTGTCCCAGGATTTTGATCCATCAGTGATGAAAAAATGGCAATATATTTCTAGTCAAGATGGTGCATCACTTGGAGGGAAACTTGCACAATGGTGTTTCCGTGTAATCTCTTGGGAATAAAATGTAACTGGCTCAGGAGCTGTTACTATTTTAGGAGCTGTAATGAATTGCTGCACCTTGTGGATGGTATACATTATTGACATTGTGCACTGATGGAGCAGGTAATGGACGTTTAAAGTGTTGGATGATGCTGCAAATCACGTGAGCTGCTTTGTCCTTCTGTTTAATTTGCACAGAAGTACCGTGGAGACCAAGTGCAGCCAGACCGAGCACTTACGTTTGGTCAGTGAGGGAATTTGGTGGGATGTAGGGGCAGTTGCTGTTCTGGCCTTTTACAAAAAGAAGTGATCCAAAAGACAAAGCCAGAGACAGCAAGACCTAGGAGCTGAAGTCTGGATGTCTTTGTTACATGTGTAGGTTTTAAGAGCTTCTCCTCTAAATTGGGACAAAAGTTTAAACCCATACTGAAGAACAGAAGCATTAGTTAATGGCTTTACTAGTTAAAAATTATAATACAAATACAGAAAATTAACTTATATTCTAAATTTGGAACCCAATTAGTTAAATACAAACAGAATCAAGATGTTAGTGTGAATGATGCAGTGTGGCTGCAGAACTGGGTAATTGGTGGATGCCTAATCCACAGCAATCACATCTGAAGTTAAGTATGTAAAGCTTAAGGAACTTCAGCTCCAAGTTGATGAGATGGAGTCTGAGCTTCAGACACTGTGATGCTTTGAAAAGAGGATAAGTTATCTGCACACTTTGCTCCAAAACGCAGTCATGCTCCAAAGGCTAGGTACTTCATGGACGAGGACAGGAGAATGTGACTGCAAATAGGGCAGGTGTGGGGATCCAAAAAGGTAGCAATGGAGGAGCATCAGCCCTTGCAATTGTTGAATAGATGTGAGGATGTTGCAGCAGTAGAAACCTGAGCTGCTGCAAGGACAGGAAGGAGGATGAGCAAACTGACCACAGCACCATAGTATGGGGGAATTAAAGTAGGAGGAGTAAAAAGGAATGTAGTTGTAGTAGGAGGCTCAATGGTTAAAGGAATAAATACCTGCAGCCAAGAGGATGAGCTTCAATGTCTATGTTGTCATCCTGATGTCTTGGTTATGGACCTTTCCTCAGGAGTGGAGAGGAACTTGGAGTATGAGGGGAAGGATCCAGTAATTGTTGTGCATTTTAGTAAACTTAGGTAGGATTAAGAAAAAGTTTCTGTGGAAGGAGTTTCAACAGCTAGGGGCTAAATTAAAAAGCAGAACCACAAAGATAATAATTTCTAGATTACTATTTGAGACATGAGCAATTTGTCATTCATAAAGTACAAAGATCAGAGGGTTGAATGCATGACTTAAAGAATTATGTGGGAGCAATGAGCTTCAATTTATGGAATACTTACATCAGTACTGATGAAAGAGGGAGTTGTGCTGTTGGATTCCCTTCATCTGAACTGCACTGGGACCAGCATAGTGATAAATTGTATAACTGGGGCTGTAGAGAGGGATTTAAAATGAATAGTGAGAACGGCAAGTGCATGTGAGGGTCATCTTTCAGAGTAGTGATACAATTAATGATAACCAAAATATGTCAGGAAGGGGTGGAGCACACAAATATAAGGATGAACCAAATTGTTTCTTCAGAAGGAACTCTTCAAATGCAGAATATGAAAATGTAACAAAACTTACTCCAACTTATAAATCAAAGAGAGGGTTTAGTAAAGAAACTTCATTATTCCAAACTCAGGGCTACAGCCTAGGCTACTCCAAACTCCCCACAATTCCAACCGGGCTCTTATTTATAGAGTCAGCTGATCGTTAAATCGTTCTGTAATTGGTTCCATGGGTTAGCTGACCCTTACAGCTTGTTACCACTGGTCACATTATATCTAATATAATGTTGTCACCGTCCACGTCCTAAGACAAGTTTAGAATAGGAAAGAATAGTAAAAAGGCAGTATCAAAGGCTCTTTTATTGGAATGCACTCAGCATTCTTGCCAAGATAAATGAACTGATAGCACAAATAGAAATGAAACAATACTATATGATAGCCATTACAAAAATATCGAAGATTAAAAGTGACCATGGTTGACACCTGAATATTCAAGGGAATTTGGCATTTTAGTAGGACAAGCAGAAAGGAAAAAAAAAGTGTGGGATCACGAAAGTAAATGTTGAATCAGATTGAGTGGAAATAAGAAATAGCAATCACTGGTGGGTAATGATTTATAGGCCCTTTGGCAGGAGCTGCACAGAGTATAAATCAAGAAATACTAGGGGCTTATAACAAAGATCCTATAACAATCATAGGAGATTTTAACCTTCAAAAAATTAGGTAGATCAGATAGATCAAATTGGAAAAGTTAGTCTTGAAGGTGAGTTCATTGAATGTATTCAGGACAATTTCTTTTAACAATATGTTCAGGAACCAATTAGGTAACAGGCTATTTCAGACCTGGTAATGTGTAGAGGGATGGAGTTATTCAATGTTCTCATAACAATGGATGGTCTGAGTAAGAATGATCATAACATGATAGAATTTCCCATTCACTTTGGGGATGAGAAGTTCAGGTCTGAAACGAGCATCTTAAACTCAAATAAAGGTCATTGCAAGGTTTTGAAGACAAAGATAGCTGAAGTGGACAGGAAAAATACGTTAAAAAGTAAGAAAACAGAGAAGCAGGGGGGAAAAAATTAAGGAGGTATTTCATAATTCTCAACAAAAATCTGAAAGAAAGATCCCACAAGAAGAATGCATCATCTATGGCTGTTTAAGGAAGTTCAGGATGGGATAATCTTGAAAGAAATATTGTACAATATTGTATAAATTACTGGTAGACCAGATGATTGGTAACATTTCAGAAACCAATAAAGGATTCCAAAAAGGAAAATAAAGATAGAGGAATTGGACTATCAGAGAGGCTGCTAAGCAAGCTTAAATCATCAGCAAGTTTGCTGTAGCAGCAGAGGGTGCCACTGCACATGTGCATACCTCTGTGGCTGCACATATGCAATGGCAGCCAATAGAAGCCTGACAGGCCTCTGAGAGAGACCTGTCAAGCCTCTTCCGCTACAGATGGCCTTGACACAGGACACAGCAGCACCCCCCTTCCCCCCACTCCCCCACCCCCATCCCCACGACAGCTATTGCAGGAGACCTTGGCAGATCATGAACCCTAACACATCTAGAAATTTCAACACCCCCATTCCAGACTTCCCACCAATATCTGCAGTTGTGTTCAGTGCTCCTCCCATTGATTGGCCACCAATAGGCCCTGCCCCCTGTAGGTTTCACCCTCTTTAGGCTGCCTTGTGCCCATTGGATAGTACCAAGTTGCCAGATGGGTAGTGCCTGAGTTTTAGGCTGGCAGTGTCACGTTAGCACTGCCCAAGCGGCATGCCCCTTGCCCATGATTTCCCCGGCGGTCTAAACGGTCCCCAGTTCTATCGGCAAGACCATCACTTTTGGTCCATGTTGAAGGGACCAGCTATAATTCTCTCTGGAGAACAGCAAGGCCACAAAGCCAAATGGGCCAGGATGATTGTGTCCCCGGCTCATCAGTTACATTTGAATAATATTAAAATTCAATTTAATTCATTTATTCAGCCACAAGCCAGAAATTGGCACAAGGCAGATTTTGCCAGATATCTGGTGCTGGCAAGATCGCAAGCAGCAAGAAATCAGGTGATTGTTTGGCTCTTGTGCAATCTTACTGGTTCACCCTACCCATCAGCAGGTAGAGCATGATGGTATGATTGTACCCATCGTGTCAAAATAAATGGGTCATTTCAGGTTAGCAAACTGTAACGAGTGGACAGCCATAGGGATCAGTGCTTGGCTTCACCTATTTATGATCTGTATTAATGACTTGGGGAGAAGGAACCAAAAGCATTGGAGCCAAATTTGTTGATGATACAAAGGTAGGTAGGAAAATAAGTTGTGAGAACACAGAGTCTGCCAAGTGATATAGAGAAGGTTAAGTATATGAATATGATGGGGGAAAATGTGATGTTATCCACTTCGGCAGGAAAAACTGAATATCAGAATATTACTACAGTATACAGAGATTGCAGAGTGCTGCAGTACAGAGGGGTCTGAGTGGCTTTATACAGGGATCACAAAGAGTTAGCATGCAGATACAATAAATAATTAGGAAGGCAATGAATTTGGGATGTTATTGCAAAGAGGGTGAAGTACAGAAGTTGGAAAGTCTTGCTGCAGTTCTATAGAGTATGAGTGAGATTGCACCTGGAATGTTGCATACAGATTTTGGTCCCCTTACGGAAGGATATATTTGCATTGAAAACACTAAATGCATTCCTGGGATTAAAGAGCTGCCTAATAAGAAAAAACTGAACAGATTGGGCCTATACAAATTAGGGGGTTAGAGAAATAAAAGATAATCTCACTGAAACATGCAAGATTCTGAGGAGAATGGACAGGGTACATGCTGCGAGGATATTTCCTCACATGAAGGAATTTAGAATTGGAGTTACAGTTTCAAAGTAAGGGTTTTTCCATTTATGATTGAAATGCAATGGCATTTCTTCTGATTGATTTATTGAAGTTGTGATCACCTTAGACTGCAATGTCTTAGAATCCTACAGAGCAGAAGGAGGCCATTTAGCCCATCAATTCTGCAGCAACTACAATCCTACCAAGCCCTATCCCATAACCCCATGTTGTTAGCCTAGCTAGTCCCCTGACACTAAAGGACAATTCAGCATGGCCAATCTAGCTAACCCACGCATCTTTGGACTGTGAAACAAAACCAGATCACCTGGAGGAAACCCATACAGACACAAAAAGAATGTGAAAACTCCACACAGACAGTGACCCAAGTCGGGAATCAAACCCAGGTCTCTGGCACTGTGAGGTAGCAATGCTAACCACTGTGCTATTCAGTGTGCCACTGTGCCACCACCTTCTCTCACAAGGTTAGTGTCTGTAGAACTTACTTCCCCAGAAAACAATAGATGCTGCATTATTGAATACATTCAAGACTGAGTTAGACAGATTTTTAATTGACAAAGTAACCAAGGGGCGTGAATTTGAGGCCACAATCAGATCGGTCATGATCTTACTGAATGGCAAAGGAGGCTTGAGGGACCAAATCAACTATTCCTGCTCCGATTTCTTCTGATATAATGACTTAATAGATGGTATTGAGCTTCTTCAGCGCCATTGGCGCTGCACTCATCCAGACTAGTGAATAATATTCCATTGTGCTTTGGAAAATCTTTGGGGAGTGAGGAGATGAGTTACTTTCTGTGGAGTTCTCCAACTTTTTATGCGGTAGTCACTCAAAGCAAGGAGGATATTTTCCTGGAATATATCCTATGGCAAGAACCCATGCGTGAAATTTTTTAATCAGAGGAAGCTGTTTCCGTGTAGTTCTGGTTAACCAGGAAACTCTTCATGTGCCAAAGATGTATTGGCAGGATTAGCAGATTGGGAATCAAGATGTTTGGCCTCATCTTGAATGCATCTTCAATGGTCAAGTTGGAATGGGCAGCTGCATTAGAGGTAAGGATGCTATCAACTATGCCACTAACCTGCCTCTCACCTGTCCTGTAGCCACAGTACTTATTTGGCTTGCCCAGTTAAGTTTCTTGTCAATCATGATGCCCAGAGTGTGGATTATGCAATTACAAATTTTAGTTGTAATAATGACAGCGTAAAGGTATTGTGCTTCCTAAAGCAATTATTTAAATAACCCAAAGTAAGGCTATTTCTAAATTACCTGACTTTATTGATAACCATTCATTCAAATGGATCTTAAAAAATAGATTTCAAGGACTCAAAATGCATACAATGAAAAACATGCCATAGTTTTCATCTGACAGAGAAGATATCACCTGTCCACTATCGAACACACATAATTTTCATTTATAATAAAATACTGTTGAATATGCAGGCTGTTAAAATAATCCACATAATTATGCTAAGGAACTGAAGATAATCATGCATGAGAAAGAGTTTTCATTTATATTGCACCTTTTATGTTTTCAGGGCTTCAGATCCAATTAATTATTCTTGAAGTATTGTTACTACTGTTATTTGATAAAGGTTATAATTAATTAGTATACAGGCAACACAAAAAGGCAAATGAAATTAACATCAGTTAATCCATTTTTGGCAACATTGGATAAAGGATGAATACTAGCCAAGATGGGAAAGTTCTTCCAATAATGCCATAGGTTTCTTGCAGCCATCTGACCAGGGAAACAAGCCTCAGTTTAACATTCCAAAGGAAAGTCCCTCCAACATTCCCTCAGAACTGCCTGGATCCATCAGCCAAGATTATGTACTCATGTTTTGGGATGAGATGCAAAGTCACAAGCTTTTGACACAGAGACACAAAGTACCATCACTGAACAAAGCTGCCAGTCAGTTCAGGCCATCCGTAGAAAACAATGTACTAATTAAGGAAAAGCCAGTATGTCTATTCACATAATGAAAAGACTTGTCTCAACTGCTCATCTACATTGCATTGCACTTTTTCTTGCTGTCACATGTTTTCAAAAGCATCACACAACTGCAGAGCAAGTAATGCTGATTGATAACTAATGAGTTGTTACTTGAGCCAAATATCTGAATGAGTGAATGTGAATGGATCAAAAAGTACCAAAGGGAATTGAGTGAGCAGCAGAAAATCAAAGAAGTGAAAACCCTTTACATAAAAAAAAACACAATAAAAAGGTTCAAATGTTGTGAATCAGAGACCAAAACAGAAGCCATTCAACAGATCTGCCAGCAGTTGTGGAGAGTGGAGACACATTCATGCTTAATCAGAACCAGAAAAGAATTCTCAATAACAGCTTATCAAAAAGAAAAAAACAAAAGAATCATGGAAAATAAGATGCACACATGATGTTGTGCACACATAGGAGGGCAAACTTGACTTAATATTTAAATGCTGATGAAATACTTTTTGATTCCCTTTTATGTAGACTGAGGATCCGATTTTACCATTGCGTCACACCCACTTTTGGGTGCAAAAAACTTGTTAAAGTGAGGTGTGAGATGATTAGTGCAATCCGCACACTTGCATCCACGCAGATTCCTACTTTACCAAGGACCGAAAATGGCCACGATCAGAACCATGCCTGAAATGGACGTGCCACACTTAAATAAATTTGCATGCATTTAAATTGAATTAATGAACTGCCCACCCAACTTTATCAGCATTTCCCCCTTTACCATCGTGTTTGCCCATTCAGATTCGGCATGAAACAGACATGGCTGGCAAAGATCTGTTTCGGGCACTCCAGCTTCTGAAGAGGTAAGTTCAGAGCTTTTAGTGGCTCTCTAACTCAGATCGGTGGTGGGGGAAGCGGTGAGGGGGGAGGAAGGCAGGTCAGATTATTCTATGGTGATGGGGAGAGAGGAGGGCCAGAACACACTCTGGTGGGTGGGAGGATAGGGGAGGAGAGAGGGTCTGACCATTCTCTAGTGGTGATGGGCAGAGGGGGGGAATGGAGGAGAGGAGGGAGGTCAGATCCCTTTGTGGTTTGGGGAGGGAGAGGGGGAGAGAGGGAGACCAGATCTCTCTGGTAGTGGGAGGAGGGAGGGTGAAGGGTAGCTTGATCATTCTCTGGTATTGGGCGGGGGGGGGGGCAGTAGGAGGGAGGCCAGATGTATCTCTGGTGGGGGAGGGAGATTTGATCACTCTCTAGTGGGGGGGGAAGAGGGAAGGCACGATCATTCTCTGGTGGTGGTGGGGAAGGGATAGAGGGAGGCCAGATTACTTTCTGACAGTTGGGGGGAGAGGAAAAGGCCAGATCATCCTCTGGTGGTGGGGAGTGAGGAGGGGAAAAGGAGGAGGAAAGCCTGATCTCTCTCTGGTTTGGGGAGGTGGAGTGGCAGAAGAGGATGGAGGCCAGATCACTCTCTGGTGGGGAGGGTTGTGGGGGAAGGAGAGCAGCTCAATCATTCTGTGTGCGGGGACCCATTGGTAGGGGGGTGGGGAGCAGTAGGAGGGAGGCCAGATGTATCTCTGGTCGTGGGGGAGGGGGGGGAGGGAGGGGCGTGGAGAGGGAGGACCCGATCATTCTCTGGTGGGGCAGTGGAGCGAGGCACGATCATTCTCTGGTAGTGTGGAGAAGGGGTGGAGGGAGGCCAGATTGCTGTCTGGCGGGTGAGAGGAGAGGAGAGAGGACAGATCATTTTCCCCTGGGGGAGAGGGAGGAGGGAGGCCAGATGGTTCTCTGATGGGGGAGAGGAGGACGAGAACCAGATGTATCTGTGATAGGGGAGAGGGGAGAGGGAGAGAAGTGGCCGCCTGGTCATTCTCTGGTAGGGGGAGTGGGGGATGTTCACTTCCAATCTGTGGGTGATCTGATTGGTGGCACGGAAAAGACAGCAGATGGTCATGATCAGTCTGGGTGACAGGGGATGGGTTGATTAGGGGACAGTTATGTTCTGTGGGTGGGCGATATCTGTGGGGGACTTTGCTCTTGGGATGCTTCATCTGCTTTTTGCAGCCTAGAAGTGTTGTGACAGTGGAGCGTTTTACAATTTTTTTTTTCGTTGCACGTACATTTCAGGCGCGATAAGCCTGAATCACAGTATGATTCAGGCTCTCAATTTTTTTTTCAGGCTGAGTGCCTACGGGGGAACAGGTTTATAAATCAGATTTGAATTGCACCCAGATTCAGCACTTAGAATCAAAATGGTAAAATTGCCCCTAAATTTCCATTCCCATAATCTTTCTCATCTTCTTCGTTTCCAAGTTCCAAGTCTTGATTGTCTCCTCTCGGCATTGCTATGTTGTGGACAGCAGATCACAATAATGCAGAAGATCCTCTGGGAGTTGTATTGTAGGGCACTCTAGCATTCCATATGTCTTTTTCACTGTCCTACTAACATCTCCTTTCACCTTCAGAGATCTGTGGACAAAGACGCCAAGGTCCCTTTGTTTCACTTTCTAATGTCTTCTCGTTGAGTACTTCCTTGTCAAATTACTCCTTCCAAAGTGCATTATCTCACACTTTTCAGTCTTAAATTCCATCTGCCACTTATTTGCACATATGACTATTCCATTTACATCTTTTTGTAGCCCAAGACACACAGTCTCACTGTTAACCACCTGGCCAATCTAAAAACTTACTAAGCCTACTCCCCACATATCCATCTATGTAATTTATATAAAGGATGAACAATAAGTGACCCAACACAGTGGTATACGTATACCACTAAACACTGGCTTCCAGGCTCTAAAACAGCCTTCTGTCATCACCTTCAGTCTCCTATTACTGAGCCAATTTTGAATCCACTTTATCAAATTACTCTGTATTTTATGCACATTTACCTTCTTTACAAAGTCTGCCATGTGGGACCTTGTCAAAGGATTTGCTGAAATCCACACAAACTACATCAACTGTACCACCCTTATCAACACACGTGGTCACCTCCTCAAAAAGTTCAATCAAATTTGTTAGGCATGGTCTCCTTCTGGTGAAGCCATCCTAACAATTCCTGATCAAACCTTGCCTTTCCAGTGGATATAGATGCTCTCCTTCAAACATTTCTCCAATAGTTTTGCTACCACTGATGTGTAACTCACTGGTCTGTAATTCCCTGGTTTATCTCTACAACCCTTCTTAAATAGCAGAACCACATTAATTGTCCTCCAGTCATCTAGCATGTTCCCCCATGGCTACAGAGAAATTAAAAATCTGGGTCAGAGCCTCTGCAATTTCCTCCCTTTCCTCCCACAGCAGCCTAGGGCATAATTCATCTGGACCTGTATTTTATCCATATGTAAGTCTGCCAACACTTCCAATACCTCATCCTTCTCTATACCTCCAATGCCTTGCCCAAATTGATGTTCATGATCTCTGCACTAGTATCATCAGCCACCGCTTGACCCTGAGAAGTCATCTCTTCAGCCACTCAAAGACAGTGGTATCAGCTCATGCATTATGGTAGAGGTGCTCCACTGTCCACTGATATAGGCTCAGTCTTCTCCAGTGCTGCAGCTTGGACAACTGAAGGGAGGAACATCGTATGCGGTCCTGCTCCCTGATGAGCTGCTCTCTATGCCTTATGCGACAGGGTAACTCCACATCACTGATATTCTCACACTGTACTTGCAGCCTGGCCTCTCTTGGACCTCAGTCACCTCCAGTGCAGCCACTCTATTGTGGGAGCACCTCCTACCCAGTTTGCATTTCCAACAAGGGCAAGCACTCACTCAGCTACTGTTTGAGCATTAATCCAGCATGAAAGAACCAGGGAGCAATGCCTTCGCACCCCTTTGGAGCCAAGGACAACCCAATATAAAGGGAAGATAAGGCTTGTGAATGACCCAGTTACACCCAGCATACACTAACCTCCACACCCCCCAATCCCACCCCCGATGACAACAGTAAGCCTCACTTGTGTGCAACTCTAACATTCTCCCTGATCTCTGAGTACTGGACTGCCCAGGAAGTAATGGCCACCTCCAATATCCGCGCCATAGGTGAAGGCTCCAGGTTCCAGGTTCACATTCATGTGAATGATGTAAATGGTGCCAATGTAATGTCAGCCAGTGCCAGCTGAATATTCGATGCAAGTTCAATATCTGGCATGAGTGCTCATTAATGAGATGCTGATGCATTCAAATTAGGTTTCTGCCCTTTCCCAGCGTGTTTCAATCACTCCACCAATAAGCTTAGGTCAAAATTGGAAAACATGATCTTGCTGGTGAGAATCATGCTTTTCCAAACTCTCTGCATTTTGAGACTGCACCATCTTTCCCGTGGACAGTGAACATAGGCTGAAGGTCTTGCTTTTTGGGTGTGAAGATACATTAACAAGAACAACAACTGGAGGTAACACTGACAATAAATGAACTGGGCTAGCCATGTAAATACTATGGCCACAACAGCCAGTCAGGTGCTAGGAATCTGGGTCAACTAACTCACCTCCTGACTCCCCAATGTCTCCACCTGACCCTACTTGCTAGAGTAGCTTCCTTCTGCCTTTCACTGTTAGTTTCTTGAACTCTGGAAAATCTGTGCAATAAGCACTGAATTTAAATCCAGCTCACAATTGCACTATTAAGTCCAAATTAAATAAGATAGTAAGGTTCCCTGCCCTTAGATGGGGAAACCTGAGCATAACAATAATCTTGTTGCTGTAAAATTAGCAACATGCAGTACTTTGGGGTTGAATACCCCATTTTTAACCCTTCCATGGATCCTCTATATACCATGCAAGGGGTCAGTGTTTGCATCACATCCTGTGATTGGGAACTAGTTGATGGGCCAAAGAATTCTAACATCAAAAGAAATGTAACCATACTAAGTTCTAAACCCCTCTCCCTCACACATCATTTTCATTTCAAATTATCGGTAAAGAGCAGTGGACAGGTGTGAACATAGGTTAATAATTTGCTCTTCTAGAAATACACAATCCTTAGGAATCAATAAATGAACAGAGCAGGGCTATAATTGTCCAAATTAAGCTAGCATATTGGGAGGAATGATATTTATTGTGAAATTTTCACCACAGAGGGTGCTTGGGTCCTCAGGTAATTGCTGAAAAAAAACTAAACTATGAATCGTGTTTTCCATTAAAAGTAGCATTCAAAACAACGGAAGAGACCTCTTACTATTCATTGTTATAAATACACAAAGCACAGAATTTATGTTTAAAATTGTGACACTCAACATTTATATATTTATGAATATTGCACAACTTTAGCTTTGCAGTAAGGAAACTAAGGCATGCTCTGACAGATTCAAACCATCAAACTAAAAACGCCTATATGATCTCCTCATTCATTTTTTGACTACTTCATGTAATTAAAATGCATATTTATAGCTTTTCATGTTTGACAGCTTGCAAGACTGGACCCATATTACCAATTACATTTGCCCCTTAAGGTGAAGTTAACTCCAGCTTATAAGCGTCTGGAGGCTGATCTCCCAATGCTTTCTTGAAGATGCGTAGACACATTTGTGGACAGCTGTGTTTCAAACATGCAATTTACCATTTATACTTTTTTGTGTATTTAATTCTACATATATTTAGGGCTTTGTATTAAAAGCCTCTGTTTTCACATTGAGTATGAAACTGAGTTGACAGTACTGGATGAGAAAAAGGAGGTAAGGTGAAGGAAAAATATGACGGAAAATTGTTCAATAAAATTTAATGTTCGAGTTACTACAAATGCTATTCATAATTCAAATCACAGTACTGGAAGTGATGAATGGGGCTTCTTTTCATTGCTAATGCTGACCAAACAGAAATACAGCTGCAGGCAGGCAGGTACAAGTTTGGACTCTAAAATTAACTATACTGCCATGTATGAATCTTTCACATGTACAGTCGAGTTCCAAAGTAATTTTTTTCAGTGGGTGGTCTCACATTCTCACTGACTGAAATGTAGCTTATCGTACTGAATGAAGTTAGTTACTTGCTCCAGTTGCTTGTTAGATGCAGTGGTATTGGGGATTGGTATTTGGAACTTCGGCAGAAGCACATCAAATAGGTTCAGCTCCAAACTGGAGAAGATTTGTTGGCTGCAAGCAACAAGTTTTATTGACCTGTGTAGTATAAACAGGGCCTAGTTTTAAGGCTGATAAAATTGGATATCCTAAATTAAAAATTGGGCATATTAAAATCAATCACAGTCAAACCTCAGGCAGGCCAATTGTACAAGACACAAACATGTCTGGGCCTGATGCATCAATCACCCATCAAGGGTCATTGCAGCTACTAATACTTAACAGGAGTAAGAAGTCAGACAACACCAAGTTTAAGTCCAACCAATTTATTTGATAGTAAATTCACAAGTCTGTGCTGTTATATGTACTGCAAGGCCAGAACTCTCCAGTCACCTGACGAAGAGGGAAACCTCAAAAGCTCGTGAATTAACTATCAAATAAAATTGGTTGAACTTAAACCTGGTGTTGTCAGACTTCTTACTGTGTTTACCCCAGTCCAACACCAGCATCTCCACATCATGACTTAGCAGGAGATCATAGCATCCCATTAAAATGCACCGGCCTATTGTTAGAAGCCCAGATTGGGCCAGACTTTCTGCTGTCACGAGTTTCTGCAATTGGCTTAATCTGGTAATAGGTTACATGCAAGCAACAGCTTGGAGATGGACACCTGGGGGTGGATCCTGGTGTTCTGTCAGGCTTGCTCCAATTGCTTGTTAGCTATAAAGACTTGCATTCTAATCAGTATTCTCTAAACTGTATGTGCCTTTATGTGCCCTCCTCTGATCAGAACTTCCCACACACATGAAGGAACAGCATTTCCGAAAGCTTGTGAGTTTAAAATCAAATAAACTGGTTGGACTTTAACCTGGTATTGTGAGACTTCTTACTGTGTCCTGTCAGTCAGACATCAAGAAACCCACTGGGTATTGAAACCCCTTCCTGGGACCTCATTGGCTAGAAGCCAGAGAAATTTCTGGAAAGGCAAGTAGGCAGTGGAATAAAGGGACACATTTTCAGACATTAGCAGCGAAGACTCGATGAAGAAGACGACCCTTGACCATCCAGAAGACTGACCAGAGAAAGAAGGAAGGAAGAAGCTGCCATCAAGACTCACCTTCGTGACGACGAACCAGAGGATTCAGAGAATCGAATCTGCAGCTTTAACCAAATCATCATTGCAGGTAATATACTTGAATCTGCGATATCCTCTTGTTTTATATGGGTAATTTAAGAGTTATGATGTATAGAGATGCCGGCGTTGGACTGGGTAGTAAGAACTCAGTAAGAATTTAGCAACACCAATTTTAAATCCAACCAATTTATTTGATAGTAAATCTGCAAGCTTTCGACACTCTTGTGCCTTCGTCAGGCAAATGCAGTGTTCTGGTCTGCAATCGCACACATATCAACACAGACAGTCACAGATTGCTGATTAGAATGCGAATCCTTACATCTAACCTGCTATTCAAGTGTTAAAGTAGCTAACAATGTGTGTGAAGGGAATCCTGAGCATTGGTTAGAGAATTGTGTATTTTCTCCAGACAGCACAGTAAGTGAGGTTTTTTGCTAACCCAAGCAAGTTACGGGGGTTACAGATAGTGCGTCATGAAGCCAAGATCCCTATTAAGACCGTCCTCATGTGTGCGGAACTTGGCTATCAGTCTCTGCTCAGCGACTCTGCGCTGTGTGTCACGAAGGCCCCCTTGAAGGACATTTACCCGCAGGTCGGAGGCCGAATGCCCATGACTGCTGAAGTGTTCGCCCACATGCTCAGGATTCCCTTCACACATTGTTAGCCACTTTAACACTTGAATAGCAGGTTAGATGTAAGGATTCGCATTCTAATCAGCAATCTGTGTTGATATGTGTGCGATTGCAGACCAAAACACTGCATTTGCCTGACAAAGGCACAAGAGTGTCAAAAGCTCGCAGATTTACTATCAAATAAATTGGTTGGATTTAAAATTGGTGTTGCTAAATTCTTACTAATTTAAGAGTTAACAGAGTTATTATTAATAAACTTGTTGAACTTTTACTTGTGTTTGTTCTTTGTCCATCTTGCAAATAAAGACACTGGGGTAAAACCTTGGAATAAGCGAACTGGTCAAAAATATCTGAGAATTAACAGGTACAACACCTGGTACTAACCTAATAGATTTAAATTTGGCTCATAACATGAATGGAAATTTCCACTAGAACCAAAATTACTCATTTTGTTTCAGATTTCTCTTGCACTAGATGTTTAAAAAATTAAGGCTGCCATTTGAAGACTGAAAGGAGTAAATTTGTGTTATTTTGACAGGCCAGATCATTCAGCCTTTCTGGAACCTACCCAATTTTTATTCCATTCAAATTAATACGGTGAGGATCTGCATATCTTTTGACAGCAGCACAGCCATCCTCTCAACTTAATTTGTTCATTGGATGTGGGCATCACTGGCTGGTCCACCATTTATTACCCATCCCTGAGGGCATTTAAGAGTCAACCACATTGCAGTGGTTCTGGAGTCACATGCAGGCCAGCCAAGGCAAGGCAGATTTCCTTCCCTAAAGGACATTAGTGAACCAGTAGGTTTTTATGACTATTGACAATGGTTTAACAGTCATCATTAGACTTCTAATTCCAGGTTTTTAAAGATTCAAATTTTACTATTTGTCATGGTCCCCATAGCATTATATTTATGCTACTGCCTCCCCAGGTAAAGACAATAGGCTAAAATTTTTCAGTGGTCCCTGGCAGCAGCATAGACTGATCCCAGCAATGGTGATACACACCCCCCACTTAGCATTTTCCCCAATGGCAGAGGGTGCAAACATCTGGAAAATCCACTGACAGCGTCAGGACTGGAAGACGCACTGCCAACTAAAGGTCAGCTGTTGCCATAACTGCAATAGACACCTTAGGATGGAGTGAAAAATCCTGTCAAAATATTCCATAACTATTAAATTATAGGTTGCCCACACAGAAAGAACCCATTTGCTCCATATTGTCTGCACCAACTCTTTGCTTGAATAATTCTATAATAATCATATGGCACATACTCACACCAGAAATCCGCATCATTCTCTGTGAGCTGGTTTTTGGATGAATTCTTCAGTCATTGGCTTTCAATGGCATCAAGGAAGACTTCTGGTTAATTTGTCAAATTTCAAATTTGCCTTGCCCATCTCCAGCATTTTCATTTTGTCATAACAGTGGATAATATAACACATTGCAAATTCATCATAAACGCTGTCACCTTGAGTTCAAAACTAGCATTAGGTTTAAAGTTATACTTAAGCTAATTAGAAAGTGAACTTGCAGCAAAGCCTGTGGTGAACTCAGCACATTGCAAGCACCAAGCCTGGCCTGCAATAAACTCACTGAAGGAGTTTAGCATGACTTTGCAGTGGAGATTAAAACGAAACAGCTCTCTGAACTAGTTGTAAGTTTGCATTCATTTTTGTATGAGTTAAAAATGCTAGAAGTAATTTAATTTGTGCCTCTTATAAATTGCCATAGAGATAAGGAAAACATTATTCTTCAACTGTATGTTGGATTCTGGATTCCTGATTTACAACATAAAAAATCAAAGTAAATTTTGCAGTCCAACTAAAATGGGACCAACGGAGTCAAATCCATTACTTTTTTTTTTACAGTACCATCACAAAAATCCAAAAGTCATCCACAAATTTGAATCATGCAAGGGACAACTCAGAGGATTTAAACCTACAAATAAAAATAATGTTCTAAAATACAGTACCTCATGCATCGTGATCAATGTGTTCAATTACATGGATTTAACTAATGATTACCTGTGACCTAAATAACACTGAGTTAACCAAGGTAACTGGCAGAATCGGACAAAAGTAGTAGAAGACCAAATTGCACCCAAATCAATAGCCAAAGTAAACTAGAATTGAATAAACAGCATTTTCATGTTCAGTCATGAGGCGGAAAGGTTTGAACACAAAGCAGTACATGTGGGGAATCTACATATATAATGCTTCTTGGTGTCATCACACAAGCTGCCCAAAATCTCAATGGCTTGTATTTGAACTGTACTGAGGCAGTGACGTAATAAACTCTCACAATGTGGTGTGATATAGTAAATTTATAATTGTTATTACCCATTCCATTTGAACACAAGCTCTCGCATTGAAATAATACAGCATTAAAATGGAAAACCTCACCTGAGCACAATCCTACGTCCAATATTCATGACTGCATATTCATCAAAAATTGGAAAAATATAAACTGAAAACAGATATAAATAAATTATCTTTTTAATCTCATCAGCTCAGGTAACCTTCAATGATGCCATGTTTGCTTAATCTCACTTAAAAATCACAAGGATTTATGCAGGTACAACTCAATAGGATGAGCTGAATGCACAATTCTAATGTTATCATATTGTCCAGCTTGAAAACTCAGAGTTGTTGGAAACAGCCAAAAAGTTTACATTGGTTGCTTTAATTAACACATCGCATGAAACTTGGTCATAAAGGAAATGGTCTACTTAGAAATTATATAGAAACTAAGATTGTCACTTCCATATCATGGTTGAATATCATAAAATTTACTCCCGTAATTCAAAATGAGATTTGACTTTAAACAATGTTGATAATTTGATTTGATAATAGTGGTCCCCTCCGTATATCTCTGTGATGACCTTTAAATTTGGTCTGGCAAATGTTTTGCGTACTTATTTTATTTTCACAGCACTTAGTTTTCTTTTGAGGAAGATGGCTACTGGTGAGTTTTTCAAACATTTTTCAATACTGAAATACCATAGGCTGGAATTTCCTGTGGAGGAAAACTCAAACCATGCCCTTTTGTGCCTTTCAAAATACACAACTGATCTTGCCAGACAATTGTGTATTTTTTTCATAGGGATGGGGTTCACAATGAATTTTGATTGGATTTATTGTCACATATATTAGTGGACAGTGAAAAGTATTGTTTCTTGCACGCTATACAGACAGAGCATACTATTCATAGAGAAGGAAATGAGACAGAGTGCAGAATGTAGTGTTATAGTTATAACTAGGTTGTAGAGAAGATTGCCAAATCTGTAAGGATTGAACTAGAGTTTTAAAAAGATAGAATGAAGTTTTAGAAGCATAGAACAAGAGTAAAAGGTAGAATTAGAAGGTACACTGCTCACAGCTTGCAAGAGATCACCTCATTTCAACGGGCACCTTGAGCTTTGTGAGCTGTGATGGAGCTTGTGAGGAATGTGAGTGCAGGAGAGGACTGGGGAGGGATAGTTTGCAGACGGCAGTTAGAAGGTTGATTCCAGTTCTGCAACACGAAAGTCCAGTTCCCAAGCCTCACCCTTCACTCACCCCATACTACCTCATGGTCCTTCAGATTATCCTTATTACCTTCATGCACCCATGTATACTTCATAGCTCTCTCTCAGAACATACTTTGTATAAACCTCAAGAGTTATATGATATAAATGCATTTTTATATTAAAAGTATTGGGGGGAAAAAAGCTTTTGACAATATAGTAAAACAGTGAGTGTAGGATGTTCTGGCTCTCCCCACTGGCAGGGTCTTCCAGTTTCACTGAAATCTGCCCCTCGTGGCAGGTTCATCAGCAACAGGGTGGAAAATTATTCAAAACGCTGCAGACTTTGGAGTAAGTGTGGAAGATCTCTCACACAGCCAATAGCTCACCAAGTAAGCTGCAGGAAAACTTGCCATTGGCGGGTTGGGGTGGTGGGGTGGTGGAGCTGATAATCCCAGCCTAAATTTAAACTCAATATTATTGATAATAGAAAAGAAAACAACTCTAGTGCAAAACAATGTAATCAAAGGGAGACCACATCAAAAACATTATTCTGATATAATATTATAGCCTCTTAAAAGTTTCAGTTGTTCTTGAATCAATGGACTGCCTGCTAAGCTGAAGCTAAATTTAAAATTTATTTATTTATGTCACAAGGGGGCTTACATTAATGCTACAATGAGGTTACTGTAAACATCACCTACTCGCCACACCCTGGAGCCCGTTCGGGTACACTAAGAGAAAATTTAGCGTGACAATGCACCTAACCATCATGTCTTTTGGACTCGAGGGGAAACCGGATGAAATCCAGTTAAATCCAGATAACTATAAGGTTCATGGTGGGAGACATAGGAGGGTTGTCCGAGATAGATTCTTCAGTCAGAGAAGAATGTGCAAACTCCACACATACAGTGATCCAACTCATTTGAATCCAGGTCCCTGTGCTATCGTGTCACTATTAGTAGCTTTTGAAATGCAGCCATGCATTCATGATGCTACAGCTGTCACTGACTGACACTGACAAAGAGAATGGTGTCCAATTCCCATTTAAAAGCAGGGTGCTTGCTAATTAGTGGAAAGCAGCAGCACAGAGGTTTTTCTTCAACTTTCAAAAACTGCTTTTTGTTTAAACAGCCAGAGCTGTCTGCCAATTTAAATCAATGCACAAAACATGCTAATAAAGGTTGACAAGACATTAATGTTTTTATACGTTTTGAATATATTATGACACTTTTTACAGTGGGAAATTGAATACATGACAGCACTTACACAATGGAGTTCAAACTAAGGGTCAACTTATCTTTGCAGGAGGGATCCATATGGCAAATTGTTGCATTAAAAACACATCTACAGTACAATGCAGCATCTTATACTGACACCTTAAGATATCATAACATTCATTTTACACCTACCTTTCAGAATGCTCTCGACTTCTCAGGAGACTTGATTCCCCCTCCACTCCACCCCTACTGCCCAGCCCCCCCCCCCCCCCCCGCCATCACTTTGGCCATGAACTCTCCAAAGAGATGCATTTTTTAGGTGGTTTCCAAAACCCATATCACGAGATTTTACACTCAAAGTGTAATTGCATCCTGACATACTTAGCACTTCACAGTACTTCACACTCTTAATTTCCGGCTTACACTTCATTTCAACTTTTCAACTATAAATAGGCACATCACCCAAAACAATGCAAATCACTCCCCTAACTCTTGCAGGACAAGGTAACACAAATCTGCGGGTAACAGCACTAACTTGCATGGGCAAGCAAGGCTGCATGCTCTCACTCCTGTGAGGGAGGTTGCGCTGATCAACTCTTGGGTGGACACAACTGAAGTTATGTGCAGGAAGAAATGCAATTTTCCTTGGTCTTCACAATGATGACCTAACCATGGAAAGGATACATGTATTGTTTATAGTCAAAGACTTCTTGAGCTGCATTAAAGCTACAAGAAAATGGGTGTGGGGTCAGGAAAGCTTAGGAAAAATGGTTTTCCAGCAGAAGTAACTAAATTCAACATTTTGTGACCCAACTCATTAGGAGATGAAAATCCAGCCCTCGGAGTCCTCTATCATGAATTACCTCAATATTTGCACATGCTCTTAAAGGAAGGTCCAGTAAGAAGTCTCACAACACCAAGTTAAAGCCCAATAGATAAAGATGGCTTCAACTGGGAGCTTGGGTTCATATCACACTATCAATAACCCCTATGACTTGCCTGGGCGTGCAAAATCTCACTAACTGTCTTGGTTTGAGACAATTCACACCTCTTTAACCTGTGTTTAACTCTCTCTCCACTTGCATTGTCTATACCTGTAAAGACTTGATTATTTGCTAAGACTTGCATTTCAACCATTATCTTGTAATTGAGAATATGTCCATATATTCCCTGTTTTGTGAACCAAATCCTGCACTCACCTGACAAAAGAGCAGTGCTCCGAAAGCTCATGCTACCAAATAAACAAATTGGACTTTAACCTGGTGTTATGAGACTTTTTACTGTACCTACCCCAGTCCAATGTTGGCATTTCCACATCATGGAAGACTCAGATTACACTGACAGAAGATCAAGAGAGATCGCATGATTCCCCGAACTAGGACTTTACTTTAGAATCTTAATGCTTCAGCCAAAGAACTAGTTATGTGAATTGTAGATCATAGCGACAAGTCCTTCATATCTAAACAAATATACCTCAAAATACAGTAATTTGCAGTTTTACTTACCTTAAGACTTCAATAAACCTATGTTTGCAACAAAATAAAGTGAGATCATTCTAAGATTGAATATCAGTTCTTTAATCAAAACTCCATTGGAAAGTCATTTCAATTCTAATACAATAATGCACCAGCAGCTCCAATTTTAAATCAGGCTGAGTGCACAGAGATCAGTGGTTGGTTGATTTTCAATTTATGAAATTGACCTGAAATTGACGAACACATCATAACCAGCAAAAGGATACAAGTGCATAAAATGCTGCAGGACATGTAGGAATTTATAAAGAAATAGAATCCACAGGCATTCATCCATCCTTGTTGGATATTTTCCCTCCAAATTTTTCTTGCCCTCTCTCTTCCTCCACTAAAGATTGTGCTTAATGTTATTCTGCCATTGCAGCTGGGCAGCTGGCTATAACACATCAAAGAATCTATTCTTCACATCAATTTCTAGACACTGGGGCACAATTGGTAAGCCCTGATAATGGGCATTGGGATCAGTGTGAGCAATTAACCAGCATCCCATTTGCTGTGGTGCAAATAGCACTTTATGCTGCCTGCTGATTTGGATGATAGTAAATGCAGCACATCACAAAACACATTGCTGAATGGCTGCACACTTCAGCAGCCTCACATTCAAGTAAGGCTAGCAATACTTCAAGCTAGCCTGCACTGCTTAAAGCCAACTTGTACATCTTCGGAATGAAGCATATTGTGGTTGCAACAAAAATTGAAATAAGTTACAGAAAAAAGTTTTAAGAACTATATTCTTTCATGCAGTGTCACTAACAAGGCCAGCATTTGTTGTCCACTTCTAATCACTCTTGTGCTGAGTGCTTTCTGGGCCATTTCAGAAGGCAGTTAAGAGTGAATGGCACTGCTCTGTTCAGGAGTGACATGCAAGCCAGACCAAATAAGGATAGCAGATTTCCTTCTCTGAAGGAGATTAATGAACCAGATGGATTTTTATGACAATCAAGGATAACTCATGGTCATCATTACTGAGACAATTTCAATTCCAGATTTTATTAGTTGAATTTAAATTTGACAGACTACCATAATAGGATTTGAACCCGTGACCCCTGGGCAAAAACCTGGACCTCTTGATCACTAGTACAGTAACATTAACATTACCCTGTTAATCTACCCACCATTACCCTGGGTAGAAAAGAAAGTGGAAATGGCACAAAGGTGGAGAACATGCACCAAGGTTCTTTGATGCAGACTTGAGATATTGTTTCCAGGAGGTTGACAGAAGGAGCTCAGGGATTGCTCATAATGGACCTGGTAGGCCTCCAGACAGACAGCAAGCCAGCACACAGCCATCATCGACAATGCAAACAGTCCAGCCCTGAGGACTTGGATGGACTGCACAAAGAAATGTATAATCTCAAGTCAGTGAATGCATCTTCAAATGCAATATCCACACAAAAGAAAGAATAACCTATTTGACTGCTCTATTCATTAACCTACCAACAACTTCCATCGATCACAACTTATATTTCATACTCAGAGTATAACCGCATCCTCACACACTTAGCACTGCACAGTACTTCACACTTGTACCTTCCAGCGTACACTTCATTTCAACTTTTCAACTATAAATAGGCACATCACCCAACACAATGCAAATCATTCCCTTATCTCTGCAGGTCACAGCAATGCTGCATGCTCTCAGTCCTGTGAGGGAGGTTGTATTGGTCAACTATGGGGTTGGCCACAACTAAAGCTGTGTCCAAAGGCAGGGCTGAAATGATCACTGATTTTATGCTTATACCTCATTCACTTTCACATGTCCCACTTCCCCACCATCACATAATCAGTTAGCTACATGTAGGGAAGCAGGCACCTCTTCCTTTCCAACCCTCCCTCATCATAATCCAATTCATGTCTTTTTACTTTCAGACATCCAAGATCTGATCATGGATTAGAAACATCATGCAAAAGGAGCAGCACAATGACGATGAAGAAACACTGTCACTTGATCTTGCATTGACTGCCGTCATCTCAATTACTGACACTGCACAAATTCTAGAGGGTAGATTCAAGTTGTTACTATCCTGCTGTCCTCTCTCAGGATAATGCCATTCATCCGTCTACCACTCTTATTTTTGTCTGCCAGCCAGCCAAGCTAGTGCAGCCTGTGGCTAGGTCTTATGGAACCAGAGCTGCTTGCAGGTGCCCCGCCAGGCTATCTGCAGTCTCTTCCACTGAAAATCAGCAGCCTTCTACCAGCCAAGATGCACTCACTGGGGTCACACTAGGAACTCTAGGCAAGACAGGCATGAAAGAGATGCCCAAGAGTGATTTTTCACTTTTTATTGGATAGTTTGTGTGGCTAAGTTGGTTTGGAATGGTTATTTTGTGGTGGCATTTATTTAAGCATTGTGGCAAAAAAAAAAACAGATATTCAGTCAGAGCAGGAAGGCCAAACATGGGATTGTTCCAAAATGAGAGTTTCAGGAGGCACTCAGTAGAACAATGGTTGCATTCACGGACAGCCTGGCAGAAAGGGGATGTGTTGGTTGTCTCTTCCTTTTTTCTCGATCCTCAGCTATTCATCTGTTACCTGGTGGAAGTAACTGTGACCTCACAATGGGGATATTGTACAGGGTACAGCAATCAATGACTCTAGCAAGTACTGCACGGACCTGCCAAAGTGATCCAGGCTACAGACCGCCAGTTGAGCATCACAAATGTCTGCTTTAGGATATTTTTAATGTGGCAGCAGAGTTCTCATTACATGCACGTATGCATTATGTGACCCCCTTCATAACAAAACAACACAGCACCGGAAACAGCAAACCCAGTCCTACGTGCCATGCAAGGCCCTCATCGCTAACATCTGGAGGTTTGTGCCAAAATTGGGAAAAGTGTCTCACAGACTAGTCAGGCAATAGCCTGACAATTATCACAGTCACAGAATCACTAGATAATGTTGCAGGGTCCACCATCTGCATTCCAGTGTACGTCCTGTAACTGACAAGACAGGCCCAGCAGAAGTGGCAGCGACTCCCTCCCAACTATGGAAGGGAGTTGCCCTGGAAGACCTCAACATTGACTCTGGAGCCACATGAAGTCACATGGCATTAGGTCAAATAGAGGCAAAGAAATCTCCTGCTAATCACCACTTACCATCTGCCCTGCAGCTGATGAAGTGATACTCCTCTACTTGAGCAACATTTGGAGGGTGGCAAGGACACCAAATGTAATCTGAGTTAGGAACTTTACAGTCCATCACCAACAGTGATTCGGTATTACCATGACCGAATTGGCCGAGTCTTAAAGGATATAACCGCTAGAGTGGGACTGCGGCAGGTAGCAAAGGAACCAACAAGAGGGAAAAAGATACTTGAGATCATCCTCACCAAACTGGCTGCTGCAGATGTATTTGTCCATGAGAGTATCGATAGGAGTGACCACAACACAGTCCTTGTGAAGATGAAGTCCTGTCTTCACGCTGAGGATACACTCCACCGTATTTTGTGGCACTGCCACCATGTTAATACATATTCATTCATGGGACAGGGGATGTTGCTGGCTGGCCAGCAGTTATTGCCCATCTGAGTTGCCAAGGACAGTTGACAGTCAACCATATTGCTGTGGTTCTGGAGTCACATTTAGGCCAGATGAGGTAAGGGCAGCTGATTTCGTTCCTGAAAGGACATTAGGGATGGACTTCAAATAGATCTAGCAATTCAGGAGTGGGCATCCATGAGGCACTGTGGGCCATCGACTGTAACGGGATTGTATTCAACCACAAGCTTTAACCAGCACATTCCCCCAATCTACCATTACCACCAAACCAGGAGATCAACACTGGTCAAAAAAGAATGCAGGAATGTATGCCAGGAGCATTACCGGATATAGCCAAAAATGAGGTGTCAACCTGGTAAAGCTAAAACACAGGACTACCTACATGCCAAATAGCACAGCAGCAATTAATAGACAGAACTAAGTGGATCATTCTCACTTTCTGGAATCCAGCATCGACCAAAATCTTCTGTCTTCATTCACAGCTGGGATTTTCTGCTGAAACTGCTGAAAGTTAATGGAGTTTTAGATGGAATGCCAAATTTGCTGCTCTTATTCACAACGAGTTCCACCACGGATGAGACTGGAGTATCTCAGTCGCAGTTTCTGCCCTAACCCTGAAATTGGATACCTCATGTGCAAAATATCTTAAACAGTCAAAGCATTGATATTTCATTGCAGCATGATCAACATTAATACTATAATGAATGTGAAAACATATTTTTATTCAATTCTGGCGAAGTCAATATACCTTTGGAAATAAAGAATGGCTGTAGTCCTCTTCAGAGGTGCCCTTCAGTTACATTGAAATGCCCAAAGATTATAGTTAAGTAATGCAAAGTCTAACAGCTGCAATTCCATTCAAAAATTGTTCATTCAGATCCTGCCATTTCCAAAAAGACTTACCACTCCTATGGAGAAATAGTTGTTGATAATCGTATAAGGCACGGGGTCTCCTTTTTCCTCTTTGTCATTTGGAATCACCTCAATCTTCCATCTATCCAGCATGACCACGGAGCAGTTTTCAATGTCTTTAATGATCTTCATCAGGCTTTCCCCTTCGTAACCTTACAGGGGAACAAAAAAAAAATTGGTCAAAAAGATTGATGACGATAAGTGAATGGCACCAATATATACATTTAAAAGGTACAAAGTTGGTAAAATGTTCTCTTCTTTTAACTATGTGTAACTCAAGTAAGAAACACCCTCCCCCGCCTCCCCACAGGGAATCTTCTAACCTGAAGCACCCTAAATGAAGATCCCTCCCACCCCAACACTTCCCTCTTGGCAGAGCTGGGGGCAGTATCACATGCCAGTTCCTGGGCACTGCCCGGACATGACACTCTCCCCCAGAAGCTATACTTGTGTACCTACCTGTGTGCCCCAGCGGGTTCTCTTCACCATGTCTCTGTTTGTCCAGACCTGTTGCAAACATGGCCTACAAATTTCTTACAAGGGCAGGCGTGGGAGGAAACGATACAGTGGAGAGGTGCGCTAATGACATCTAAACATATGGTAATGGAGTTCCCGACCTTTTATGGTGGGAAACCTATTATGTCATTAGCTGGGGATGAGACTGTCTGAACGGGAAACTCTGTTGCCATTAATGCATTTTGAGACTCCCACCGGATTTTCTGCCCCCTCTAGCTTTCCTGCTTGTCAAAAACAGCAGGTGGGGTGGCGCGGGGTGGTGAGGGTAGAAAGACCTCCCCCATGACAGTCTGAAAGTTAACATCTGAAGACATCACATAGACCATTTTCAGATTAAATATAACTGGTTCTATCCTACATCCTGTTGTGCAGTCAATATTTTGGTCAACAAAATAATCACAGATTAGATTGTGTTGCAAAATAGCTTTAGAAATCATTAAACTATTCAGTCACAGTCACTGAAATCAGTGCTGGAACCATGTTCTCTTTTTCACAGATCAAATACCTGCAGTCAAGTGCATCTAGCAAGCAATGGAAGGAGGATGGAAATTCATAGATAGAAAATCAGTTTGTAATTAACCAGTCTATGCTTCCCACAATTACAGTTCAATGCCAAGTGTATTCAGTTGCTATTGTCCTATTGTCCCAATATAATTGCTTTTAAGCAGAGCAGGTGATTGAAAATATGGTTTTAAAATGCTGAAGATATAGGTTAAGAGGAAGCAACCTAGTGGAAGCTCTACCCCAAGATACATACCAAAAGTCAAAAATCATGTAAAAGGTCTCAGTACAACTGAAAGCTTTTTCCTTACCTCCTCCAGATCTAAGACACCTTGCTAAGTCATTGCCAGTTCCAAGTGGAAGGACTGCCACAGGGGGATGGTGAGACAAATTTGCTTTGTCTGTGAAATAAGCAAACAATTTTACAATGCAGATTTATTAATTAAACTCCAATGTCCTGTGTCAGAACTTTTAACATACCATAAAAATGGAGCCCAGTAAAATGCATCCTCCAAAAACATGTTTAAAGATCTAACTCGGGAAATAAAGTACAATTCCTCTGATATTTCTATACCTGCTGTTATCCTGTGAATTATTTTGCTATTTGGAAGTGGTATTGAAAAATAATTTGTGGTTTGTATTTGATGCTGGGAAGTTTATTGTTTGCAATAGTGTGTAATTATTCCCAATGGAAAGGAGTTACAGTCTAGCCCGAGAAATTGTTTTGCAATCTCAGTAGTGTGTTAATGTTTAAAATGGTGGATATTGTCCAATTAAAGCAAAAAGAGATCAGGTGATCCAATAACTAAGTACAAATTGAATAATTTTTCAGTGGCAAATCCTGCACTAGGAAATAACATGCTTATCTTGCTAAGGATAAACCCCAGCTGTGTCCAAATGAAACAACAGTTATCAAAACATGAATGATGAATTGATGCAGGCTATTTCTGCTCCTTTTCATTACTACAGTGCTTCAGCAGATAGAATCGGATATGAATGATGAGTTAGAAGCCATGCCCTCAATTAACTTCTGATAATTGATCTAATCTTATTGTAATTTGCATCAGTACAAGTACTTACAGAAAACAGTTGGTGTAGGGTGGTTTAAGGAGATGACTAATTCTAAAAATCAAAGTGCACATGAAATTTAAGGGGAGGGAAGTTGATTTAATCAAGTCATGTTTACGGGTCAGAGATTTCTCTTTTGCGCTCAAGTGCAGTAAAAAGGGAAACTGGTGTAACTCTGTTGTGCCAGATCTTTGTCCTAAAACGTCAATGCAGGGTTTCTGAGGCATCTGTCAAACTGAAGAAACTGGGCTTGTGCCTGGAGCTCTCCTAGCGAAGGAATGCAAATAAGATGGGTTGGGACATTCTTGGTCTCCCACCTAATTTTCCTCTGCTGTCACCTGTTACATATTTAAAAGGGTTGCAGATTGCTTTCAGAACTAATCACATGATTTGATGGTGATGTCATTAGGGTGTTGTCACAGACTGCTGTTTTCCTTCTCATCTATAGTCTGGGCAGCGAATAGCACTTCCAATAAATCTGTTGTAGTATAAATTTATATGTGCAAGCCACATTTTTTTTGGTTAAAATCCATAACCCCTAACATAGTTAGGGCATTACATGATCCATGGAGCATTGAGTTGGAAAAGTGGAAGAACTTGCACCCACTTCCTCCACTAATCAGGAAATACCCCAATGTAAAAAATTGCAGAGCTATTTAACTCATTTCTATCGTTGGACTAAAATCTAATGGCTGTTTAGCTCCGCTCCAGTGCTTCCTAATTGTAGAGCAAAGCCCAGCTAACAGGAAGTGATCTCATGCTGGGCGTGGCTAAGCTCTGCAAACTGCCAAGGCCACAAAAAAATAAGCATGTATCTCCCTTTTTTTCATTTGACACTGGGGGTATATTAGTCTCTGGATGCCATTTCACCCTCTTTGCCTCAGCCAAGTGGTTGATCTGGATGTGTGAGCCTGACATATGAATGTTGGCAGTCTATTCAACTGCAAGTGAATTGTTAAACATCATGCTGTTGCTACCCAATTCCTACAAACAGGCTTCTCCAGCTGGGGCTGCTGGATAGCGATCTTGGCTGGATTGTTGTCGGGCTTATTTTGCTCTCCTTCGCACAGGAGCACTGAGGCCAATTGTAATGTTCTTGCTGCTACTTCAGCTGAGGTCTGTCAGCTTGGCACAGACTGTGGATCAAACCTGGGTCTCCTTTTAGTCTACACGGCTCAATTACTTTCTGTGATAGACTGACAGGGCCATGGGGAGAGCTTCACAACCATTATTGGTTGTGCTTGCACTTTATTTCCTTTTCGTTAGAAGAATACATTAATCCTACAAAAGGTAGAATTGTTTATGCATGAATTCCCTAAAACACAGTTACATTCATAAGCCTTTTCTGTTGTGGAGCATCTGGCTCTTTCAGTGTTGGGGTTCTGAATGAAGCTTGGCTGCCTTACTTGTGGCTGAGTGGATTACGACTGTTTTAGTGGTGTCTTATTTGTTTGTTTTGATGTTTTACTTGCATCATCACCAAGACAACCTGGAACAGTTTTGTTTAATATCTGTAGCATAGCTGTACGAAAGCTCAATAAGAATGCACTTGCTTTTGGCTGAATGTTCTTCAACCGCATAGAACCACATAATTTATTTCCCAGTTTCTTAGAAACTGATATGCTTAAATAAAGGGCAAAAAAACCATACAGAGAATGAAAAGCTGCAAATGTGTCAATAATGTGAAATAGCAACTTGAAAGTAAAGCTTGTATAAGATGATGGGGGCGGGGAAGCTTGGAATTATAAATTATATACATTAAAACATTAATTGAAAAAATGCTGGCCATGAAGAAAAGGTTGTAAAAATCTTCCTGTTTGCCCAATTGAATAAGCTGTTTAATCTCTTTATTGAAATCACTAGAACTCCTTCAGAATGTGTTATGGTCTATTAACACATCTCCCCATTTGAAATTTTCTGCATCTCAGACAATCCATTTTCCTGAAATAAGACAGGAAAAGCACAACAGTTAGGCCACTGAAAAAAAAAGAAAAATCATGAGAAAGCCTTGATCTAATAATTTGGCATTTTTCTCTTTTGGTTAGAAACTGAAATAGGAATAGGCCATTCGGCCCTTTTAGCCTGCTCCACCATTCATTTTGATTATCAAATTCAATATCCTGAATCCCTTCCTCCCATATCACCCAATCCCTTTTGCCTCAAGAGCCACATGACTACTGCCTGACTTGTCATTAACTTAGGTTTCTTTCTGTTTTATTTCAGGTTTCCAACACTCATCCATTATATTGGGTGTCTGTGTGAGGACTATTACGTTGTTAAAAATCTTACCTATGCAATCTAGGATCCACCCAACTGTTCCATCTCCACCGCAAGCCAGAATTCTAAAGTCTGGAACATCTCGGAAAAAATTTAACCTAAAAAAAAGTGATTCAGTTTGTGAGAAGCTATTTTCAAAGGAATTGGTCCCTTTCAAATCACAGGTTCGCAATTTTCTACATTTTGTTCCCAACTGAACAATAAATATATCGCAGTACAAACGGAGTCATTGTCATTCAGGTGGAACACCATTCAATACTTCTTGCCTCTGATGAATTTAAATCCCACAAGGCTGATTTTACATAATCCTGCTTTCCTGCTATTTCCCCAAACTATTCCCATTTTCCTGCCTTTTCCCTATATCTTTTCAATCTTTCCTCATTAGTTAATTAGTAAGTATATTCTTCATGCTGGGAATCAATTTATCATCAATCATCACCTGTAACAGAACACTTCATATTTCAATAAATCTTCACATGTATAGTTTTTCTCCATCTCTTCTTTGATATTAACTAATGCTGGGTAATCTTGCACTTTCAATTTACACAACTATACACCTCAACTATTCCTTTTTCACGTTTTGAAGACTACAAAAAAACCCCTCTCAATTCTCTTCATTTCACAGAATTAGCCTCATCTTGTAACTCAGTTTCCTCATTTTAGCAAATATCTCCAGGGTTATAACATTCCTCCTGCAGTGAGAAGCACAAAACTGCACACCACGCTTCAGTTACAGTCTAATAGTTTCTATTTTTGCTTTTGCAAAGTTCTTCTCAACATAAACTTTCAATCCAATTTGTCTTCATCATGGATTTATTTAATTTCCTCACTCTTTTTAGCATTTATGTGTCTGTATACATAGCAACTTTTTCACTTGCAAAATACTTTGAGAAATTTATCATTTATGGTCTGTTTCCATTTTCCATCAGAATTTACCCAATTGGAATCGTGACTTAAAACCAATTAACAATTCTGCTACTCAGGGCGGGATTTTCATTCTCAAGGCAGAGAGTGGGAGTCAGGAGACAGAAGAAAGTGCCAGGAAGAATGGGATTTTTAAGCAGGTAGAGGGGGCGGGGGTAGGCTGCAGTTGGGCCAACCAACCAACTCGGTCGATTGCAGAGGCAGATGGTTTAAAAGGCCCACCAAAGTATTGTTGGACTTAGTCTCAGTTATAACAGAAACAGAAAAGCCCTCAGCCTTAACATTCCCCATGTTTCAGCCATGCTACCTTATGCCTTCCTCCCAAAATCGCTTCACCTCCAGGGGCCCACTGGGTTTGGCCTCTTACCTCATCATGTATTCTTGGCTCAGAGCTAAGACATTCATTAGAGCATTGAATCTCCAGATCCCCAGGGAAAATATTATTTGATTGACAGCTCAGTCGCATGCTGTCAGTTGCACAATGTTTATATACTGTATTTTCAGTTTCAGCCACTGATACTTTGAAGTATATGGATGATTAACACTTTTAGGGAAAGAAAGGGTTATCTTAGGAAAGTGTAAAGTTATCAATGATGACTTTTTGTTTAAAGCATTTTGAAAAGAAAACAGTCTATTATCACTGTATGCTTCATTGAATATATAGAATATGGAGTGGGTGAATGAGTATAGAGGTACCATGGTTGGCATGGAGGCACAAAGGGGACCATTTGAACTTACCTTTTCAAAACTTCCCTCATACAGTCTATTGTTAATGATAACTCTGAAGTGCCGTGATCCACAACTCTTTGAAAAGCTAGCTTGATTTCATTTGGTGACAAAAAGATCGACTAGGGAAGGGCCATGGATATCGTCTACATGGATTTTAGTAAAGCATTTGACAATGTCCCTCATGGCAGGTTGGTGCAAAAAGATTAAATCTCACTGGATAAAAGAAGAGCTAGTTAGATGGGTGGAGAATTGACTTGGCCATAGAAGACAGAAGGTGGCAGTGGAAGGGTTTTTTTCCTGGCTAGAGGTCTGTGACTGTTGGTGTTCTGCAGGGTTCTGTACTGGAACTTCTGCTGTTTGTGAGATATATATAAATGATTTGGAAGCAGGTGTAACTGGTGTGATCAGTAAGTTTGTGGATGACACAAAGATGGCTGGACTTGCAGATAGCAATGAACATTGTCAGAGAATACAGCAGGATATAAATAGACTGAAAAATTGGGCAGAGAAATGGCAGATGGAATTCAATCCAGATACATGTGAAGTGATGCATTTTGGTAGAATTACTGTAGAGGGAACTATACAATAAATGGCAGAACCATCAGGAGTATAGACACACAGAGGGACCTGGATGTGCAGGTGCACAGATCCTTAAAAGTGGCAGCACAGGTGGAAAAGATGGTGAAGAAAGCATATGGCATGCTTGTCTTTATAGGATGGGGCATAGAGTATAAAAGTTGGCATATGATGTTGCAGCTATATAGAACGTTGGTTAGGCCACATTTGGAATACCGTGTCCAGTTCTGGTTGCCACACTACCAGAAGGACATGGAGGCTTTGGAGTGAGTACAGAAAAGGTTTACCAAGATGTTGCCTGGTATGGAGAGTCTTAGCTATGAGGAGGGGTTGGTCTCCCTTGAAAGACGGAGCATGAGGGCGACCTAATAGAGGTGTATAAAATTATGAAGAGCATAGATAGGGTGAACAGCAAGAAACTTTTTCCCAGGTCGGAGGTGATGAACACAAGGGGTCACAGATTCAAGGTTGGGGGGGGGGGGGTGCAAGGTTTAACACAAATGTCAGTGGGATGTATTTTAGACAGAGTAGTGGGTGCCTGGAATGCACTGCCAAGCAAGGTGGTAGAAGCGGACGTGCTGGGATTGTTTAAAACGTATCTGGACGGCCACATGAGAAGACTGGGAATGGAGGGATACAAATGGAACAATCTAGCTGGATGCATGAGCAGCATAGGCTTGGAAGGCCGAAGGACCTGTTTCCTATGCTGTATTGTTCTTTGTCCATGTAAACTGCGGAGGGCTTGGCTGCAACAAAGCTGGCCAAGTCTAGAATGCAGGTTGTGGATTCACAACTTGAAATCAGCCTGCACCCTTAAAAGGCCCTGTTGAAAATCATAATCCCTGGAAATTCCTCAGAAACCTTTGAATCATGTCCTGACCACCATTGCCAGACTCTCTCAGACTACATGCGAACCCAGCTCTTTGGGTTTGTCATCAATCAATTCCATTACTGATAACTTTTTCTTTCTATTCTCATTGGTATATAATAGAATTAATTAGAATTTTGAGTCGGAAATAATCAGCTGGCAGAAATGATTCAGTACATTTTAGAATTACCCTGCAGTTTTTTTTTAAAAACCAAACGTCTTTAAAAAAACTTTTCACATGAGAAAATGCTTGGTAAAGTCTTTGTTAAATGCTTCACAGCATTTTGGATGATTGTGGCAGAGAAAATTTGAGATTCAAACATGCTGCTGTCTGGTGCTACATCAAAACATGTACTAATGTAACATCACACTAAATCCACAAAATCAATTCAAATTGACTAATTTTGATCTTACTGGAGAGAGAAAATACTATCAGTTTATTTCTGGAAATGTTCTCTTCAAAAATACACAATCAATAAGATAAGCTCATTAAAGATCTTGGGAGAAGGAGTTCTGCCCATTTTTGAGGGGCTGTGAATGGCAGAGTGGATGGAGAATCAAACAGGAGACTCAAGATAGTTTTCATGTCAGTGAGAATTCCCCACTCAATTGCCACCGTGCCCAATTTACAATCTAACAGAGATTCTGACATTAACATTTGGAATCCCAATTTACATATACTTGAATATGCATATTCAATTGCCTCCCACGTTAGGTTGTCCATTCATGTTGGTATGAGGGCACGTACTGTGAATCATTAGCAACACAATACATGATGGCTAGCCCTGCTACTTCACAGCTCCAAGGACTTGTTCGATTCCTGGCTAGGGTCACTGTCTGTGTGGAAGTGATGTGTAACACCTCGGTTTCACTGCTGCACCTCGTCTGCGAGGAGTTTGCACATTCTCCTTGTGTCTGTGTGGGTTTCCTTTGGGTGCACTGGTTTCCTTCCACAGCCCAAAGAGGTGTGGGTTAGGTTGATTGACCATGCTAAAATTGCCCCTTAGTGTCCTGAGATGTGTAGATCAGAGAAATTAGTGGGTGAATGTATAGGGATGGGGGGGTAGGGCCTGGGTGGGATTGTGGTTGGTGCAGACTCAACAGGCCGAAGGGCCTCTTTCTGAACTGTAGGGTTCTATGTTCTATTACAGGTTCATCATGATGAGCACCTGGCCAGCAAAACCCACCAGAGACACATAAGTGAGTACAACATCCACGGAGGTTAGGGTCATGACTGGGCAGAATCCTGGCACTGCCTCAGACTACGGTGCCAAGGGACAGTATCAGTTCATTCCATGGGAGGGCTGCCAGGGACTCTGTGGTAAGGGGCCTGGTAGGGATGGGGGAGGGGGAGGGGGAGGGGGAGAGGGAAAGGGTAGGTTCCATGATTTGGTGAACTTTCATGGAGAGAGGGCCTCCATGGTGGGAATGGGGAGGGGGAAAAAATGGGGTTCCACGGCATAAGGGGTTGGGTGCCCTTTAAAAAGGGTGGCCTGATCTTTAAACAGCCAAAGTTGCATGGTGAAACTGTTTGCAAAATGAAACTGTGGGGTTACACATCACTTTCCCACACAAACTGGCTTTGAAAAACAAAAATTGAATAATTCTCCCCTATAGCTTAGAGCTTCAAGTGGGAAGACCAGCAACGTAATGGTAACATGAAAAGAGCATTTCTTATTCCAGACACTTTCCGTTGCTTTAGAGTAACTTCAAGTCTTTTGTCAGTCTTTATTTAGAAAATGTCTTTAGGAATTATAAACCCTAATCCACAGATTTGGCCAATACAAGCAATGAACAACAAACATTAGGGTGAAATTTTCCTGAGTGTTGAGCGGGCATGAAATTGGGAGAGTTCCAGATGTGAGTTTTCAGGACCAACCTCATGCACTCTGCAAAATTTTGGACTCGTCCATTTCTGACCAGAGAGGCTGTGAGCAGGGCTTAACATCCCTGACAGTATGTAGAGGGAGGTAATGGGCATATGCAGACCTCTAATACTGCACACATGTATTCACGGTAGCAGGGTTCTGACAGACAAACAGAAAGAACTGTCAGGCCCTTGCTATTGCAGGCAGCCTCAAGCAGCTCCCCGCCCCGGCAACCGTGGGGGCCTGCAGCCCAACATGAAGCCTCTGCCGATGTCCATCACTCAGACTGATCACAGATCCCCCCTCCCCACCAATCATACTCACCCCTGCCCCACTGATGCCAGCTCCTGACACTGCCCCCACTTATCCCTCATTGGCCCCACCCCCGGCACCATCTGGTAGGCATTGCCGAGGTACCAGGGTGGCATTACCTAGGTACCAGGGTACTGCCTAAGGATCCCCCCCTGCCCTGTCCTCGGCATCCCAAGGGGGCCACAATGGCCTCCAGTTCCACTGGTGAGGCCACATGACTGTTCCCCAATTATAGGGAGCAGCTGTTTTTCGCCAAAGAGAACTGGAGAGGCAAGCCAGGATCGCTAAACACATTAAAATGAGGATTACAATAAATTTAAATAAATTAACCCATCTCTCGCCCATTTCCAGCGAGAGCCTAACCGCGCCAGAAATCCAACTGCTGGGAATCCCTCCAGTCACGGAAACAGGCGTCATTTGCGCTAGCCACTTTACGCCTGACTTTACAGCATTTTCCTGCTGCAAAATGGGCATAAAGCGATGGTAAAATCCCACGCAGGGAGTCTGACTGTTCTGATGATTGGTGGGTCAGCAAGAAAAATACTGAAGCTCAAAAATCATGCTCTCAGGTTATGATTTGTGATACTGCATTTTAATGGCAATTCTCCCAGTGGATTTAAAACTTACATGGTTACTCATGCTATTCCTTCATCTTCTACACAATAATCAGCATCCATATATCAAATCTTGAGTGATGAATCACTAGTCAGAACAAATTGCTAGTCAGAACTGTGCTCACTTCCAACCGGTTCAAATTAGTGGTGTTCTGCTGTACTTGTTCCATCTGTTGCTACAAATAATTTACTTGTCTTTTTTTTAAGTTAATAAATTTAAACTGCAATTGGAAAGATTTACCCTGCAATGTACAACAGAACTTTTGGAACCTGGCTACTCCAAAACTCTGCTGGAAATGTCCTCATTGGAACAGAAACATTCTCAGATGGTCTGTTAACAAGGAAGAATTACTGACTGGTGTATCAAATAGCACAAATGGACACGATTAAGGTTCCTCTAATGAAATGGATCAATGTCAATTGATAAAGGACTTAGAATTTATTTAACAACTGTGATGTGCTTTCCTTATTTTTTTAGAAAAAAGGGTGCTTTGAGAAATGCACTAAGTAGAATAGTTTTCCATTCATTAGAAAAAAATAATTATTAATTCCTGACGGTTCCTTCAGGAAGTGTAATCATGCCCCTGTCCACATCAATGAGGTTGAAGTTTTTAGATGGCTAGATCACCAACAACCTCTCCTGGTCCCCCCATGCCAACACTATAGTTAAGAAAGCACACCAATACTTTATTTTCTAAGACTAAGGAAATTCAGCTACGACTCTCACCAACTTTTACAGATGCAAAATAGAAAGCATTCTTTCTGGTTGTATCACAGCTTGGTATGGCTCCTGCTCTGCCCGAGGCCACAAGAAACTACAAAAGTTGTGGATGTAACCTAATCCATCACCCAAAGCAGCCTCCCATCCATTGACTCTCTCTACACTTCCTGCTGCCTTGGCAAAGCAGCCAGCGTAATTAAGGACCCCATGCACCCCAGATATTCTCTCTTCACCTTCTTCCTTCAGGAAAAAGTCAGAGGTCACATACCTTTCGACTCAAGAACAGCTTTTTCCCTGCTGCTATCAGAATTTTGATTGGACTGACCTTGCATTAAGTTGATCATTCTTTACACCTTAGCTATAACTGTAACAATACATTCTGCACTTTCTCGTTTCTTTCTTTATGAGTGGTATGTTTTGTCTGTATAGTGCGCAAGAAACAATACTTTCCATTGTATGTTACTACATGTGATAATAATAAAGCAACTCAAATCAAATGACAATGGGAGCTAATGTGAGAAATTGTCAAGTTTGAAACATTGAGGGGAAAAAGTTCCATTTCTTAGTTGAGAGCTTTGCTGCTGAACATTTGTCCAGATTTCTGATATGTATTTGTCAAACATAGCTGCATCAATACAGCATAAAAGATGACAATCTATCCTTCAGTTGCTCTTCAGATAAAAATACCGGGCAGCATCTACAGAATGTGTAGGGTTGACAGATAGGAAAACAACAGACTATAACTTGGGCGACTTTAATATCGACAAAGCCTGAATGTGTGCAGATACAACAATGGCCCATTTCAGTAGTTAGAAGTAATCTTACAGTTTAGTAACCCTACAGTTCCACTCATACAATTCTATTCTGGGCATGGAGCCTTGTAGCTGAAGGGGGGTCAAATGGGAAGAAAGTGATCTTCACAACTTGCTGCAGTCCGAGGAACTTCAATTCTCCAGGCAGACATTGGCAGAGTTCAGTCACATCCCACAAGGAGACCTGCGGGAACTATTGCAGCAAGCTCAGCAATGACTGTTGTGAGTCAAGATCACCACAGCCCTAAAATTCCCTGCCTCAAGCTTTTCTCTAAGGCTGTCTGCCCTGTCTTTCAAGAATGGGATCCATGAAGGATTCTTATCAAGGGCCAAATGCAATGAAAGCTCCTTTACAATTCAGAACCTCTCATTCAAGTATGTTTTAAATCTACAAGTCAAAAAGTTCACGAGCCGTGACAAGAAAAATATTCATTTTGAATAATGTTTGAAATGGCCATGTCAGAACTTGTATCTTTCAAGACTTGTGCACGGCAAAAGGAAGTGGCATTAATCATAGGCTATGCAGCATATAAACAAGCCATTTGGCCTAACAAATTTATACCAGCATTCATGTTCCACGCAAGCATCAGAAACAGATCAAAAAAATGGCATTGTCCTCATAAGAAATGTAATGACATTGTACAACCCAAATTTGAATATATTCGAAGGTCTTGTTTATTTCACATGAGAGTTCGGGCCAAGAGCTTTTTCAAACCTCTTCCCATTTACTCCACTTTTCTCTCCCTACCCTCACAGGGAAATCAGGCAGGAGCTACATGTGGTATTAATTGGGAAGGTTGAGGTAAAGCCAATAATCCCATTCTAAGTCAAACCGGAGCACTAAAGAGATTAAAATCACCCCCAAAGAGTTAGTGAACAGGTATATACCATAGCAGTAGGGTTAAATAAAATTAAAAGCAATCCTCCGAATGGCTTTCATTTTTGGATCACTTTAACTGGCAACCTTCCAACTGTGCTCTCCAGAAATAATTTCAACAGTCTATACCAAATGTTTTTTGTCCTCTGATGACAGTCTAAAAGAAGAATGTCAATATTTCCATTTATGTTACTCAGCAACTATCAATGAAAGTCATCACAGACATAAAAGTTCTAACTTGCAAAATATTCCAAAGAGTTTAACTGTAAGATGTCACTGGGTGTATTTCAGCAAAAGAAAATCCCTTCTCTAATTGGGATTTAAAAAAAAGTATAGGCCCCTTCGAAGTTATTCTCAATCATTTTGGTTTCCAAATTAAGTTAATAATTTCAAACATTTGAAAAAAAAAAGGAAAAGTTTAGTGGACAGTAAAATGAGATGAAAGACAGTATGGAAAATTAAAACATGAATTTCAAACATTCAAACCACTGGTTTGACACATCAGAAAGGCAGACATCAAACATAGGTTTTTAAAAACCTATTTCCTACTATTTCTATCAATTAGGGCAGAATTCTCCCATGCCCCTGCTGGTGGATTCAATAGCGGTTATGATGGAAGAATTTGGCGGGAGGCCCAGAAGTCATCGGTGTGCATTTGCAGTGGGATCTTCTGTTAGTGCCCACAGGATCAGGAAACACACTGCAGGCCAACGCGAAACTCATTTGCATCCCAGCATTGGGACTTAATGCCATACGGTTACAGGACCTATTATGTTAATGGTACAAATGTGCATTCAAAATATTGCACACAAGTCTTAGGGCAGAATACTCCTATCCCACATAAAGCAAAATTGGTAGCAGGAGCCAAAATGTCAGAAACATACTGGCATGAAATCATGTTGGAATCGAATTGTGGGTTTAGCTTCCCGCTGCCAGGTGCATTCATTTATATCTCAGGATTGCTCATTAAAGCAGCTGACCGCCAACATCCCGTCAGGCTGTCCAATTTTGCTTCTTGCCAGCGTGAAATTACACCAGTTTAAAGCAGTGTACAAAGCACTCATCAGTTTGCATGAGACTTTGAGGTGAGTGCAACAACTTTCTGCCACAGTTCCTGAGGTGCTGCACACCACTGTGCTGGGGCAGATCAGTTTCTGCCCTCCAAACTCCATGCTGAGCTGGCCTAAATGGACAGCAACATGCTGCTGGGCCCATGGGCCCCCTGTGTCATTGTCTCAGATCAGTACAGTGGCAGGGGTTGATAACTATAGAGTATCTTCGTGCCTGATTCCACACACCCATGTCTATTTGGTCAGCTCTGTGCTATGGTTTTCACAGGAAGAAGTCTCACATCACCAGGTTAAAGTCCAATAGGTTTATCTGGTAGCAAAAGCCACTAGCTTTTGGAGCACTGCCCCTTTGTCAAGTGAGTGGGAGTTCTATTCACAAATGGGGCGTCTAAAGACACAAACTCAATTTGCAAAATAATATTTGGAATGTGAGTCTTTACAGTAATCAAGTCTTAAAGGTACAGACAATGTGACTGGAAAGAGCGTTAAGTACAGGTTACAGAGATGTGCACCTTCTCCAGACAAAGAACAAAGAACAAAACAGCACGGGAAACAGGCCCTTCGGCCTAACGAGCCCACGTCGCCACCCCGATGTCCCCACCTCTACTCGCGATCCCTGTCCATGTTTATAGATCTATGGATTAAAAACCAAATTTGAGACAATTTAGGGAGAATTTGTTTTGCCAATGAGCCTAAGAGCACATCTTTGGGATGTGGGAGGAAACCGGAGCACCCGGAGAAAACCCACGCAAGCACGGGGAGAATGCGCAAACTCCCACAGACACAGGCCCAAATCCATGTATCTGCACAGCACAGCGATAGTCACTGAGCTGTCGTGTTGCCCATCAGATGATCCAGGTCAAGCATACACTAACAACGTGAAGCAGTAGGATACTCTCGAAAAAGATCCAAGAGCAGTCCTCTCACGACCCATCGCGTGTATGCCCCTTGTTAGACAACAAGGTGGACCAAAGCACCTGTAGGATAAAAACAAGTACATCAATATCATCATCTATTTACACACTTCCCAGAGACTCCCAAGGCTCATGATCCCTATTTTCAATCAGTTTTCTGCACCCCTCCATTCCCATTCTGTTCATGTGTCCATCTAAGTATTTCTTAAATAACTCCAGACTACCGGCCTCTGCCACTTTACTTGGCAGTGCATTCCATACCCGCACCACCCTCTGTGTGAAAAAACTCCCTCTAGCATCCAAATTATACCTTACCCCCCTCACCCTAAGCCTGTGAGCCCTAGTCCTATTTGAGTCCATCCTAGGAAAAAGCTTAACCCTGTTTATCTATCCTCTTCAAAACAGGACAGTTAGTGAGATTTTGCAAGCCCAGGCAAGTTGTGAGAGTTACAGGTAGTGTGACGTGAACCCAAGATCCCGGTTGAGTCTGTCCTTGGCTATCAGTTTCTGCTCAGCAACTCTGCATTGTCGTGTGTCGTGAAGGCCGCCTTGGAGAATGCTTACCTCAAAGATCAGAGGCCGAATACCCATGACCGATGAAGTGTTCCCCAACAGGAACAGAATACCCTTGTCTGGTGATTGTTGATCGGTGTTCATTCGTCCATTACTGTAGTCATAGTTTATCGTCGACACTGGTTTTCATGCAGCCTCTGCCACGAAAGTCCGAAGTTTTACTGGGAGTGGTCGAATACAACAAATACAAGAGAGACCAATCTGGATGGAGGGCTGTGCAAGGAAGGAGGGAGGGGAACAGGCAGCACGATGGCAAGCAGAGGAGCAAGGAGGAGGCAGTGGTGTAATGGCATTGTCACTGGACTTGTAATCCAGAGGCCCAGGACAAGATCTAGGGACCCAGGTTCGAATCCTGCCATGGCAGATGGTGAAATTTGAATTCAATAAAAATCTGGAATTAAAAATCTAATGATAAGCATGAAACCATTTCAGGGAAGGAAATCTACCGTCCTTACTTCCACATTACTGGAGATCCACTGCAATCGAGTTGAAATGGAGGGCAGTTAGGGATGGATGAAAGGAGGCAGATACAAAAGATGAACAAAGGAAAACCAAGGGGATGGAAGCTGAATCCCAGTAAGACTGCATGAAAAACTCACAAAACAATGGGTCAAAGGGAGCTGCACCATTTAGTGGAAAGGAAGTCATGAAGACCTCAGAGATGGGGGATGGGGGAGGGTGGGATATGGGAATGGGAATTGAGGACAGACTTCTTCTTGAGACTAGTAGCCTTTTCTCTCTGGGTTGCTGACGTCCTGCATGATATGGTGAAGACAGGTGGGCTGGAAAGAGTGGTGTGTGTATGCTGGACTAGTGTTTAAATATTGCACCGGGATTTTCAAACCCATCAGCTGATGGACAAATTAGCTGCTGGCCCATCAGGTGGCTCAAAGAAACTCACCTGTGCATAACTAGTGCACAAATTCTGGCACAGGATCCCATTGCATGGAAAAGGTGCTGCCAGAACTGCCCACCACTGCATTTGGTTTCAAAGTGGAGAATTCCACCCTGACAAGATAAACTTCTAACCTCATTAGCCAGATGCATTATGCAAGTCCATGACATTTCTGCATATAACACATTGGCTAGATGTCTAAAACAAGGTGGGCAAGTGGTACAGAGAAATTTGCTGATACATATTCAGCAATTATTGAAGTTGGCAAAGCAGCTTAAGAAAGTGGCTATAAAAGCACATAAGATCCTTGTTTTATATATAGATGCACGGGGGTAGGTTTTTCTGGTGGCCTTGAGAACACTGTTTACAATTTTCCACCTTCAGAAATGTGTACCTGACACATGTGTGACTTTGCTCAGGATTTCTGTATTTCATTTAGGGATCAAGTTCATAGTATATTTTGCGTGCCATGATTGAGTGAGTGAAGAATAGGGGTGCAGAGGCTGGTTAGTTCTCCAGCAGGGCAGTCTATGCATTCAATATTGTTGAAATGCTTTCTAAACATCACTCCTCAATTCCTCAATGCCCACCTAACCCCACACCACCTCAAATTGCCCATGCTAATCCTCATGCTTACCTCCTCATCCACCATACTGCCACCCCATATCACTTCCATCATCTCCACCCACCCTGATGACATTACCCTAAGGACACTGATTTGTAATGCCTCACTCCTAGAGCCCCCAATCCAAATTCTTACCATTTCCAAGGAATTGAGTGATTTCCCCTGTAAATACTGTGCCCTCAATCCAAAGCTATACTGCTTACAAAGACTAAAGGAAGCTCTCAGAGCCCTGACAGATTCTTTAAAGCGATGCACAGGTTCATAAAGCAAAACCTTCAATCACAGCACACTGCTTCTGGAGCTAAAGTTCAAGAAATGGCCCCTAGAGCTTTGATATGCTCTTTTGTCCTTGCTTACGTGGGACATGTGCCCCAGTGGGCCATAGAAAGGGTCTGATGATTTTCTGAGTGAATAATTTTAGTGCAATTTCAGATTGATCTTTTTCACTTACTGATATCATTTGCCATTAGATGTTCAAATTGGGCAGCAATTTTACAGGAAAAGTCAGTCTTTTGTGCCTTTGAAACCTGTGATTGGCACCTGTATTTAAGTGTGAAGGACCCTTTTTAATCTTCCTTTGTCTCAGTGTAGACTTTGAAGTAAAATATAATTGCAGGCAGCATAAGTCATTCTTTTAGGGTATCTCCACAGCAGCAAGTGAATAAACATCAGAGTTTCTGACTGTTCTGTGGGTAGGTTATGCCACCACATGTGGAATGCATGAGGAGATGATCCATTTGGGAGAGCTCTCTGCCACTTTTCTCCCTGGGTTTCTCCAGGCTCCCTTGTAAAGAGTTCTATTGACTAATTATAAAATAAGTGCAATCAACCAATGGAGTCAAGGAAACCAGGACTGTCCACCTCCTCCAGTTTTTTCAAAATCCATGGTACTAGAGACCAGTGCACCCAATGAAGGTAGAGTGTACAACTGGAATTAAATATGACTTGAAATCTGTGGAAATAAGTGTCTTTGCCCTCTTGCCGCATGCAAATTAAGTGCCCTCCCTTTGACCTTGCAAATTGATGTAGTCAGTGCTATAGAACCACCAGAATTGTAGCTCATACATTTTTGGTGCATTACATTATATACACAAATCTTCATATCCTTAACTGTTAAGACAATCACTAAAACCAGCTAAAACCCCCACTCTTTCCATTGAAATGTCCTCCTTTATTTTTCTTGTCAACAGACAACTATTAATGTGGAAGGGTCAGCAGTCATCATGACTGATTTTCCTTAACATCGATCAATATATGGATTCTGGTATGGGGTTTTGCCTGTCTTAACAAAGAAACTTATACTGGAACCACATTTTCAAAAACAGAATCACCTTACTGTGTGTTATTATTTGGAGATTAAATTATTTCATGCTGTTCTCCACCATTACCTTTACCAGCAGCACAGTGGTTAGCACTGCTGCCTTGCAGAGCCAGGGACCTGAGTTTGATTCCTGGCTTGGGTCACTGTCTGTGTGGAGTCTTATGTTCGCCCAGTGCCTGCATGGGTTTCCTCCCCATTCTGAAAAGTGTGCTGGTTGGATGAATTGACCATGTCAAATTCTTTTTCAATGTTCCCACAAATGCCGGAGTGTGGCGACCAGGGGATTTTCTCAATATCTTCATTGCAGTGTTAGTGTAAGCCTGTCTGTGACACTAATGAATAAACTATTAAACTTTAATTGCATATATCAACCCTAAACTTCTAAAGCTATTCCACTTGGAATAGGAGACTTATACTGAGTCAGAAGATATGTTCAGTAAGCGCAAAATTTACACTGTAGCATGTGAATGCTACATAATTTGGAGGAAAAAATGTCCTTCCAGAATATTTGGAGCATGGATTATACTTACTAAACAAATTGGGTTCCAATATTGCAAATTCAGCACAACATTAAAGCTCGGTTTCTCAGAAATTGTCTTAATTCAGCTGTACAATGAATATGACTAATTATCTTAGAATTGAAGGGAGATGTTAAACGTAACTTTTATCACCAGTTCAAATCCCCTTCATTCCTCATTAGAAGAGTTTAAGCTGATTTAGTTTTCATAATGCAATCATTACCTGCATTCATTACAGAATGAAATAAATACATCACACCAGCATTTTGCTTTGTCTTCGCTTGTGCTTGATATGAGGATCAGAAAGACAGACCAGAGGGTGAAATCATAAAACAGCTTTATTGCAGATCATTTTAGTTGTACATATTTAATGTTTTGTGATAAGATAGGATCTCTCTCACAAAATGCCAAAGCACTTAAGAGATCTTCTGTTGACAGGAGCTTTCATTTTCTTTATCCAATTTTATCCCACTGAAAACTTATTGGCATATCATGATTTTTTTTTTATTACTCTGCTTTAGGAATTTCCAGCATAAAACTTGATTATTGCAACAATTAACTGCATTGTGTAAACCTTCATATAATGTTTTTTTTTAAGCAGGGAAGAATCTGTATTGGGTACAATTATAGACTCATAACACCACAGGAAAACCAGCAGTGGCACAATGAAAAAACTGTATTTTCAGTTAGCCTGGGTGGCAAGTAACACTTTAAGACTTGAATAGCAGGTTAGGTGTAAGGATTCGCATTCTAATCAGCAATCTATAAACTGTCTGTGCTGATATGTGTGCTTTTGGAGACCAGAACACCTCATTCGCCTGACGAAGACCACAAAGGCCGAAAGCTCGCAGATTTACTATCAAATAAATCGGTTGGATTTAAAATTAGTGTTGGCAGACTTTACTGAGTTTACCCCAGTCCAACGCCAGCATCTCTACATCATGGCAAGTAACATACAGGCCTTTTTGCAAGCTGGTATGAACTTGGGCAGTAGTCCACCCTTTGGCATTCCTATTTCTGAAACTTAGAAAAGACATTTTACTTTGTTTCCTGCCAATCATTTTAAAAGCAGATGGATTCTGTTTCCCTTAATAAAAAGGAAATGTAACTAGGAGGATGCTTACCTTTCCTGAATAACTTCAGCGGCACATCTTGTTATTTATTCACTGGGTTTGTCCACCAGCATCCAGCATTGGATAATACATTACTCATAGGTTTCATAGAATCATAGATTCCAGAATTCCTACAGTGCAAAAGGAGACCATTCAGTCCATCGAGTCTGCACTGACAACAACCCCATTCAGGCCCATGTATTTACCCTGCTAACCTCACTGTCAGTAAGGGGCAATTTAGCATGGCCAATCAACTTATCCTGCACATCTTTGGACCATGGGTGGAAATCAGAACACCTACAGGAAACCCTAGGCAGACATAGGGGAACATACAAACTCCACACAGACAGTGACCAGAGTCCGGAATTGAATTATGAACTGCGAGGCAGCAGTGCTAACCACTGTGCCATCATGCCACGTTTCAGAGCAGAGATTTTGAAAGCAGCTCACTTAAAAAGTGATAACTTGAATTTAAAATTAAGAATGTTCTCAGTGGTGAAATACTGGCCACTTCAAGGACCACTGAATGCCATGGAGCTATTACTGTCATAAATATTTAACATTTATTTCAAAAGTCTGCCAAACTACTAACGCAGATATATGAATGCCAACATGTGCACATTTTTTCCCAATTTCTTTTGCCCTGCAATTAATTGTTTTGATATTTCCATGTTCAAATACAAGTCCAGTTTAATAATTAAAAAAACTCATCCAAGCCTCTAAGGTTTTTCTGGTACTTTCAAATTTATTTCAGGCATGGTTTTGTCACTTGATGAAAAATAACAGATGCAGCTTAGCCATGGAGAAGCTGAAAAGCTTTTTACGACTACAGCTCAATCCACTGAGGGTTCAACTTTTACATTTCTATTTCAGGGAAGATGGTTTTGTGCCATTTGGCTCACCTTTGGAACTTTATTTGCATCCAGTTCAGGCAGAATGAATATTCATTTCTTTTTTCACCTGTTAATCATTGGTGCAAATTCACAAAATATCGCTCCCGCTCTGAAAGATGTTTGTGGGAGGAATTGAAGAGTCATATTGATACAGTAACAGAGACTCTGTGGGTGATGGTTCAGAATATTGCTGAAATCAATCACCCAGATTAAATATAACGTTGTGAAATTTTGAGAAATCAAATCATTTTTTTGAAAAAAAGAGAATTGTAAAATTTTTTGGCAAATCCATCTCATTTTTTGGAATTCTTTAAAAAAAAATTCCAATCTCCAGGACAATGCTGTCTACCCCTCTGCTATTCTCTGATCAAGAAGAAGGACATTAGTACTTAGATCCACTATTTGAAGGAGTGATGTTTTGACACGACATTAAGAGGAAAATGAGGCAAGGAGGCTGGTTTCATTCTTTTACTCTCATTAACATATCTTCCTTTTACCTGCAGCTGCTTTAGGAAGAAACACTCACTTCTCCCACCCTCCTGGTTTTGAGCAAACCCTGAAAAGTTCCAGGCAACATAAAGTGGGAGACTTGGGGCCACATTTCTGTAGGGTTGGGCTGACATCTGGAGGCCAATAAAAGTGCAGCCCAGGATCCAAAGGCCCTGTCCCAAATTCTGAGAGATCCCATTTTTGGCAGTAAACAGTAAGTGACAGGACATTAATCACATTGGCAGGAAACTGAAACCCAGTGGGACACTTAAAGTTAGGGCTGAATTTAAGTAGAATGCACCTTTGCTCTTCCAAGGATCTGAACCCACAATTCAGGAGCCACAAGTTTATGCTCCTGAAGGGCAGTCATGATTTGAGGTTTGTTTTAAAATCCAACCCTCCCCTCCCCCAGCAGAAGCTATCAGTTGGGAATTAAAAAACACCCTCAGGTGGACTGCTTTGATTGAACATCTAATGTAGGTTACAACGAGCTCTTGCCATCTGTTCCTGCAGTTTCCACAGAGTATTTTGATGACATTTCCAAAAGGCTGTTGCTACCTCTAAGTTTACTATGAATGCATGGTAGAGTTTCAAGAACTATAAACGCACTCATCTCAGCAACTGGATACTAAATTCATATTTTGATTGACAGTTTAGACACTATTAAAGGATGAGCTGTTTTTAATATGGTTACCACATATTTTATATAGATTGACAATCTGAGGGGATCAAAATCTTTAAATGGGTTTCATGAATAGGAGTTATTATCAGTTTTATGTGTATTAAAGTGAGAAATTGATCGGATTTCAAAGACCTGTTCTGAGGATACTGGATAAGTTGCCTTAGAGCTTAGGCAGTGAAATACGAGCACGAGTTGGCATGGGATGAGGGAAGGAGAGTCTTTCTAATCTGCCCACTTCAAACTGGCCACCCACCTTCATGCTACATATCGTCTGCTTCTGAGGTTGGAGGATCCAAGTCTAACACTCTGCTGTCCCTCCAGAGTAAAAATTGGATGTAATAGGACCCAATAAACTAAGGCAAGTTTGTCAAGTTGGGAAATTTCCTGACTTGAGATATCCATTTTGATACTGAAAATCTCCCCGGCTCACTGTTGACTGTCACTCCTAACAATTGAGTTCAAAACCAGTCTATAAATCTTATCACAGCATCACTTCATCCTAACACCAGAATTCTATGTGCCAACATGCAGCTGTCACTCTTTCAACCCAGTCCTTCATCCCTTCACATCCTCTTCCAGAATGTTAAACCATCTGAATCAATCTTCCACTGCAAAGTAAAACATCCTCAAAACCTTCTTGCTCAGTTTTCAGTCATTGCGCTAACTCCTTTTCTACTAGTGCTCAATTCCAAATCACATCTGTGAAACACCTTGGGAGGCTGATTACTTCAGGGTGCTATGTAAACACAAGTTGTTGTACTTACTTTTTCTTACAGAATTCTGACTGACAATTTGTTTATTCTTTATTATTTTTATATTTTGTAGAATCGAGAATGTACAGAAAAGTACATTTGTTCACTGTAGTTTTGTTTATATTTTACAGGAAGGACTCTCTATGGTTGAGTGGAAAGGCAGACGTTTAAGATATCATACTGTTGTTTGTGAATTAGGAAACAGATGTGTCTGGTAATCTTGCCTCAGGCTGACTGGAATCTTGTAATGTGTTTGTAAGGGTAAGATTTATCAGCTTGCACATCCCACCCTGCTGGGAACACAGGGTATCATAACAAGCAGCACAGTGCATAATTCATACAAGATTTTGCTTTGCTATTTGTCTTCAACAGTAATGAAATATGTCAACTTCGAAGATATAAAAAGTTTCTACGTAGATCTAAGTGACTTCACTCTCTTCCAGAAACACAAAATGAATTAGATTTTGATTATGCTATTAGTTGACAAGATGCACCGACAAAATACCTTTGCCATACTTACTTTATTAAGAGAATATTTTTAAAATATATTGTAAGTTTCATTCACATAATGACATTTTTTTGCAGGATGTAATAATCCCTATTATATCTGTAACTTTAGTCTTTGAAAAAGTTAGTGGGTGTCATATCAATAAACACATGCTGTTTCCTAACAACTTTTATTTTAATTCCTAAAGTTTAAAGTTTATTTTATTAGTATCACAAGTAGGCTTACATTAACATTGCAGTGAAGTTAACGTGAAAATTCCCAAGTCGTCACCCTCCAGTGCCTGTTCGGGTACACTGAGGGAGAAATTAGCATAGCCAATGCACCCAAACAGCACAACTTTCAGACTGTGGGAGGAAACTAGAGCACACGGAGGAAACCCACGCAGGCACAGGGGGAATGTGCAGACTCCTTACAGACAGTGACCCATGCCGGGAATTGAACCCGTGTCTCCAGCACTGTGAGGGAGCAATGCTAAACACTGTGCCACCACGTTGCTCATATTTTACATCTATGTAAAATATTGTAGATCAAGTTATATTAGGTAATGCAGCTTTGAAGAATAGAGTTACATTTCAGAAATGCGAATCACTTTTTATCTGTGATGACAGGTGATTTGTAACTAATTTCTATTTTTCTAAATTGCTATCAGTTTGTTCAATATGAATATTCATTGAAAAACTCACCACATTAGGAAACCTTTTGAATTCCCAATTTAGATATGATATTTCTAGTTCCTGCTTTGGTGTTGTACTTACCCTGGCATTGGTCCACCATTGGCAAGGCTGTAAACCTGGCGTGGATTGAGCAGGAACTGGAATTTTCTGAAGATTCTGTGAAAAGAGTATAAATCCATTTTCCTTTTTAGTGTTAGGTATTTGTTTCAGTTTTTTTTAAAAAGCAAAAAGCTGAATTTGATAAAGCAAAAAGGTGTTTTTATGGACAAGGTAATGTGTGTGGATTCATCACTTAATATAGAAGTGATCTGTATTGTTACTGTAATCATTTTAGCTTTAATGATGATTTATAATGAAGGTCTTTTCCAGGAGTGCACTCGGGTCAATCCTGTACTGGTGTCACACCTAATTAATGTCCCCAGGCAGTGTTCTCACAGAAATGTGAGTTGAAGCAGTGCACAAGTCACAGGGGAGGATAAATGGAGGCACTTGCAGGGGATATTAACTAGACACGACACTTGTACCAGGTCATTTGTTTTCTACACTTTGTTTTTACTGCGCTACTAATGACATGCAATTTCAGTTGGGCAACATTTATTACAACAACTAAACGGAATTAAAGAAATGCAATTTTATAAAGGTAATTTTTTGCCAATTCTGCTTGGTTCAGATTTTTAAAAAATGCTTATTGAGTGGATCGGTTTCAACAGCAGCTTACATGTGTCAGAGATGACGAAGAACTTAACTAAAAACTGAATTAGTCAAAAGTATGTGTGATATTAAATTGGAAAGTGTCAGCAGTCTGATTTTGTTTTAAGACTGCACACAGCACTACAACAGTTAGCGGATTTCAAAAATTGCCAGTACATTCATTTTTGAGGACATTTAGAAAAGTGCTGCTGCTAAACAGCTAGCTATTAGACAAAGTGCTAACCATCACCCAGTGGAATAAACAGGAACTTGAGGAAGCTAGCAGAAATACAGTTAACATACATTTAAGACTTATGAAGAACCGTATAAATTTCCACATTTTGTTTCATTGACTTACAACCATCTCTGTAGATAAATTACATTTACTACAGTTTTTAGCCCGTTTTCAGGCTTTACATTCAGCCTTGTTGGGGGCTGTTATTGGTATAGCGAAGATGTTGCCACAGAAACATTGGATCCTTTGCCAAACAGAGCTTAAAGTCTTGGTTTGAAATGACCTTGCCTTTAGTTCTTCCCTCTGGTTACTATTGCCTTCTAAAGAATGCCAGAAATTTTGCCCCTCTCAAAGCAGCTGGGAATATCCTAGAATTATGGAATTCCAATTCTACCCATTTCTTGTCCTATTCTTTAGAATACTGCTTGGATAATGGCAGAACACTTGTGTAACTTCAGTTGCCAAAGAAGTTTATTTGTTGCCATCTTGATCTGGCAGGATGACCCCCTGTGATTGGCTAAAGTTTAGAACTGGTGTCAGATGTAGCTTCCCAGTGCACAGTGCAACTGACAGTAACAACTCCATAATTATGAAACATTGTTATTTCAGCTGAAAGCTGACATTGTGATTGTACTTCGGTTCAGAATTTGTCATTTCCTTCTTATGGACAAAGAGTAGAAATGGGAGGCTCACCTTTCTCCCTGCTTCCCACCACTTTTGGGATTCACAAATACCAAGAGTGGATGCGTGCCTGGAATTGGTGTGATCTGCAAAAAAAGTATCCAAATTATGAGATTTTCATAAAAAGCTCAGTGTGTGAAGTTTTTTTTATGCATCCATTTTATTTTAAGAATTGTTTGCTCCTCGCAGGAGCATTTGGTCTCAGACTGAGATGGCAGAAATCAACGTGTCAGCCAGTGCTGCTTCAACCAATGCCCCAATTCCGAAATGATTTAAGTTAAGATTTCTACAGAAGAAGAAAAAAATAAAACTTCAAACTTTTAACAAAGTTCCAACACCTATCACAAACATTCAAATATTTTAACAAGGCAGAATAGGTAGTTGATCATGTCTGACAACTACCTATAATTTTGTATATCCTCAAAATTTATAACATTCTAAAAAACAGCAAGCTCTCAAAAACAGATATAATGCACCTTCCTTTTTTAGACGATGCCCTTTCTGCAAAACACATGCATTAAAAGAATTCTTCACAGAAAGAGAAGGGTTACCAAAATAAAAATCTGAGAAGGCAGTGCAGAATTACATGTTTCTTGCTCTATATCTAAGTTAATAAGAATCAAGGAGTCAAGGATCCTTCATTAGCTTAGCAAGATAGAGAGATTACTGAAGCACACTGGGTTGGCTTATTACTTTGGACACCCGGAGTGAATAGAACAATCACAACATTCAAATGGCCTAAGGTCATTTACTGCCTTATTTATTCTACATATGTCCATCCATTTGTACCAGGTGTTGAGTGGGTGGACCTGCTCTCCTTGATGGAGCTCTTGGAACTGATTCAAATAAGACAACACTCCGCTGATTTTTTGTGTGGTCAAAAGCCTCTTGCAGAGGCCCTGAAAATTGGCCAGTTCTGCATAGAATCTGGCCAAATTTCTTCCCTTTCCAGTTGAGGAATTGAGAACTGACCTGGCCTCTGTGGTTTGCTGCTTCAATGCAAATCTAGCCCAGGCCTCAAATTGACTCCGGGCTCTTGTCTGTCCCTTTTACATCAACAGTTAAAATCAGTTCTATTAATTAATGCAGAATATTAATACAAGGGTGGATAAAATTCCTGATTTCTTTATTTTGCATTGTTGTATTATTCACAACAACAGGCTACTAAAACATTCTAACTAGTTGAACATTTCATTTTACATTCATTAAAGACAACTTCCGAAAAATGCATTATTTAAAAAATATCAAATAAAAAGACCAAGAGCTAATACTGCAATTTATAGAGGAACTGTGCAAGCTTGCATTTCAGAGCATACACATTATATTGCTGGACAGGAGTTCCTTGTGCTTCTCGTGAACTGTTTTGAAAGCAATTCTATTCCACCAGATTTCCCACTGACTTACCAACTTTTACAGTTAATTAAGTAGCATATTTAATTGAAAGTAAATCTCTGATCATTAAGTGTCGTTATCATAATTGGCACAGTGGCATTTGGCACCACACTCTTATTTAATGTTAACACCTACACAATCTCAACGTCGAATGCTGTGTATCAATCAGTGCTTTATAGATAGTTGCAATGAAATCCGGAAACTCTGCACCCCAAATTTCAAAGCAATGCCCTACATTTTCTTACTATTCCTGTAAAAAAATAGTCAAGTTTCCCTTGGGATTTTGTCATATTTTTCTTTCCATGATCGTGCTGCTGTCCTTTTCAGAACATTAACTATGTGCCAATGGAGCACAGAATGACAGAGATGAAGTACCTAACTACCTCAGTATGAAGTCCCGATGGAATCAGGTAAATTAATGAGACTCATCCAAAGGTTATGTATGATCTATTACTTCCTCTAATTATAAATAATAATCCTGATCATTATGCTGGTTAGCTATAAAGAACTAAGATAAATGTGCTTAACCATGATTAATAGACATCAATGAACTGCATAGGTCTCTTTCGTTGCCATGGTAGCTCAAGGTGCCGCAGTTATTTCTTTTTGTTTCTTTTTTTCCACTGGCACAGACACTAATTCTTTGGGAAGTAAATATGAATCTGCTTTGCAAATCACTTTTAGACTTCAGCAATACTTAATGACCCTCTTAGCACACCATTCCAAAGAGTTAAAGTACTTTTAAGAACACCTGAACAGAAGCACGTGATCACTGCAATTAAATAAATCATTTCCTGAGCAACTCTGTTCAAAAAAAGTCAAGTTATTTTCAACACTGGGGCTAAAATACTATCTGACAGCTGGAAGCCATAGTTTAATAGTATGTCATAATGGCACAGCCAAAGCTGGAGAGATGACAGCCTTATCGTTTGTACTGCAGCCTGCAGTTCATTGCTAAAATCAGAGGCCAAATAGCTTAGCCACTAATGTTTATTTTAATATATCCTGAACTACTGCCATTTACTATACATTAACCAGAACTATCCTTACTCTGGTAGTTCATGTCAAAGGTTATAGTTAAAAGGCAATAGTAATTTTGACATACGTCAGCTGCCACATCTTTTTTTTAAAGATGGAATGAAATGCAATGATTGGAAGGTCAATGGGAGAAATGGCTAATCATTTTTCTTATCATCATCATGAGTTGACATTCATTCCAACAACTGCCAGTACACGCCATCAGCACAAAACATACTATTGTCTTTTGAAGACACTAAGATAAAGGGGATTGAAACATTTTCATTGTTTTCTTCCCTCATCTTCTGATGATCAAGAGCCAGGGGAAAAAGATCTAAAGTAACAGATAGGAGAATTGGAGGGCATTGAAGAGGATGTTTTTCACGTTCAGAGATGATAGAGGTCATGAACTCAGTCCTGGAAAGGGTGGATTCAGACAGAAACACTCTTCATAGTTAAAAAAAGAAACTTAGGCACATATTTGAAGAGCTGTAATCTACAAAGCTATGCACCAAGAGCTGGAAAGTGAGATTAGGGAGGAAACTGTTTTTCTACTGGCACAGATATGATGGGCTGAATGGCTCCAACTTTGCTGTAGTTTTCTATAATTATGCAGAGAGCCCCAGAGATGCCAGTCTCCCTCCACTACCTTATTAAAATCACATGAGAGAGCCTGGACAACAAGCAGAGTCAAGCCATTTCACTGACAGAGCAGACCCCTGCCGTGGGTTGACAAATAAACCTGTTGGATTTTAACCTGGTGTTGAGAGACTTCTTACTGGGTTGACAAGTCATTTAATTCTAGCAGCAACTCCTAGCACTGCATTGTATTATACACACTCGGTGTATTCAAGATAAACTTTACGTAGACATTTATTTTTTCATACGCAAAATAATATTCTTCAAGGCATCAGAATTGGATAAACACAGGAAAAACAGCTGGCAAACTAAAGGTGGAGATAGTTATCGTGTGAAGGGAATACAACCTGCTTTGACTAATGGTGCTGTTTATTCGGATTAGATTTTGATTATTTGTCTCAGATTATTCAAACGATAATTCACGAAAGTTTTCCATAATGGAAGTAAATTGATTCCTTGTCATTTACAGAATGCTACAGCAGAGGAAAAACTTCAGAATCTCAGACTGTCTTGTAAACAACTCTCCATACAGCAAGGGGTTTGCTGCTTGAATTCCATATAGTTGAGTGACAGAAATAATTAATATTCTAATTACCTGCCTGTTGAGAAAAATATCTGGCTCGTCTTCAAAGAAACCTGCTTTGTGAGAGGACTATTTTGATTTGGAGTGTCAAAATCTGGCTTGGAGCAATACACATACCATGGGCTCTTCCCATTTTGGAGTTCCCCTGCTTCAATTATTGCACCAGATACATCATGCACTTAGAGGTAGAGTTCTGTCAATAAAAACCTGCATCATAATTAACACAGACTCAACTAAGAGATTCTGAAATGATTCCTCAATTTATGACATGACTATTTAGATTTAGTGAGCCATTTAAATGATGTTAAATCAAGCATTGTCATGCAAATTATATGTATAATCTTTTGTCTCCGTGTCATTAGGTATTGTGCAAGTATATTCAAACATTAATTTGGTTTGAATGGCACAGTCTGGCAATGACGTTTTCCACTTTTCAGAAATGTGCTGAATAGTCCATATAATTTTGGGTGAAAAATGTCTTGGCGAAAAGAGTAAGGACAATTTTTGTACATGACGTACATCAATTGAGCAGTGGTTAGGGTGTTTAATCTCCCTGCCCAACGACATTAGCAGCAGACTTGATTCATTTTTCCTTTCACAGTCAAAGTTTATTTAAAGAGAATATGGGATGCCAGCACGAATCAATCTGTTAATGTGCTGCTCACTGTTCAGAAGGGCAGGAAATCTGGCAGGCCAATTGGCATTTAAAGGGAGCCTGTGGCCCTTGAAGTGGAGGTGTGCTTTTTATAGGTGGTCAGTACAGTGTGTGTTACTGAGGCAGCTGTTACTCACAATAAAGGGTTGTGGTGGAAGAATCAATTCAGTCAGGTTTCTCAGGCTCAGGCAGGTTTATCGCATAGCGCTTCCTCAGTACTATTAACCCACAAGAAGCACCCAATACAAAGTGTCGATGCTGTCTCTATTTACAGTACAATTAACATCACTTGTTTAAAAGGCATTTCTCTTAACAAGGTCCTTGCCACACACTGCGATTGGTATTGACAGTAGCAAAGCAGAATGACCACATCCAAACTCCCATCCACCCCACTAATTCTCTGACATTTGTTGCACAAGTGTTCGTGGAGCAAGTAAGGGCTAGGGAAGAGATCCTTTTCTCCACTGGTGCATGTCAGAAGCCCTAAAAAAAGTGTCAGAGACAGAGATGTGGCTGGGTAGGTCAAAGCCAGCTCAAGAGCTTGATTGCAGATCTAAAATAAATTTAATGACCTTATCAGGGTTTCTAAGACCTAAAATTCCATTCACATCCCTCTTCCTCTCTGTAGTCCTACACTGCTGTACATTGGCACCTTCACTTCCATTTCCCATGTCCCATGCCTTATCTTACAACTCCATCTTCTCTGGCACTCACACACTCAAAGCCTCGTATCACGTTTATAATGAAATGACTTTCTTGTTTACACTTCTCCTTGCACACTATGCAAAGCCACCTCACATTTTCAAAATCCTTCGGCTTTGCATCAAATAACACTTTCCTACTCTTCCTCCATGTTTACACAGGATACGTGACAGGATGAGGATGGCCAGAGTGTGTCAGTATAATCAAGTTTGGATGTAACAAAGGCATACATCAGAAATTCAGTAAAAGATGAGCCAAGCTGGATTGGAGATAGGCAATGTTGCAGTGGTTGTAATAGGTGCCATCTTAGTGGTAGCATAGCAATGTCATCATAAATTCATTTCAGTGTCAAATATGACAAAAGTTTCAAACAGTCTGGTTCAGCTTCAGCAGAAGAAAAGAATCATTGGCTAGTGTATAAAATTTGCGATGGGTACATAGACAATGGTTTTGGTTTTCCCAATACTTGGTTGAAAGAAATGCACGTTCATTCAGTATTGGATGTTGGACAGGCAGTGTGATAATTTAGAGAAAGTGGAGAATTTTGAGGAAGATGTTGGTGAGATGCAGTAGGGTTACATTCAGTGTACACGTGGAAATGAAGCTGTGCTTCCAGATGATGTTGGAAAGGATAGCATGTAGATAAAAAGTAGGCAGGATCCAAGGATAGAACTGGGGAAAGTAATGATAGAGGGGCAGGAAGAGAAGCAAATGCAAGTTATTCTCTAGCTGTGATTGAATATATAAAAACAGTACCAAGTAACTGCAGTTGCACTCACCAGAAGCCAGTGGAGAGGTGTGAGAAGGGATGATGTGGCCAGCCATGTCAAAGGCAACAGACAGTTGAGAAGGGATAGTTTACCTTTGTCAGTCACAAAAAATGGCACTCAACTTTGATAAGAACTATTTCGTTACAGTGGCAAAAACCTGATTGGAGAACTTCAAACATGGAGCTTGGGGAAAGATGAACATGGATTTCCAAAGTGACAGCATGATGAAGTACATGTGAGAAGGAAGAACTTGAAGATGGGCAGTAATTTGCAATGGCAGGTGTGGGGAAAGTGATCATGAGATGTCTTTTGAAGAGAGGAGTAATGAATGTAGATTTGAAGAAGGGGAGAAAGACGGAACCATTAATAATATCATATGATCTGTTCTTATTTCAACAAAAATGGAGCCTAGGAAGGGAGATTGGGTAGTTAATAGTTTAGTGGGAATTCAATAGTGCCCAGACACATTCCATTTATTTGAATGTTTAAGGATCAGAACATATGGTGAATATTATTATTAAAGCACAAAAGCAAAAAGTTAAAGTGCTCTTTAATAAGATTATCTCCAGCTTGGAAACCCTTTTGCCTCTGTCATCAATGCAGTTTTGTCTCTATCATCGTGTTGAAGATCCTCATTTCATAGTGGCTCCTTGCGTTGTTCCCCATTGTAATTAGGTCAGAAACTATAGTTAAGTACTATTATGTAGCACACTCCATGTGGCTATCTTTCAGGAACCTATCCATCTATCCAAACAGTGGAATAATGACTTGAAAACATCATTGTTCAGTGTCTTCTCCGCACTCAGCAGCCACACTGTGGGTCAATGAACCCGATTGTTGCAAGTTTTGTCCATTGAGGGATGGGTTCTTAAATGGAAGAATGCATGAGGTAGGTCTTAATCCCAGGCAGTCAACTTTGCAATTATTGCATCGGGACAGGATTGACGCAACATAAAGGTATCAAACCAATTCCTACAAAAGTAGTCACAGATGTTTTGATACATTGCTGATGGTCATACATCAGTTATAAATTAACGGAAAGATATTTATGAAGCATCCCACAGATGATGTGGATGAGGCATCAAGGCACAGGAGAGGATTTGCAGCTGGAAATACCCAGAGTCTTATACTCCACAATTCAGGATAAAATAAAAATGATTCCTCCAGGAGAAGCAGCACCTGGAAGAGCTCAGTGACTGGTCCCCATGTGGCCCACATTCTCATGGTGCCTTCCAGAATGTATGGCCATGAGGTGCATGGCTAAATGCAAATTCAGCAGACCTACCGGACCAAGGTATCAGTGGTGGTTGCCAATTTTCCCATGGTGGCCTCAAGGCAATCGCATGTTGGATCCACAATATCAGCCATAACACAGACAGACTCCTCTGATCTCTAGACTGCTGAATGACCGTTGAAACTCTGCCTGAGGTTCCCCTGCCTCCCTTTGCATTTTCATCAGTGAGCTGGCAGTCACATTCAGAGAACTCATCATCCACCGAGGACTGAACAGGTGGCTGACTGCCAGCAGTTATCCGAGTGTCAGAGACCTGGGGTGTCCCTGCCTTCCATTGCAGCAGCTTTCAGTGATGTGTTCTCCAGAAAGTGACCGAGTCAAACCTTGAAATATGCCCCACTGAGGTACTGATGGAGGGTGTGAGTGAGCATTGTGATGGTTCTTCCTGTTCCCTCATCAGCCTCAGACATGCTTCAGGGACTCAGAAAATTATTGGGCTGGCTAGCATGCCAGTTTGCTGTTATGTGAAGAATACAAAAGGACAATGTTAAGTGGGCAAGATAAAGCTGTTTCTGAGCACATTGTACTCAGTGTGAATTGCAGGATTTGGTGAAGTGATGAAGCTGAGATCTGTACTAGGTATTGCAGGAGGCCAAGCTCTGCATGGCCATAGGCACAATCCGTGTCCTCACTGGCAAGCTCTGTTGCAGCCTTCTTGAATTCAGTGAGGGTGATGATCTTTGCTATCCCTTCACCGGTCTGAGCTCACTTTCACTTGTACACAAGCTTGGCCCATATGGAGACAAAATAAAGAGTTGTGATCAAAAGGAGTAGTGTTTGGGTGAAGATATGTTCCGTGTATGCAATCTCTCATAAAGGACAGAGAATGGACTGTGAGCAAGACAGTCGGAATGGTGTGGTTGTGAAAGTTTTGTTGAGAGAGTAAATGTTGATACGTGTCTCCTATGACTGATTAGGAGATCCATGAGGAGAGTTACTGTTTGAGTACATGACGCCATGCTGAGAATTTGTGAGCAGAGGGAGTTGAGAGAGGACTTAACTTGGCAGAGCGAATGAGATCATTCTATAAAGGCTAAAAGACACAGAAGCAGAATCAGGCCAGTCAGCCCATTGAGTCTGCTCTGTCATTTAATCATGGCTGATATTTTTCTCATCTCCATTCTTCTAACTTTTCCCCATTATGCCTAATCTCCTTATTAATCAAGAATTCATCCTCCTCCTGCACTGGACAGTATTTTATAGACAGGTGGCAGCCAGGTTGACCTCCTGGGCAATGGCCTCCTGGGCTGGAGAAGTGATGTTCATGTGCTTTCTCAAGTCATTCCTTGGATAGAGCATATGCCGGTGAGCCTGGACTCCTCAAGTAGGGACCTTAAGGCCCCAGGCATCGAAAGCAGGTGCTGCCTTTTTCTTGAGGCTTTTAGCCTTTTCCCTCAGAGTTGCTAGCACCCTGCATGGTCTGGTGAATACAGGTGGTCTGGGTTAGAATGATAGGAGTGTGCTGGACCAGTGTTTAAATATGGTGCCAGGATCTTTGAATCCGCCAGCTGATAGCTGGTGGATGAATCAGAGGGAAACTCACCTGTGTGTAATTAACGTACTTCCAAGCACAAAATCTGATACGGGATGCTGCCATTCTGGCCAGAGGCAAATGTGCCAACAAAGCCACCCACTACTGCACTTTGCCTTAAAATGGGAGAATTCCAACCTTCTTCATTTTAGTCAGGAAGAAAAGAAAGGTGTATAAAAGGTTCAAAGAGCTAGGAGATGTTGGGATCTAGAGAAGTATAAGGCTTATAGAAGAGAGCTTAAAAAGGAAATTAGGAGAGCCAGAAGGGGTCATGAGAAGGCCTTGGCTGGTAGGATTAAGGAGAATCCCAAGGCCTTCTACAAATATGTGAAAAGTAAAAGGATGAGAAGAGAAGGGATAGGACCTATAAAAGGTGAAGGGGGAAAAGTCTGTATGGAACCGGAAGAAATGGCAGAGGTGCTTAATGAGTACTTTGCCTCAGTATTCACGGTGGAAAGTGATCTGGGAGGATGCACTACAAGTTTGCGGCAGACTGAAAAGATTGAGTATGTAGATATTAAGGAAGCGGATGTGTTAGAACTTTTAAATGCTATCAAGATAGACAAGTCTCCGGGACCAGATGGGATGTACCCCAGGTTATTGTGGGAGGTGAGGGATGTCATTGCAGAGCCCCTGGCGATGATCTTTGCGTCGTCGATGGAGACGGGAGAGGTTCCGGAGGATTGGAGGATTGCGGATGTGGTCCCTATTTTCAAGAAAGGGAACAGGGATAGTCCTGGAAATTACCGACCGGTGAGTCTGACCTCAGTGGTTGGTAAGCTGATGGAGAGGCTTCTGAGGGACAAAATTTACGAGCATTTGGAGAAGTTTAGGTTGATTAGAAATAGTCAGCATGGTTTTGTAAAAGGCAGGTCGTGCCTTACGAGCTTAATTGAGTTCTTCGAAAATGTGACTGAACACATTGACGAAGGAAGAGCAGTGGATGTGGTGTACATGGACTTCAGCAAGGCATTTGACAAGGTCCCACATGCAAGACTTCTTGAGAAGGTGAGAGGCCATGGGATCCAAGGGGCTTTGGCCTTGTGGATCCAGAACTGGCTTGCCTGCAGAAGGCAGAGGGTGGTTGTGGATGGCTCTTTTTCTGCATGGAGGTCGGTCACCAGTGGAGTGCCCCAGGGATCTGTTCTAGGACCCTTGCTGTTTGTCATTTTCATAAATGACCTGGATGAGGAAGTGGAGGGATGGGTGAGTAAGTTCACCGATGACACGAAGGTCGGTGGTGTTGTGGATGGTCTGGAGGGATGTCAGAAGTTGCAGCATGACATCGACAGGATGCAAGACTGGGCGGAGAAGTGGCAGATGGACTTCAACGCGGATAAATGTGTTGTGGTCCATTTTGGCAGATCCAACGGGATGAATGAGTACACTATCAAAGGTAGGAGTCTTAGCTGTGTGGAAGAGCAGAGGGATCTTGGGGTCCGGGTCCATAAGACTCTCAAATCGGCCTCCCAGGTGGAGGATGTGGTTAAGAAAGCTTACGGTGTACTGGCCTTCATTCATCGAGGGATTGAGTTCAGGAGTCAGGAGGTAATGCTGCAGCTTTATAGGACCCTTGTCAGACCACACTTGGAGCACTGTTCTGGTCGCCTCACTATAGGAAGGACGTGGAAACTACTGAAAGGGTGCAGAGGAGATTTATAAGGATGTTGCCTGGATTGGGAGGCATTCCTTATGAAGACAGGTTGAGGGAGCTGGGACTGTTCTCCCTGGAGAGACGAAGGTTGAGAGGCGACCTGATAGAGGTTTACAAGATGTTGAGAGGAATAGATAGGGTGGACTCTCAGAGACTATTTCCCCGGGCTGAAATGGTCGCGACGAGAGGGCACAGATTTAAGGTGCAGGGAAGCAAGTACAGAGGGGATGCTAGGGGAAAGTTTTTCACTCAGAGGGTGGTGAGTGAATGGAATCGGCTGCCGTCGGTGGTGGTCGAGGCGAACTCGCTGGGGTCTTTTAAAAGACTTCTGGATGAGTATATGGGATCCAATGGGATTGGGGGTTATAGATAGGTCTATGGCTGGGTAGGTTTTGATGTGTTCAGCACAACTTGTGGGCCGAAGGGCCTGTTTGTGCTGTAGTGTTCTATGTTCTAAATCCAAGGTGAAGGTGCATTCATTCAACTTAGCAATCAGAAAATGATGCCTTGCAATTTTAGAACAAATGCAACAGTATCATTAAGCAATTGTTTACAATTTTAATTCTTTAGTGGGTCATATATCAACTGTTAGGTTTCAAGAAATTCATCATGTCGACAATAACACTCTGCTCCTGATTTCAAATACTGTCAACCTACTCAATTATATCGGCGAGCTTATTGGGTCAATTATTATAGGCTAAATTGCATTTATGTAGCATCTATTTTTTTAAGGCCCTATTTGGCTGCACAAAGATTAAAATATAAGCTCATGATGCTCGCACACACTTTGTGCAAAGCTAATACAATGGCAACACTGCTGATTCTAAATTCCATATTCCAGCCAACACCTTATCAGAACATCATACGGGTTAGCAGATTGTTAAATAGCATAAAAAGACTCATCCCCAATGCACCAACTCTATGTAAATGGATAATGAACAATGGACAGGTTAGTTGGTGAATCGTTTCTCCTGGCAAGCTAGTGCAATTGCATTCATTTTTGTCCTTTCTTATACTTCACTGACAGTCTGCAGAAGATGGTTTACTTTTTAGATTTTTTACAATCATGCACTGAAACAAGTGGCTTTCAGATATGGCCTTCCTCTGGGAACCAAATTTTGATGAGGAGAATGAAAAGAGACTGTGTAGAGAAGGATAGACTACTCGAAGAGGGAAGAGGAAGGGCAGAAGATCTTTCAGCCAAAGTCACATCCACTGTATGCTTGCAGGGAGCAATTCAGTGAGGACCAATGTTTGAGATGTCTTCACTTCAAAGAAGGGATCATGACTGAAATCTGCCAATGGTGAAAACCCTAACTGCAGCTTTAAATTAGGGCAAGGATGGCAGTGACTATGGCTGTGATGGTTTAACAGCTGCTAGTGTGAGTTGAGGAAGTCAACAGTACTAAATATATAAGAGTCAAGTAAAACATCCGATCTGGAAGGTTGAGTGCTGATTGATAGAGTTTGCTTGTAGGTGGGTAATGAGGATACAATGGATTACGCAGTGGACAGCCTAGTTGTGCATTTGGTGGAATATGTCATTTGAAGGTTGAATACACTTATCTCGGCAACTCGTGTTAAGATTGTTAATTTTTCTCTGCATCCACATTCTTGGCACAATGTTTTTGGCATTGATGTCTACTATTACTTCTTCTCACTGTGTCCTGAGCATATGTCTGGAGGGCCTCTTGCCTCCACTGTAGGTACCTCTTCACATCTTACATCATGATCTTCAGCACATTGTCAGAACACATTGGTGCACAGTCTCTCACCTTTTAGCCATATATTCAAAGTTTCAGAGCATTTATTAATTTCCAAGGAATCCCATCACTTCCTAGAGCCATTAACCACCCCTTTAAGAGGATGCCTTTATGTAGCACTAGCCACTCATAATATTGGGCCCCCATGTTCATGCATTTTGTCAATGTATTACATGGGTAGCACCGGTTGTATGTAGCATTCATTTCATTGCATCCCTACAGTACAGAATTCAGTCCATGAAGTGTGTGCTGATTCTATGACACAGCATCTTACCAGCACTGTCCCCTACCCTATCCCCGTCACCCAACAAATTTACCCTGCTCATCCCCCTAATCTACAATCTTGTGACGTGAAGGGGCAATTTTCACAAGGCCAAGCCATCTAATCTCCTCATGGACTGGGAGGAAACCGGGATACCCAGAGGAAACCCACACCAGCATGGGAAGAACGTGCAAATTCCACACATTCAGAATCGAACCCTGGTCCCTGATGCTTGAGACAACAGCGTTAACCACTCCCTAAAATCGCAGGCAACATAAATTTAACATGCTGCCTTCAAAACTATGAACAAGCATAGGTTAATTGTGTACAACAATATCCACATCCATTAAACTGCCTATGTTTCTGTGGAGGTTCTAATATTACTCACAGTTTGAATAGTGTGAAGCAGCTAATGCTAGCAGCTAACAGAGAGTAGCTTTATGTGAACTGATTGCATTTTAACCAGTCATGCTCAAATTCCAGCCCAAGGGTATAATTATTTTTTTTGTGCACTGGCATGCCCTCCCATTGTTTTAAATGAGGAAACAGTAATGAAGTGAAGCTACAATGAAAATTGCAGTTAACTTGAGGCAGCACTTCCACAATGTTGGGCTCTGTCCCACTGAACAGTAGTTTACTGACTAGAATCAGCAACACCTAAAAGCCATATGGGTGGGTGTGTTTCAACCACATGGCAAAGTAAAATGTCACCATTGTCTCATTATAACAAAGCACACAACGCTATAACAATGGAACTTTGAGGTGCCCTGGGGGAACAGTTGCAGAGCTGTAGCCTGAATAAAACTCTTAACAGTCACAAGTTGCAAAGTTTGCTAGGCTGGATGTCCAGAAGCAGTAGGATGGAACACACTCACAACAGGAAATTTACTGAAGGGAAATAACAGATGAGAATAGGTCATCAATCAAGCGTAACTCTGAAACTCTTGATTTAACAAAGTGCTATGAATGCCAAAAAAAGCTGATATAAATTATGTTAATTCCCATCTTACAAAGACCTGACAGGCCGACATTATTGCATATTTTTAAATGACACAGCCTTGTGTCTTGTAATGCATCAGTGTTCAGCCAGGATGAAATATTACTCACCACTGACAATAAAAGGGGCTGAAGTACCAATGGTCTTCCTCTGCAGAAGAGGAAGTGTGGTGCAACAGATGACACTTGTGAAAGGCCTCAGAAATAGGGCAGCGGCAATCCGTGATTTTCAAAAGAACTATAAAGTTATCCATGTATGGCAATTAATCCAAGAGGAACTGATTATTCTCTCCCACCCTGAAAAATTTTGGAGTCTTCAAAAGAACCAGAAAGGCAGACATCTGCTTTAGGCTCTGGACCTTGCAGGAAATGCATGAGACAGAATTTTTCAGAAAAGCTTGGGAACTTGCAATAGAACAATGTTATTGGGCATATCAGAATTTCCTGTCCTCACCACAAACTCAAATCCTTGTAACACTGTATTCTACTCCATTTTCTAGCACCAACTCAAATACTTTAAACTGTTATACAATCATGTACACTGACCTAGGGTTGGGTCTTGGGTGTGGAGGGGGTGAAGGGGATGGGGGTGACGTGGAGCGTTTGCACTAACATAAAGCACGCAGTAATGAAGACTTTGTTTATCCTACTTATCCTACAATACTTACGCCTCATATATTGTACTGTCACACATAGGTTTAGTTGGGCATATTCTTGATATCTAATGTGTCTTGGACCATTAAAGGCCAGCTTGCCTAAACCCAGTGACCGCAGTAGAATGTCTCTGCCTGCTCTTGTATTCAAAGTTTACATTGAAAAAGAATAACAGATTGACAGTTTCTTGCACTGTTGAACAACGTACCTGCAGTCCTTGTCCGTCGACAGTGACAGAATTGGCTCTTTGTATCTTGGTGCGTTCTTCTGATTTTTTCATTTGTAGGGAACTATCATCTCTTCTTTTCACAGTGGACTGCCTTTCCTGGTAGTAAAAATAACAGTGGAATCTGTTGAAATAGCACCATAGATTGCATTTCTGAGGACTGAATTGGTCACCACTACTTTTGCTGGGCTGTTTAAAATTTCTGCCATTTCACCATATTTCCATTGCTCTTGCACTGATGTGATGGTGGACGACTGGCCCAGTCCATGTGATTGTTGCTCAATCTGCTCTATATCTAGCAATGAGCTAAATATTTAGAATTGCTTATATTTCATTTGTAACATTTCTGGGTGATTCTGACAAATGCACTGAAAGTCACAGGGGAGGAAATAGAACATAGAATATCACAGCACAGAACAGGCCCTTCGGCCCTCGATGTTGCGCTGACCAATATAAAAAGCAATGCCCCTCCAAACTAAACCATTCCCTTCTCTTCCATATACTTATCAACTAACCTCTTAAACGCCACCAAACTTGGCGCATCTACAACCGCTGCAGGCAGGGCATTCCACTCCCGAACCACCCTTTGGGTAAAGAACCTGCCTCTGATATCCGTCCTATAACTATCACCCCTTAATTTAAAGCTGTGTCCCCTCGTGCTAGCTTTCTCCATCCTAGGAAAAAGGCTATCACTGTCCACCCTATCTAAACCTCTAATCATCTTATATGTTTCGATCAGGTCCCCTCTTAGCCTCCTCCTTTCTAACGAAAACAACCTCAAATCCCTCAGCCTCTCCTCATAAGACCTGCCCTCCATACCAGGCAACATCCTGGTAAACCTCCTCTGTACCCTCTCCAATGCCTCCACATCTTTCTTATAATGTGGGGACCAGAACTGCACACAATACTCCAAGTGCGGCCGCACTAGAGTTTTGTACAGTTGCAACATGACGTTGCGGCTCCGAAATTCAATCCCCCTACCAATAAAAGCTAAGACTCCATATGCCTTCTTAACAACCTTCTCGACTTGACTGCCTACTTTCAGGGATCTATGCACATACACACCAAGATCCCTCTGTTCATCAAGACTACTAAGAATCCTACCATTAGCCCTATACTCTACACATTTATTATTCCTGCCATAGTGCATTACCTCACACTTTTCCACATTAAACTCCATTTGCCACCTCTCGGCCCAGCTCTGCAACTTGTCCAAGTCCCTCTGCAAACTATAACACCCCTCTTCACTATCTACCACTCCACCGACTTTAGTGTCATCTGCAAATTTACTAATCCATCCTTCAATACCCTCATCCAGATCATTTATAAAAATTACAAACAGCAGGGGCCCCAAAACAGACCCCTGAGGTACACCACTTGTCACCGAACTCCAAGATGAATATCTCCCATCAACCACCACCCTCTGTCTTCTACCTGCCAGCCAATTCCTAACCCAATTAGCTAAATCACCCTCTATCCCATACATCTGCATTCTCTGCAGAAGTCTTCCATGGGCCACCTTATCAAACGCCTTACTAAAGTCCATATATACCACATCAACCGCCTTACCCCCATCCACCTCCTTAGTCACTTTTTCAAAAAACTCAATGAGGTTAGTAAGGCACGACCTACCCTTCACAAAACCATGCTGACTATCTCCAATCAATTCATTACTCTCTAAATAACTATAAATCCTATCCCTAATTATTCTCTCCAATACTTTGCCCACAACAGAAGTAAGACTCACTGGCCTATAATTCCCTGGAAGGTCTCTCTTCCCCTTCTTGAACAACGGGACCACATTCGCTATCCTCCAGTCCTCCGGAACCACACCCGTAACCAACGACGACCTGAAGATCAGAGCCAGAGGCTCTGCAATTTCCTCTCTTGCCTCCCAGAGAATCCTAGGGTAAATCCCGTCCGGCCCAGGGGACTTATCCAACTTCAAACCCTCGAGAATATCCAGCACATCCTCCCTATCTACTTCGATACCTTCCAGTTTGCTACCCTGTACCTCAGTGTTCTCCATAACTACATTTACATCACCCTGCGTGAAATTGCTAAATATTTAAAATAACTTTAATTGTATTCATAATCTTCAGAGTTAAATCGATGGAATAAGATAGCAGTGAGTTTATTTAGACACTAAACACCCTTTCCACACATCCCCTTTCTCTCAACATTTAGTCCCTGAAAATGCCTCAATCCCTATAATAATATCACGTGCATGTTCTGTGGTGCTGATCCCATTGAATTAATGCAGGTCACCTTATTTGCATGAGTTCAATGGCCACCATCAGGAACTGCATGTATCAGGTTCTCCATGCTGCCAGAAATTTTACAACATAGTCACCATTGCAGGAGGTCATCCAACCTTCTCCTGTCACCACCAACTCCATTGCCTGATGCATTTTTCATCATGGTTCCAAAGTACAACAGCAAATCTATAAAAAAATGGAGTACCAGATTGCTTTCCTCGGCTAGCCTCTGCCATGGAGCTTATGTGCCTTCTTCTGGAGACCTGTATGCCTCATCACCACATTGGCCTCCAGGGTAACTCTGGATACATAATCATTTTGAGAAGTGGTGTGCCTACATCAGAAATCCTCACTGCCAGCCTCAGCTCTGCCCATTCCACAAACGAAGCTGAGGGGTCATCCATGCCCTACATTAACAAAATTGAATATGGATTTAAAGTCAAGACTCTGACCCTTCAGGCCCTGGAACCCAACTGATGCTGTGTTAGGATCCACTGGAATCAATGAAAGAATGCTTATATTTCATTTTAACATTTCTGGGGCATTCTGACAAATGCACTGAAAGTGGGGTCCGGGTCCATAGGACTCTTAAATTGGCCTTGCAGGTGGAGGATGTGGTCAAGAAGGCATATGGTGTACTGGCCTTCATTAATCGAGGGATTGAGTTTAGGAGTCGGGAGGTAATGATGCAGCTTTACAAGACCCTTGTCAGACCCCACTTGGAATACTGTGCGCAGTTCTGGCCGCCTCACTTTAGGAAGGATGTGGAAGCTATTGAAAGAGTGCAGAGGAGATTTAGAAGGATGTTGCCTGGATTGGGAGGCATGCCTTATGAAGATAGGTTGAGGGAGCTGGGACTCTTCTCCCTGGAGAGACGAAGATTGAGAGGCGACCTGATAGAGGTTTATAAAATGTTGAGAGGAATAGATAACCTCTGAGAATCCACCCTATTTCCCCGGGCTGAAATGGTCACTACACGATTTAAGGTGTAGGGAAGCAAATACAGAGGAGATGTTAGGGGTAAGTTTTTCACCGAGGGTGGTGAGTGAATGAAATCGGCTGCCGTCGGTGGTGGTAGAGGCAAACTCGCTGGGGTCTTTTAAAAGACTTCTGGAAGAGTATATGGGAACTAATGGGATAGGGGGTTATAAATAGGTCTATGGCTGGGTAGGTTTTGATGTGTTCGGCACAACTCGTGGGCTGAAGGGCCTGTTTGTGCTTTAGTGTTCTATGTTCTATGTGGAGTCATGTATTTTAATAACACATTCACAGGTCTCTTTCCTGGCAGGACAACTGTACTTACAACCAGGCAGTGAAAACAAGGTGATTGGGTAGAACCCACATTGAAGCTGCCAGTTGTAGTGCAACTATTGCACTATAAATATGATATCATTTCTGCAGGGTGAAACTTATTCCAACGAGCTGAAACCTAAATAACAACTTACAGTCCTTGCTGCATTGATTTGAAATTCTATAACTGAAACTTTGAGAAAAGTAATCATTCAGAAGAAACATCAGACAACAACGCTGCACAGTTCTTATTTTCTCCTCTGCTTTCTATTCCTGGTCATGGGTAAGGAAGTTTCTTGTCAGCTTAACTTGGTTGCAAGACAGAGGTAACAGCCCAATAGTGTTTCAAGTTGATCATGCCAATCCCTACAAGCACAAATAAAAGTGCTTCAACACAGGATCTCAGAATATATGTATATCAACACAGGGTGACCAAAAAGACCCACCCAGACTCAACCTGACAAGAAACAACAATATTCAGACAGCATCACAGTCACATTTTGAGAGATATTTTAAACCATTTTCCAGACAAAAAAAAATAGTTTCATTTAACCATTTGTGTTTTAAAGAAAAGTGCATTTGCACAAGCTGTTTTTAACGTTAGTAAGATATGATGCTTCTTAGTATACAAATGAGTTAGCACTGAAGTTGTTCTGTTTTTTCCTAGAACTGTAAACAAAATGCAAATGCTTAACTTGCCTTGCCAAATGATTAAAAAAAAGGCACCTTTATGTTGGGAGGTCCCCAGTTCCAGGCATTCAGCAGCAGGTGCCTGGGAGAGGCTTTTCATAGCACATAAAAGTGTCAAACTGACCATTAATATATCAATAATGTAAGATTTAAGTACATCACAGCTCTTGGGTAACTAATATTGATTTGTTGACAAAAAGGATCACAGATAAAATAACATTCTAAACTCAAAGATGTCAGTCCAATGAAGTGAACAGTTTTATTAATCTGTATAAACTTCTTTGGTTGAGAGTCAAGAAAATTAACAATGCAAAAGTCCTGGTTCAATTTCCAGACAGATCTTTTAATAGGCACCGTGCATTTCTGCCAATAACATGAAGCTGTTTAAATATTAAATTGGGATCCTAAGCTTGTCTGACATTTTCATGGACATATGGACACTGTGCAGATTAGATCTAATTGTGTCACATGTTGACTAACCTAAACACTGGCATTTAAAGGAATCACTGCAAGCTATTCTATGAAGTACCTTGAAGAGTATTTGGCAAGCCACAACATTCAAGGCTATGGGCCAAGTGCCGGCAAGTGGGATTAGGTGGGCAGGTCAAGGCATTTCATGCAGACTCGATGGGCCAAAGGCCTCTTCTGCACTCTAGTATTCTGTGATTCTGTGATTCTATTCCAAACACAGCATAGGAATTCTTTGTGGGAAGAAGAATGTAGTCTGCTTCAACCTGTACTTAGTCTCAAATCCAGGACCAGCTTACTTGTTCAAAAGTCAAATCCAAATCCTGACATGGATCCTTTGGAAGTACAGATGTGCACTGCTTCTCCAATGTCACATGCCAAGAATGGGTGGGAACTTCCGAAACTGGGAGCCTCATCTCCGGCTTCTTGTCATCTCTTCTCACACTCAGCAGTATGGGAAGGCATCAGTTGGAAATGGCATATCTTAAATGGCCTATAGAATAGTCCACATAAGGCATATTTGGATTCCATCTTAACCTCACCTTTCTAACATGTTCTCATTCATGTTGCAGGAGAAGCATTTTTAAAGAGCAAAGTATTTTTGTTCCATTGACTTTAACAACATCAATATAACTTTCTAGAATACAGTAATTCCCCACTTAACATTGATTCACTCAACTTTGCTTCCCTATACTGTTGCTGACACAGTAGAGACCCTACATCATTTGAACAATGCAGCTTTCACAGTTATATCATTTGCACATGAGCCACTTTGTTTCATGTGGACGTGAAGGTACCATCTTGATTTTGTGAGCTGTAGATCAACATCAAAACCAGCTTTTCAAACTGGCTTATGGGGGAAATAAGTAGTTATTTTCAAAGAGCTGGGAAAGCAGAAACCTACCACTCTGCCTGAACTAGACACTCTTCTCATGACTTTGTAATCTTCCTAATATGAAAGGAGTCTCCTCGTACGTATTGTCCCACATGGACACACAGACTCCATTTTGTTTTTGTTTGAGGTTATTTGAAGCTTATGATTAAAGCATTTAGTAATCTGTTAAAAACTTGAAAAAATCCTAATAAGTGATGATAGGGAGCCTAGCTGATTGTAGTAAAAGAAAACTGTTACTTTAGAAATTAAATGAGAGGGTTTAAAGTTCTTTGAGGCCAGTTGAGACTGGGAGTGTGTTTGAACTACCTCCTACAAAAAAATATGAACTGAATGTGTCAGTAGTCTCAGAAGACTTGATAATATTGTCCCCAAAGCTTCATGCAAAATCATCCAACTTAACAAAGGAACTTGGATTTGAAAAGGAGAAGGCAGCAAACTCAGTGAAATTGCTCATGACCACTGGAGAAGAATTGTTGAGTAAGGATTTATTTATTTATTTGCTCATGGGTGTAGGCATCACACAAGTCACCTTTCATGCTGTCAACATCCCATGAAAGAATAGACCAGATTTAATGTAACTAAAAAAAGTGAGCTTAAAAAAAAGCAAACTCTTGTAACAGCACCTCCTCAAACGTTAACAACAAAACGATTGTCAAAAGCTTCTCAACTAATTGATGATGCATTGGAAATTTTTAGCGAGGACAACACAAAGAGAGAACTTTTGTTAAGATCATTGACAATTCTGCCCCTTCCACCCATTAACTTCACCATTTGCCATCCCTACAACAAGCTCAAACATCATTGCTGAGTATTATTATATTTAAATGTATATTTATTTTATATTTATTCATATATTTTGTTTTTAAAGTTATTTTATTGAGGAATGTACAGTACCTATACAGTATTTCGACTTTTAATGTTTTTTTCTAACAAGAGATGTTCAGCAGAACCTAACTTCAGGTTATACATTAATTTTTATGGGAAAATCTGACTTGCTTTTTTTCACTTAGAATTACATTTTTTAACAAGGACATTAAGTGAAAAATAAAATGCAGCTTTTGGGAACGTCCATTGATGTTTATAAGGAAAGGGTGGGTGTGTTTGCATTATAGGCAAATGTCAAAGAATAAAGAACAAAGAAAATTACAGCGCAGGTACAGGCCCTTCAGAACACCAAGCCTGCACTGACCATGCTGCTCGACTGAACTAAAACCTCCTACCTTTCTGGAGACCATATCCCTCTATTCCCATCCTGTTCATGTATTTGTCCAGACATCCCTTAAAACTCACTATTGTATCTGCTTCCACAATCTCCCCTGGCAGCAAGTTCCAGGCAACACCACCCTCTGTGTAAAAAACATGTCTTGCACATCTCCTTTAAATTTTGCCCCTCACAGTTTAAACCTATGCTCCTGAGTAATTGATAATTCCACCCCGGGAAAAAGCTTCTGACTATCCATTCTGTCCATGTCATAATTTTGTAAACTATCAGGTCATCCCTTAACCTCTGTCATTCCAGTGACAACAAATCAAGTATCTATAATCTCGCCTCATAACTAATGCAATGTCTTTATCAAACCTCATTTCTGGAGGGAGCAAGGTCTTCACTCAGGCTGTTGCTCCTATATTTCAGAAGATGATCAACCTGCAATGAACTTCCAGCATTTCCTGTTGTCACCAAATGGGTGGAATTTTCTGTTATTTGCAGAGTGCTGATGTGGGGAGAAGACTGGCCTGCAGCTCACAGCTGGACAGCTGGCTCTAGAGAGATCGGGATGCTGTTCATAAAGGGTGCTCCGAACTGTGATTTTTAAAAAAACCCTCCCACACCCTCAACGTGCACATGGGCAACTTCCCATCCCCACAAAGGGCAGCACTGGGGATGGTGTTAGGGTACTGCATACCCAGGTATGTCCATCTCCTCCAGGGGGCATATACTGAGATGTTCACCTCCAGCAGCTTCCCTTCACCTAGTTCATGTTTTGTAAAGCAATTGTAAACCTTGCCAACACGTGTCATGTCAGCCTGGAGGCAATTCCAAATGTGAGGGGAGGGGGGGAATATTTGGCAGGAAAGCCCTTTGAGTACGAGTTTCCTGACATTTCTGGGTGGAAACCTTATTATGTTACTGACGAGGATGGGGAAAACTATGAGACCTCATCGACAAGTTTCACGTTTTCTAAGTCCTGCCAAATTTTGCATCTGCGTCACCATTTGCACTCACGGCCAAAATCAGGGCATACATTTCTATTTTCTCTTTCTGTTATTTTTTAATTCTGGGACTGATCTTTGGGGAAATGGCATTATTTTCCTGGGCCATTCTGGAGGTTGGTGGGTACATTTCTGTTGCTGCAGCTTCTATGCAGAGAAGTTGGCAATTACTGTATTTATCTAGCACCAGTAAGGAAATTGAGTTCGAGTCTATTGCCAGAATTTTACTGCCTTACCCATGTGCAAGAATGGAAATTTCTGCTGGCCTCAGGTGGATTTTACGAGCCCTGCCTCAGCAAGGTTATAAAATCACACCCTATGTTTCTTATATTTCTTCACTACCCCATTTAACTATTTTAATGCACTTTTGCTGCCTTTAGCCTTACTGAGTTGATCTTCACGTATCATTTGCTGAGTTTTCACCTCTTTCCAGTTTTCAGGAAAGCTGATGGGGGTCAACATCCTGACCTCTCAAACAGAGAACACAGAGGGAAAGAACTTGGGTTTGTGATGATTGTTTGGTTGGAATCTTCTCGGTCCCTTGGATGGTAGGAGAGGCTGTGAAACTTGAACAAAGTCTCAGCAGAATGCCCTCCAACCCTGTTCTGCCTCTGGATGAGCTTCCTGGGGTGTGCTACCACAAGAGTCAGCTGCTTGCTCCATGGCTAATCAGTTAAGTAAAGGTCCAATCAAGGATCATTATTCCACACTCTCCGGATGTTTCCAGCATTGCTTGGGTTTCCCGCTGAGTCAGGAATTGCATAGCCATTTAGAGACAGGCTCCTGATAGTTGGGGTTGGAGTGCCACAGAGCCTTCAGTCAAAATCCCAGAGAGATCTGCAAAGCTGAACCAAACATGGCTATGACCACCATCATTCCTGTGAAGGGGTTCGCCTCCACACACACAGCCGCAAGAGATCTGATCCTTCTAATTTTTTGCAAAGGTTCCATTTGAATGCACTGTCATCTTGAAACATCCTTGTTGGCAACCATCTGCCTCAGCAGCGACCACCATTCCTGGCAGAGCTGTCAGAAATCTAGTCCTGAAAGTCCCCACATGGGTCTCCAGCATTGTTGTTCCACACACAGTCTTCAAATTAACTTTGAAGGTGGAGGCAACCTGTTAATTGGCCAAATCCCAAATGATTGTGAAGCAGTGAGGTCATCAGTGAGGCCAAGATCCAGAAATGCTCCAAACCCCTAATTATTTTCCACACCCAGATAATTCCAACCTTTAAAAGCTATCCATTTAACTCCACTCACCTGCTCTCTCTCTCCAAAATTTTTACCCATTATTGTCTACTCTCCCTCTCTTCCATTGTTCTATTCAGCCCTACTGAGGGCATCATTTATTTTTAATTTTCCGAACAGTCTGCCCTGAAAAAAAATTAACCCATACTTTTCTTACAACTGTCGTGCACTTACAGCATTTTATACTTTTATTTTAGCAACATAATATTCATGGTTAACTGACGTAATTGATACAGAGTGGGGTCCCATGCGTGGTGCATGGAATAGAAACAAATCTGTGAAGTAATTCAACAAACAATGAAGTGTTAAAATAAAAGCATCAATGCCTTTTATAGACCTGGACTGGTGAGCCTGTAGGATCTGTCTTATCTGTATTTACATCGTTGTAATATCAATTACATCTGTTCTCAATCCAAATGCGGAGGGACAGTGGGGTCAGAAGAAAACCATTGCCTACAATTCTATCAGATCTAAGACTCCCATTTGATACAAATCCAAGATTGAAGAGCTTGTCAACAGTGCTGGAACTGTTAGCTGAACTTTAACCTGTAATGACTTAAAAGGCTCAGGATGAAGAAATCCTCAGTAAACTCCCAACCCACTGTTATCCTAATCTACTGTTTGTGGAGGCCCAGCTCTTAGAAGTCTGCTGAACTAGCTTTTCCCTGCTCTTTTCCAAGTGGTTCAATTTTGCCAAGTGTACATGCAGCAGGTCACAGCACATCTCTACAAGGGAATATAGCAGCCCAGTTCAGGGGCTGCAGGCCACTCTCAGACTTTTACTCTCACACTACCCCTCTTCCAACAACCATAATGGAGGAGGACAAATACTGAGCAGTTCCTTGGCAATCCCCAGCCTACTCTACTTCAGTGCATATATCTTTTATTTGTTCATTCATGGGAAGTGGGCACCAATGGCTGTTCCAGCGTTTATTGTCCTTTCCTAATTGCCTTTACCTTTGTTACCCTTCTAGGGGCTCTTGATTTTTAAAAGATTGCGGCATAGTGTCATCACACGACAAGCTGTGTCATCACACAGAGACAGAGAGGCTACTGAGCTGTATACAGTGAACCCATCACTGGCATTGTTACAATCTCTGTAGACATTCAAACTTCCAGAAATTTCCTGAAAGAATGAACAACAAGACTTGCAGCAACAATTTCATTTGACATGAACATCTGAAATAGGGGCAGAAGTAGAATATTTGGCCCCTCAAACCTGCTCTACCATTTGATAAGACCACGGTTGATCTGCTTGTTTTTCAAATTTCATGTTCCCATCTACCACCGATAGCCTAACAAGAATCTACCTACCTCTGTTTAATGACTCAGGAAGCCCAATTGGAAAGGAGCATGTTTATTAATGAATTGAAAGTTAAACCACTACCATGGTGTGCACACACTATAGTCCCTGTCTGGGGCTACAGCTCAGCAGGCCCAGTCCTTCTGCTGCTCACATGGACTCCCTCAAAATAGTAAAATGACTGTTTTAACAATCTTTACAATAGCGTACCCAACTTGCCTCACCAAGTGTCTGTGCCAGCTCGTGACATGCTCCCTTTCCCTCAGTGATGAAAGTGGCTGCGCTAGAAATGAGGGGGGGGGGGGGGGGAGATAGGAATTCAAGGCTTGAGCCTCTCATACCTTTACTTGCTGATCTGATTCAATTCGGCTCTGTCTTGTGATGGAAAATCTGACCTACTGCCTCCATCTTTCTGTCCAGCCGAATTCATAGATGCTATGAGGATTCATGCACCTTCTACTCATTTCCAAAAGTTCAAATATGGAAAACTCATTGTTTGATTTTCTGACCATCATTATCATTCTCTTCACGTGAAGCTCCACACCAGAAATATTAAATCATGTGAGGAGGTTCAGCCAGCCTGGCTTTTGCAGCTTCACTAACATTTCTTTTTGTGATGCGTACTACACAAGTACTAATTCATGTTGTCATATTGTACACTAATGAAGCTGTTCTGTTATTCACATTGTTATTGCTTCTTATAATCATTTTCATCCTATTTTCAGGATCGAAAATGAAATGCAATTCACAATACTTATATACTCATTTCATTTAAAATGTTACTGCAAACAGACTTTAGTTGGTAACAGTTGAGGCTGCCAACTAAGTCAAAATTAGATATGCAGGGTACTTGCCAGTTCAATTGATGCTGGTTATAGCCAAGTTACCTAGTTATGCCAGTCACAGATCAACCATTTGGTTCCAGGTTTACATGCTCCTCAGATGAGGGAAGGAAGAAGGAAATAGCACATTCGGATATAAACTGAATTTTTCATTGATATCGATATTTATTTTAAGCAATTGCTGTTATGATCAGTACTGCTATAAGTGAGAAGCACTTTTGCCTCAACAGGTGCGTGAGATAATTATTCCGAACAATATTGCAAACGTTTGGAAAAGCTACGGAAGGCAGATAAGTATATGTTTTGAAATTATGCTCATGGAAACTAACAGAATGTATGCTACCTCCAAAAGCAAAGCTTGCAATTCAAGACTTGTTTTCTCGCCGTGTATTCCAGTGTGATTAAGAGTCACTGAATATCTGCCAGTCATACTCATTAGGATTTATGATTAGGTGTCTCCAATTGTTAATTAAGTCCAACTAACAGCACCAGCAGATAATAGTTACTTTCTTTTTACTATATAATTACAATATAATTACCCACAGGATATCAGAACTATACAAAACCTTCTCACTAAATGTGCCCTCATTAGAAATCAACTTATAACGCACAATTATTCAGTCAACCTGAATTAATTGAAACATTATTGCATTAATGGATGTAACATTAAGTACCAAGACCTGGTAATTTCTGTGGAGTTAGGGTTTCAAGTACAGAGAAACCTGCTTATTATGATAATGTTTTACATTCGAAACCTACTCATTATCATAGAATTCCAAAACACTGTTCCATTCCCCATTCATTTCTATGTAATTTATCATGTTTCAGGTCATAATACAGCTTAATGTCACTGATTATTGTATCTAGGTTACAGCATCACAACCAGTCACAATTAACCCATGTTAAATATGAAAACATCTTTAAACCTTTTCACACCTCATCTGTACATGAATGACTTCATTTTCCTTTGTCAAACGTTCTCTTCTTCTCCTCTTCTGTTGGAATGCAGTTTGCGGTCACTGTTTATGCTTCATTGCCAAAGTTGCCACTCTGCCTGAGAGAGTCTGGTCAGCAAATACTAGTTAATGGTGGGCTATCATTCCAGTTGCAATCACTGGTTCGTGAAACCTGATTGAGTTTTCCTTCATTGAGCCAGAGAAATGGGGAATAATTCTAATTCTGCTGCTGCTACTGCAGTCAACATCAACCAACTTAGTGCAAACAGGAATTGAAACAGATCTCCATTCACATAACTCAGCTAATATAATTCTGTGATGCTATGTCTTTTTTCTTGTCACATTTAGCTTTTGGAGATACAAACCTATGAATGATCAGTATCTTTCAATTAACTTGTTCCTAAATTTACTTCTGTTTTAGCATAATTAGTTCTTGAATTTAAAGCTCTCTGAATGTGAAGTGACTGTTTGAGCCTAGACTCTGGATTCAGACTACATTTGCACTATAATTGCAGTATCAGTCTGAATAAAATCATTTTACATCAACAATACAGTTATAATATGATGTATCCTCAGGGCAAATAGTCACCATCTATTTCTGTCATCTTATGTAGCAGAACACTTGTCCTGTTTTCAACACTTTTATGAAGAGTGAACAAATCCATTTAGCTTGACATTTCCCTACTGATATGGGAGAAAATAACTCAGCCCCTTCAAATCCTTATCAAAAATTGTCAACTGAATTTCCCCAATTGTAGATTTATAAGCATTACATAAAACTATGGAAATAAAAATATTATGTTAAATAAAGATCAAAAGAATTCATCATGCAATAACACAAAACTCTTTGAATAACTTCTCGAACTTGATGACACATTGGCAATTGGTTAGCATTGCTGCCTCATAGCACCAGCAACCCAGGTTTGATTCCCAGCTTGGGTCACTGTTTGTGTGAAGTTAGCACGTTCTCCCTGTATTTGCATGGGTTTCCTCCCACAGTCCAAGGATACCTGGGTAAGGTGGATTGATCACACCAAATTGCCCTTAGTGTCAAGAGGACTAGCTAGGGTAAATGCATAGGATTATGGAGATTGGGCCTGGTGGGATAGTGGTCGGTACAGACTCAATGGGCTGAATGAATTCCTTCTGCAGTATAAGATTTTATGATCCTAATTTGAAACACTCCAATTGCTGAAACCTTTTGGAGATTGCAAGAATCTTATAAAAGTAACCTTTGTTTTTTTGCACAACTGGTCCAAGCTGGTGTTGGTGCACGGTGAAGAAATCATGTGACAATGAAATGCTGTTTTGTTAAAAACTTCATTCTCCGATGAAAAAGAGAATAAAAGATCAAAAAGGGTTAATTTTAACTAAAAGTTTAATACAGCTCATAATGTTGTGAAACAGAAAACGGCCTTTTGCGGTGTTGCACAGGGGTCAGTGTTGGGGCCCTTGATCTCTGTTGTATATGTTAATGATTTAGGCACAAAGGTGGGTGACATGATTGGGAAATTTGCTAATGATACTAAAATTGGCCATGAAGTTATTAGTGAAGAGGATAGCTGTTCACTCCAGAATCATGTCAATAATTTGGTTTTGTGGCTGGAGAAATGGCAAAAGGAATCCAGAAAAGTGACAGGCATTTGGGAGACCAAACAAAGCAAAGAAATACTCAATAAAATGGAAATGTGTTTAGATGGGCTGAGGAAGTGAGAAGCTTTGGAGTGCATGTGCACAGGTTCTTGAAGGTGGCAAGACAGGTGGACGAAGTGCTCCAGAAAGTATGTGAAATACTTTCCTTTACAAGCTAAGTTATTGAATACAAAAGCAGGGATATCGTTACGGAATTATATAAAGTGTTGATTCATCCACAGTTTGAGTTTTATGTACAGTTCTGGTCACTGTATTACAGGAAGGACAAATTGTTTTGGAGATAGCTTGAAAATTGTAGTCACGAAGAGAGATCGCATAGGCAAAAGTTGTTTTCCTTCTAACAGGGGAGGCTAAGAGGTGACTAAATTGAAGCATACAAAATTGTGCGGGGTCTAGCTAGGATAAACAGGAAAAACTTGATTCCTGAGTTGAGGGTCAATTATCAGAGGGCATAGCTTTAAGGTGATTGGTTGAAGGATTAGAGGGGACATGAGGGAAAATCTTTTCACCCAGAGCATGGTGATCTCGTAGAATTTTTTGCATAAGTTGGTGGTTGAGGTTGAAATGCTCAACTCAGTTAAAAGACACCTGGATTTGCATCTGAAATGCTGTTACCTGCAAAGCTAGGGGCCAAGCGCTGGGAGGTGAGATTAAAAATGAATGGCTAATTTCTTTGTTCTTTCTATTGGCTAGTGCAGACATGATGGACTGAATGGCCTCCTTCTGAAAAGTAACTGTGCTATGGTCCTATGGATATTTTCTAGGAATTAACATTAATTCTAACTGTAATAAGAAATTAATTATGCAACAGAGGCCATAACTTCCCCAGAGTGGCAATTAATCTGCATTATATTTCTTCAGTGTCTGTCTTGCTTGACCATCCTTACCAGGCTGGATGAGATCCAAACTACACATGGGTCTCTGAGTTGATAATTGGAGTCTAGAAGAATTATAGCAAAATGCCCCTTTTACAGCACTTGCTGCCATAAAGCAAGTTTAAATGTCCGATTGAAAATAACAGGCCATAGAGAAGGTAAGCATCTATGGTAAATGGATGGAATAGGCTTCGGACTTTGGACAATGGACATCGGGAGTGTGGAAGTGGGGCCGGATACGAAGGTGGGCACTGGAACTGTTGGGGGATTGGGTCAGATCGGAGGTTGGTGCAGGTCCAGGTGCATCAGGTCAGTGTGCCAGGGGTGGGTTGGGTCTGTTTGGAATGAAAGTCAGGACTTGGGGGAAGAGGATCAGCCAGGTTGGGTGGGAGTGAGGATTGGGTCAAGACAGTGGGAAGAGCGTGTAAGGAATAGGTGGGAATCCTTTTCAGTGATGAGGAAATCCCAACGAGGTTAAGGTGTGTTCGGAGCAGGGGGGGGCGGGGAGCAGGTTATTATGGTCAGGGTGCCCTGTGCAGTGATTGGTCTTGGTATTTAAAATATTTATATCGAAGTTAGAAGCAATATTATTTCTTTCAACTTTTATAAAGTAACTATGAGGGTAACAATTGTCTAAGTATCGGAGGTTAGAGATTTAATTTGTTTTGTTGGAAGATTCCCAGCCCAGCACAATTGTTCAGGGGAAGTTTTCATTTCTGTGCAGTTGTGCATCTTTGGGGTACACTCAAATCAAATGCTTCAGAGTCAGGAAGCTATGGGTCTATAAATATTGAAAGAATGCACTGGACGTTTATAGTTGTTTCATTCACTTGAGCATCTCTCAAGGTAAATGCAAGGGTGGGTCAATGATTCTCAGCTGGGTCAAAGGTATCTCGTTAACCTGACAGCCTTCTATTAATTTAACAACTATGGTAAACATTGGGCCATAGCTTCTGAGCTCTAATGTAATGTAACGTAACTGCTTATACCCAAAAAATGCAACAAGGAACCCTTCAGCCAGGTAATGACTGCACAGCAACTGCCTAGGCAGTGCAAATCTCTGATGGGCAATTACCCTATATTGGGAAACCTTTGAAACTGATCTAAATCACAAACTTCAGATGGCTCTAATTGGGTTATATAGTTACCCAGAAAAAGTCAGAAGAATTAAACTATTTCTAACTTCTGAATAATTATAGTATAGAACCATACTGACCCCCCAGTAGAACCCTGGTTGTCTTACAACCCCCTGACTATCCCACTTGCATGGACTCATCCTCTGCCACTCATTCCACCAACCGCCCCCTACCTTCCCCAGCCCCAACTCTCCCACACATCTTCATGAATACCCGACTCCTACAGGACTCCCCCTGCACTCCCGACTAGCACATCTCCACAGGATTTCCCCCACACCGGCATGGCTACCCCATCTCCATAAGAGCTTGCCAACCAACCCCACAGGCATTCCCTCCCTAAGACTGACTCCCAACTCCTCCCTCCCGCCTTTAAGGTCTGACTGCTGACTCCCCAGCCAAGGCTTGACTACCAACCCCTCACCATCACCGTCTACCCCAAAACTTCCATTGGCCTGATCAACCTTTGACCTTATCTGATTTATGGCAGGTAGTGTCAAAAGAAAAAAGAGGGTGTGACTTATTCACCAATAACTGAGTTGCTCTCAATGGTAGACCCAAGGACCACATTGCACCACACCAATATCAGCCAGCTTAAGGCAACAGGTTGGAGAGATAGGATCACTTGGATTTCCAGATGAATACTTTACACTTGATTTTAAATGACCTCTTTCAAGCCATCGCTTAGGACACAATCATACCGGCTCTTCACGCCACATTCCCATTGCAAAAAGGTAGGAGAATTTGGCCCAGTCAAATCTCCATTCAATGCAGCATGAATAGCGATAATATTCTGGCCTTAGTCTTTTTTTTGTTTTGAATCTGTTTGACAAATCTGGTTCTAAACTTATTTTTCTATGGCCATGTGCAATATTGATTGGTTATGCTGAATGGTAATAAGATATTTGACAATTCTTAAAATCTGAACGTGAATGTACAAATCTTACATAACAGGTTCTTACTACCTGTTCTTCAGATCACTTAGAATCCTCCAATAAAATTGCAATTTGCTTCTATTCTTGTGCTGCCCCTTCACTTCAACTGCGACTGGACATTCTTTCGTTGCTCTGATTCCCCACCTACAGCTAAGCTAGCTCCTGAGCTGCACTGTGGTTTAAGTGCTCTCACTCAGAGCTGCCAATGTACTTACAAATGAGAAAACAAAAGCATGAACCCGATAACAGTTCACACTGACTTTAACTGTTGCCATAGTGATAATATCTGCATGATGTCATCTGTGGCACTGATTCAACATTGCACAGTAGGAATAGGTGCCAAACAATGTGCTACTCTGAACTAGCTATTCCAAAAGGATAATATTTGGTTTAATCCTTCAAAAATATGGTTCAAGAGAAAAAAACAAATCCTGACACCATTTTTCAATAGAAGCATTGAGAACACTTGCCAGGTGCTATAGGTTCTCTCAAATAACCTTGTGTCAGGCATAATTTGTGCCAATATGTTACAGAAGTCCAATTAATTCTTAATGAGGAATACATTTTTATTTAAACATATTTAGTAATTAGGGATTTAGTAATTCTAGAAAAGCCTGTTGGAACGCACCTGTAATTAAATTGGAAAGGAAAAGGAAGAAAGAGCAAAAAATAAAGAGATGAAGGAAAGGAGAGAGACACAGTTTTAAAAAATGTCATGAACATTTGAGCTGGTATTATTGTTAATCACCCTCTGTTGCACTTTAAGGATTCAATCCAATTGTGCAGCACTCCTGTGTCTGGCCACAGGTAAAGGGTAATATGCAATATTCCCATCCACATATGGTGGATGATCAAATAATGGAAATATATGTTTCCTGCCATTCATCATAGGAATGCCTATAATGGCTGTTTGGTCCTGGTATCTGCTGTATGTATAGCAAACTGAAAATTTAAGATGCCATCATTGATTGTGGTGTCTTTCGCCTTTAAACAGAGGTTATCAGCAACTTAAACTTCAAGAGGCCTTAAGTTAATCTACATTATGTCTCCATGAAGACTGCTCTGCAAAGACCCAAGAGCCCAACAAAACTATTTCAGTACTTTGGACACCAGGAAATAAGTCTGGGCAAGTAGGACTCAGTCAAATTCTACTACAGCAGATCACTTATCCTTAGCAGGATACCTACATTTTGTGGTCTATCTAGCCATAACAGCTTTAAAACAATTATCAGGAAAAAAAAAACACTTAAAATGGTACTTCAAAATAATTAGAATTGCCTGCATGCTCATTCTGAAACAACACAAGAATCTAGACAAAATTTGAAGATCAATGTTTTAAGTCACATTTAATGTGAACAGAATGGGACATGAATATCTCACACTGTCTTCTGATACTCTCATTGATACTGGTATATTATATCAGCTCAAAGTGAACTATTACAAGCCAAAAATATATTCTGTTATAGGTCACGTTAATTTCCCCCAAAGACATACATGCTTTTGTATTTCAGAGGCTCATTAAAATTATCCTTATTACAGACTCACTTGTCAGCATTGGAAGCCTCCTCCTTTATAATATTTTTGCTTTAAATTTTTAAAGCAAATTAATGGATATTTCATGAAGAATTGTACAATGAATTTTTTTTTAAAATTCCTCTCCTAAATAGAAATAGAAGTTCCTTGGGCTGGAATATTGAGATTGTTAGCAAGAACTTGAAATCGGGAAAGAAGCAGAAAGATTAGAAGAACAATAATCAATGCTTTTTTTGATTGACATTTCCTCATCAAATAAGAACAATAGTATTAAAACAGCAACTAAATAAAAACAGTCATAATGCCAGATTAGGTAATCTAGGGGAGACAGTGAGGTAGTGGTTAATTAGGTTCAAATCATTGGTGAGCCAATAGTTAATTGGTTCAAATCCCACTACAGTAGCTGCTGGAATCTTTTTTTTTAATTCATTCGTGGGACATGGGCGTCACTTGCTGGCCAGCATCTATTGTCCATCCCTAGTTACCCTCAGTGGGCAATTGAGAGTCAATCACATTACTGTGGCTCTGAAGTCACAAGTGGGCCAGAGCAGGTAAGGATGTCAGACTTCGTTCCCTAAAAGGACATAAGTGAGCTAGATGGGAGGATATTAGTGAACCAATTAAAATAGTTGAAAGCTAATTTCAGTAATGGTGATCATGAAACTATCACTCAAAATGATAAAAACCCTTTTGCTCACTAATGTCCTTTAGGATAGGGAATCTCCTGCCTCTGCCCAGGCTGGCCTCTTTGACTCCAGACCCACGACAATGTGATTGACCCTTAACTGTCCTTTGACATTCAATTCAGGGGTAACTACAGATGGGCAATAAAGGCAGGCCTTGCCAGTGGTGCTCATAACCCTGAAAAATAAAGTGTTTGTTCCTTTATTTTTTTAAGTGTTTAATATATTTAAGCCTTTATTTTAACTGGGACAAAGATACAGAAAGGAAAACAACAACTGAAATATCTCCAGGGCAACATGTTCCATTGACGTTGTACAAAATACTGAGCCATTAATTATTAGTCAAGCCAGATATAAATGCAAAGATAAAGTCATGACAATAGTGCTGTATGAATCACTCCTAATTAATTACAAGAAAATTAAGAAATAAGCAGGCAGGGAAGGAAAAGATGCCACCATAGTTCGCTATCAGACAGCTCCCTCTGTGCATTTTTCTCTAGATTAATTAATTCTGATTGTGAGAAAAAGGAAGCTGATCCAGGTGGCAGTATTAAAGTTTCCCGATGACCTTATATTTGTGCAAACATGCTTCCTTCTACCATTCTGGGACTGCATAAAGCGTTGGCAACACAAGGGATACACTTAGGTTTATAGAACAAATCATTTAGATCATTACTAGTTTACATATGAAAAACCCAAGTACTAAGTCCAGTTAAAATATGTTGCTATTTAAGATTCTCTCTCTTTCTGGCAATGTGAAATTAAGTGGTCGTATGGCCTGCCATGTACAAGGTTGAACTATTTTCCAAAGGCTTATAGTATTGGTAATAACCAAAAGACACCCAAAAAAACCCAAAGGCTGGGAAATGTCTCGCAGCTGCTCGTTTTTTGATGACTTCCTGCAGCCAAAGTCATACATTTCCCAGCCAGAGTCAGAAATATTCAGCAGCTGTTTACATTTTAGCTCAACAACAGTGAAATTACAACACGTGGAATTAGAATGATACAAAATTCCAGTCAAATCAAAGTCATCAACCAATCCTGCCAACAGAAAAGATAATCCCATTGAAAGATGCCCATGATAAACTGAAATTCCACACCTCCGGACTACTCAAACATGCCTAAACTTGACATGTGACTGCAGTGACCAATCATTCAAACGGCCTGCCCACCTGTTCCCCTAGCCAATGATGCAATGATAGAATCCCTACAGTGCAGAAGGAGGCTGGAATTGAACTTGGGTCAAATCATAGAAACCCTACAGCACAGAAAGAGGACATTCGGCCCATCGAGTCTGCACCAACCCATAATCCCACGCAGGCCCTAACCCCCCCATCCCTACATATTTACCCACTAATCCCTCCAACCTAAACATCTCATGACACTAAGGGCAATTTTAGCATGGCCAATCAACCTAACCTGCACATCTTTGGACTGTAGGAGGAAACCGGAGCATTCAGAGGAAACCCACGCAGACATGGACATGTGGACGAGGAGAATGTGCAAACTCCACACAGGCAGTGACCTAAGCCAGGAATCGAACCCAGATTCCTGGAGCTGTAAAGCAGCAGTGTTAACCACTGTGCTACCATGCTGCCTGGCACACAATAGTGCACACTTATCCCTGGCTCTGAGAGGCAGTAATGCTAACCATGATTCCATCATGTTGCCCCATGCAGAGATGCTCCGCGTGCAAAGTTCCAGCCTTTTCACAAGGTGTGAACAAATAAAGATTTTGGCCAGGATTTTCCTGCCTTCTAAAATGCGTTTTGGTCTTTGGCTGTCACCAGGACTTTCCGGCCTCGCCAAGATCTATCGAGTTTGCTGACTCATCCACTCTTCCATCAGGGAACCCATCATAAGGGGTTGCCTTCTGTGAGACCAGAAGATACAGCTTGTGAGAAGGGCCAGAAAATCTCCCTCTTTGTCATACATTTGCTGGGTTTTCATTTAGCATTTGAAGCTGTTGTTTTTGACATAGCCCATATTTATAGGCAAATTGGATTATATCGACATGCATTTGTGTAAGGATACAAGGGCCTCCTCAACTGTTACAAAGCTCCACTTAACATGAATTTGGGAATTCTCTGGGATTCAATTCATTAGGATTTTATTGAACTTATATTAGCTGATGCACTTCCCAATGCAGCAACCGTTCAAACATAATTCACTGTATGACAGAGAGTGCACACTTTATTCAAATGTCAAAGTTACTTTCTGTAAACTGACCCCATTATTTATTAATAATATCCCTCGTGTTGTAAAACAGTATATCCTTCAATCTCAATGTAATAACATTAAGAATATATACAAAATATATTAATTTCTGTTGTCACTTTGCAGTCATTGTTGGCATTACAATTTTGAATTTCTGCATTTAGTAGGAGCGGTGTATATACACTTTTGTGGTGTAAAGGCTCCCCCATACTCGCATTGGCACTGTAATGCTTCAGTTTTATGTCTCTCAGCTGCTCGGGTAGACTGCTGAGCAAATTCTTTGTCAGAAACAAATTCTCAAATTGAGATTTTTTTTTCTGTAACTACAATCATACAGTATCAAAGTCTTATAGCCAGGATAGATCCGCTGACCTCCAAATGGTAAATAAATAATGCATATACTGAGTAAGGGCAGAAGGCTTTTTTAAATTTAGTTGGGGCATTATGATTGGCATGGGCTTGGAGGGCTGAAGGACCTGTTCCTGTGTTGTACTATTCTTTGTATGTTATTATCCCAATTACCACCCACCATTTAACTCTGCTTTGCCCTAACAAATGTATTTGACTCCCTGAAGTACATTTTTATCTTCATTGTCTGAATAATAATCTAGAATGGAGATAGCCTTCTTTTAAAAGATGTCCACTCATGAAATTTAATGGAATGAAAGCTGCTTGGGTTTTATAATGAGAAAGTACAAGAGTAGGTTGCTGATCCCTTCAAACTATTTTGTCATTCAATTACATCATAGCTGATTTGGACCTTAGCTTCTTTTTCCTCCTTTGGTTATATGATGCTAAATACAAAAATACATTAAACTCAGTTTTGAAATTTTCAATTCACTAAACCTCAGTAGTTGTTTTAAGGAAGGTTGGGGGAGGTGGGAAAACAGTTTCTGGTTTGCATCACACTGTGTGTGAAATACGTGCTGTTTGAAATCATTCCATAGACAGATTACCATCCAGATGATGATGAAGAAGGACGGATGCCAATGTCAGAGTGATTAAAATTGGAGATACCAATGCAGCCAGAATTGAAACAGCACAGATATCTTTGAGTTTATAGAGCTAGGAGAGTTTACAGAAATAAGGAGAGATGAGGGGATTTGAAAACCAGAGAGAAATAAAATTAATAAGATAGCCCATATTTATAGGCAAATTGGATTATATCGACATGCATTTGTGTAAGGATAGTTGAACTGGTGTTCAGCAAAAGGGCATTCAGCAATAGGAACTTGGTGCGAGTTAGAATATGACAGCAGTGTTTTGGAACAGTTTGCAGAGAATGAAAAAGAGGAACATGACCAGGAATATGTTTAATTACTCAAGTCTAGAGGTAACAAAGACATGGATGAAGAAGTCATCAAAAAGTGAGCTGAGGCAGGAACAGAGGTGGAAGTGAAAGTCTTAATGATGGCACAGATACCTGGTTGGAATCTCAACTCCAGGTGAAATGTGGCACCAAGGTTTCAAACAGTCAGTGAATAGATTTTGCGGCAGATCTGGAAAATCTGGACCATTTTCTGGCGTAGGGATTGAGATTTTTGTGCTCGAGACTGAATGTACACACCAGAAGACGACGGAAGTCTCTCACTTTTTGTGAGAATTTTCCAGCAAGTTTCAACTTGCTGATAACTGTCCAACCCATCTACCTGCTTCTCCACTTCATCCGCCTGCAACCCTTACCTGTTTTATCCACTTAAGCACTTAATTTACCACATAGCTGTTGCGTATTTTTATTTATTTCTATTGGCTCATGCAGAGATTTGCTCAATTCACGTATACACCAAAAATGACGTAATAGACTAAGCGTGGGAAACAGAAAGAGAAACAGCAGCAGCCATGGAAGTGATCACACACCATCAATAAAGCTCTGTTCATTTTTAACCAAAGTCTGTCTTGTGTATCTTGTCTCCAATACACACCAAAACATGGCAACGAGGACTACGGTCGTGCAATTGGAAAGAAGAAAATTTTCAGATGTGCAATGGAGGCTAAGTGGCTAGATATGTATGAATAAATAACACTCTGAAGGCAGATCATAGAGCTGTCTGTGATAAATAAGACGCTAAAGCTTGATTAGGTACATCTGAGAGTTTGATTATTTTGCACAGGCAAACAAAATAGTTGAGGATATTATGCTGTCCACTTTCCTGAACTGATGTACTTTTGTTCAACCTGACAAACCTGGCACTAAAACATACTAACAGATTATAGAGGTTAGAGTCAAAGGCCAGAACTCTACCAGCTCACCTGCCACAGAATTGTCACAGGAGAGGGCCCGGCAACAGAAATCTCCATTGAAGTCGGACAGGAATTTCTGGTCTCGCCCGAGCAAGGGTGTAAATGCCCCCCCCCCATAGAATTGTAGAATTTTGCAGCACGGAAAGAGACCCTTCAGCCCATTATGTCCATGCCATTCATCAAGCATCTATCTATTGTAAACACATTTTTCAACACTTGGCTTATAGCCTTTTATGAACAGCATTTCAAATGCTTGTCTAAATACTACTTAAATGTTGTGAGGTTCCCACCACAACCGCCTTTTGATATCATGCACATACTTGAACATTTTAAAACACCAACCAATTTTTGAATATGTGAGTACATAAGAAATTTTTAACACAAGCAACTTACCAGTACGACGGGACAAATAGAAGATGGTGGTAAGATATGGTCTTTCAGTGGTCCACAATCACATTCAGGCTTTACGTGGGAAGCACATTTGTTGTGGAGCTGCAAAAAAAAATCATGACAATTGAATATTTGGAATCAACTTGGCATTGAAAATAAATAATACACAAACCTAAAAACTAATTTGCTATTTTAGCATAGCCAGTGGCCAGGAATTTCTTCAGAGTTGCTCATATTTCAGTATAATTTCACCAGAGCTACAGCATTATCTCTAATTTTTGTTTATAAAATCTCTGCTCCACTTCTGGCAAAGTTGAGACTATGGAAGAGGAGCGGCTCCAAGGAAATCCAGAACCATAAATACTTTAAATATTGTACAGAGAACATCGTACAAACATTTTGAGCACACATCTGGTAACATTGCCAGCATCAATCTTTGGCCCATACTTCTTCATATTTCAACATGCCCTCAATTTTTTCCCTTCCCAGCCCAAAATTCGTATATTGCTAATTGTGCAGATTCAATGCCACCAGTTATCACCGTTTCCACTGGCCTTAGGGATGACATGTAAAACTGCAGGCTTCTGATTTGAAGAGAAGTCTGCTGCCAGGGACCTCAATCTCAAGAGAGGCTTGATGATGACCACATCAGTGCCTGAAAGATATTTGATTCCTTTGGCTGTCCCCTTTGGAACAGATGGATTTTCTCCACTGATTTGCTGTTTGGTGGGCAAGACCCACTTTGGTCCCACAACATGGTTCTTGTTAGCCACCAATCTAAGAAGAAAATTGATGGACTTCACCTAGTGGTGACAATGCAATGGCATAATTCATTTCTCCCAGGACAATTGAGAACTGATGAGGGAAACCGTTAGGTATACCAGTATTTCTCATTTTAAGATGCTGAAGATTCAATGCGTTGGAATTTTACAATAGTAAGCCACTTCAAATTATTGACAACCTAATAATAACATGAAGGAACCTCATAATTTTCTGAAGAAAAGGATCAAATTTACATTTATGCATATTTTTTCAACATCTCAGGATGGCCCTGAACAACTCATAGCTAATGAATTAACTTTGCTGTGCAGTCACTAATAACATGAGATGAGGGAGATAAATGCAACAGGATTCCCGAGTGGAGAAATGGGCCCGAATGCTCAGCAATGAGATTTCAGGTAAGAGCTGGATTATAAAAGTAGCAGGATTTCGGAATTGGGAGATGGGTTATGAAGGCAGCAGAATTTGGGAATGGGGAGATGGGTTATAAAGGCAGCAGGATTTCAGAATGCTTTCCACTGCAGTCTGCGAAATCCAAACTCATCTTTTGAATGTGACATCTTAGGGAAGCCGTTAGGCAATTGGTGGCTGAGAATTTCATATTTATCTTATCTAGATTAAGCAATTTAAATTAGAGAAGAATATTATTTAAAATATTGGACGGGATTTTATGGCTTTGCTCGAGCGAATTTCCGCCTGAAGTCAATGGAGATTTCTGTTGTCAGACTCTCATCTGCTCAAATTCTTGGCGGATGAGGTAGTAGAGTTCCAGCCAATAAGAACAGTCAAATTAAGGGGCATTTGTTAGAAAAAAAATGCATTAGTTATTTAAAACACAACAAAGATGCCATGGCAGGGCAAGTAAAGTGTTGTAGCTGTGGCATATGGGAATTAATGGACACCATTAATGGTGATTGATTGATTGATCTATGGCAAACACATCTACACTAAATGCCTGCAAATTGAGGATCTTCAGCTAAGTAAGGCATCAGCTAAAGAGCAAGTTACCTCGATACTTTGTTCAAGAAGCCAGTCACCTCCCTTCAGCTAAGGTTGTTTAATTTTGTCCATGGTTAGACACAGGAGGGTGTGACAGCATGCAATGCAGATGTGGGGATCCATAATGTAGAAGGGGAGCAGACTCAGTTTTTGAAATTGTTCTATAGATTCAAGGTTTTTGCAGTCTGTATGGGTGAAAATAGGGAATGAGGAGTGGATGAGCAAACTGACCACGGTACTATGGTACAGAAAGCCATTTAATCTGGAAAGTAAATAGGAATGAAATGATACCAGAGATGTTATAGTTGAAAAAAAATGGGCACAATACTCTGTGGCCATAAGTAAGAGTCCAGAAGGCTGAGTTGCCAGGCTGGTGCTAAAGGCTAGGACATCTCTGCTTGGGGGCTGGACAGGAACTTGCAGTGGGGGGGAGATAGTTAAAGTTGGATACCAATAGGTATCCAGATAGATACCAATGACATAGACAGGACTAGGAATGAGATTCTATTTAGGAAATATAAGCAGCTGAGTGCTAAACTAAAAAAAAAATTCCTGAATGATATCTAAGTCATGACCAAATTGGCACGTGGTGAATAAGATGGGGTGTTAATCTGTGGCTCAAGGATTAGTATGGGAGAAATGGATTTCGATTCATAGGATCAATACTTGGGAAAGTGGGAGCTGTACCACTGGGAAAGTCTTCATTTGAACAATGCTGCGATCAGTGTTCTGGAAAGTCATAGAACTTGGATGGTCGAGAGGGTTTTAAACCAAATAGTGGCAGCAAGGGATCATTTGAATGAAGATACAGTAAGTTAAAGGGAAAGGACAAGAGAAAAGAGCAAGGTAGCAATAAGGATGATGACAATCAGAGCATGCAGGAGGAGTTTGAACATACAAACAAAGGGCTATGTCAGCAGATAAGGCCAGAACTAAAGGCTCAGTATCTGAATACTCATAGCATTTGTAACGAAAAGGTTGATTTGTCTGCTTTAAACAAAAATAAGTATGCATGATCTTGTCATCACAGAGACGTGACCGCAATGTGACAGAGATAGTGATCTGAATATTCTAGGGTAGTTGATATTTCTGATGGAAAGGAGGCTAGGGAAAGATGGTGGAGTAGTTCTGTTAAATAATAATGTCACTAGTACAAAAATGAAAGATGACCTTAGTTCTGAAGGTTAAGATATTGAATCAGTTTGGGCAAAAATAAGAAAGAGCAGACAAAAGGAGTCACATGTGGGAGTAGTTTATAAATTTCACAAGATAACTGCATTGTAGGATGGGACATGCATGAAGAAATAATGGGGGCTTGTCAGAAAGGTATCTCAATAATCATGGATGATTTTAATCTACACAGATTGGATGAATCAGATCAGCAAAGATAGCATGGAACATAAGTTCATAGAGCATTTACTACAGAACAAACTATTTATGACCTGGTAGTATGCAATGAATCAAATTTAATTGCTAACCTTCTAATAAAGGTCCTTTAGGCAGCAGTGATTATATTATAACTGAATTTCACCATTGGTTTGAGGAAGAGATGAATGAGAAGTGTGGGTAAAAAACTAATATTCTAAATTAAATAAAGGGAATTACAAGGGAATAAGAACAGAATTGGGACAAGTCAAGTGAGAAAAAAAGATTAAATGGTAAAACAGTAAGGAAATAATAACAGACACTCAAGGAATTTTTAAAAATTCATTCATGGAACACGGATATTGCTGGCTGGCCAGCATCTATTGCCCAACCCTAGTTGCTCTTGGAGGACAGTTAAGACTCAACCATATTGCTGAGGCTCTGGAGTCACACGGAGACCAGACCGGGTAATAATGGCAGATTTCTTTCCCTTAAGGACATTAGTGAACCAGATGGATTTTTCCAACAGTTGACAATGGTTTCATGGTCATCAGTAGACTCTTAATTCCAGATTTTGTTTATTGAATTCAAATTCCACAATCTGCCTTGGTGGGATTCAAATCTGGATCTCCAGAACATTAGCTCAGTTTCTGGATTAATAATTTAGCAAAAATACCATTAGGCCATCACGTCCCCTAAAGACAGTATCGTATGCACCATCCATGGCTAGCCAAGGAAGTTAAAGATAGTATCAAGTTGAAAGAAAAAGCATTCATTACTGCAACAATGATAGCTCAGAAGTTTGAACAGATTTTAGAGATCAGCAAGGGATTACTGAAAAAGATAAAGAGGGATGAATTAGAGTATGATTTTAATCTAGCTAGAAATGTAAAACAGACAGGAAGAGTTTCTATAAGCATTTAAAAAGAAAAAGAATAACTAACATAAATGTTGGTCCATTAGAGGGTGAGAATGAGGGATTAATCATGAGATTGGCAGAAATGCAGAGCATTGAACAGGCATTTTGTGCCTGTTGTCACTGAAGACATATAAAAGAAATCCAAAGGAGACACAAATCAAGAGACACAAGGTGACGACGGAGAAATTTAAAACATGCAGAATCACTGGGAAAAGGTATTGGGGCAATTATTAGAACTAAAAATTGACAAGTCTCTAGACGTGATGGCTTTCCTAAAATTTTTTAAAAAGTCGCTGCAAAGATAGCAGATGCATTGATGGTGACCTTGCAAAATTCTCTCAATTCTAGAAAGGTCCCAGTAGATTTGAAAATTGTTTCTTGATTCAAGAAATGAGGAGACAGAAACAGAAAATATGAAACTACAGGCCAGTTAACCTGAAGTCTATAATAAGGAAAATGCTAGAATGCATTATTACAGATGTAAAAATAGGATGTTTAGAAAATAATAAAATTTTGCAGAGTCAACATGATTTTGTGAAAGGGAGATCATGTTTAAGTAATTTGTGGATAAAAAGGAATCTGTAGATGTGATGCACTTGGATTTTCAAAAGGCAGTTGACAAGGTCCCACAACCAATGTTAGTTTACAAAATAAGAGCTTGTGGTGCAGGGGTAACATTTTAGCATGGCTAGAGGATTGGTTAGCTAACAGGAAATAGAGAGTAGGGATAAGGAGATCATTTTCAGACTGGTAAACTGTTACTAGCAGAATGCCACAGAAATCAGCATTGTGCCCTCAACTACTTACAATCTAGATCAATGATTTGATAAAGGGACGAAATGCATGGTTGTTAAATTTGCTGATGACACATAGTTTGCTTTCCTACTTGTCTATCAAGAGAACCTAATGAATCCACAGAGAGATTAAGAAATGTTAAATGAGTGGGTAAGAATTTGGTAGATGGGGTATAATATGGGAAAATGTAAACTTGTCTGCTTTGGCAGAAAGAATAGAAAAGAAGCATATTTTTTAACAAGGAGAGATTGCAGAACTGAATTGCACACAGAGATCTGAGTGTCCTAGTACATGAATACAAAACGTTGGTATGCAGGTGTAGCAAAATGACTAGAAAAGTAAATGGAATGTTAATGTTTATTGCAAGAGCCATCAAGTATAAAAGTAGGAAAGTGTTGCTACAGTATACAGGGCATTAGGTAAGATCACATCTGGAACAACATGCACTGTTTTGGTCACTTTATTTCAGAAAGGATATAAGTGCATTTAAAAGCAGTTCAGAAAAATTTCCCTCAACCAATTCCTGGGTGCAGGCTTATCTTCTGAGGAAAGATAGAAATGGAGCCTATATTCTTTGGAGGTGATCTTAGTGAAACATATAAGTTCCTCAGAGGACTTGACAGGGCAACAAGGTTGCAGTTCAAAAATTAGGGATCTCTCATTTAGAATCATAGAATCCCTACAGTGCAGAAAGAGACCATTCAGCCCATAGAGCCTACACTGACCCAAACCCTACTCCCATAACCCCATGTTTACTATTCTAATCTCCTTGACACTAAGGGACAATTTAGCATGGTCAATCAACCTAACTGTCTCATCTTTGAATTGTGGGAGGAAACCGCAGCACCCAGAAGAAACCCACGCAGACATGGGGAGAAAGTGCAAACTCTACACAGAGACTGATACGAGGCCAAAATTGAACTCGGGTCCCTGGCGTTATGAGGCAGCAGTGATAAACACCGTCCTAACATGCTGCCCATTAAGATTGAGTAAAGTTGAAATCTTTTCTCTCAAAAGGGTTGCCAGTCAAAGAAATTCTCTTTCCCTGGAGTCAGTGGAGATGAGATCATTGAACATGTGCAAGACTGAGTTAGATAGATTTTTGATGAGAAAGGATATCAAGGGTTATGAGGTGAAGATGCCAGCATTGGACTGGGATAAACACAGTAAGGAGTCTCACAAGACCAGGTCTGGGGTAAACACTTCCCTAGTGTTGTGAAACTTCTTCAAGGGTTATGGGGGCAGACAAGAAAATAAGGTTGAGGTCATAATTTGAGCAGCATGATCTTATTAAACAGGGGAGCATGTTCAATGGGCAGAATGGCCTACTCCTGCTTCTCATTTTTGTGTTCTTCTATAATTATTTGACAGTTATTCTCTTTTTGGCAGTGCTGATTACAGGATAAATGTTGGCGAGGACACCAAAAGAACTGGAAACAGATTTTTTTTTTCACATCCACCTGACCAAACAGATGGAGCCTCAGTTTAATGTCTCATCTGAAAGACAGTATATCTGCCAATTCAGCTCCAAACTGAAGTGTCAGACTGCATTATGTAGTGACTCTACAGAACAACTGTTAATGCTGCTATCACGTGTATAATATTCTTGATCTGGCATTTCTAGGATATGAAGGTATGTTTGAAAGTGAGACTTCCAGCTTTTCTTTTTTTAAAAAAGATAATCAAAATTAGGGAATTCAATGCCGGGGGGGAGAACAGAGGTGGTGTGGAAGTACTTCTTGTTTTAGCACATAATCTCTTCCAAAGCATTGCAAATCAGACTAAAGAACTATCAGATCCAACTTCGAAAGAGCACCCACTACTGCACCAGAATGGTAGCTTTGCTATTCTCTATGCCATCTGCTTTTAGGTCTACATGAGTGGTATTATGAATCGGAACTAGCTCAATGCTGCAGGACTGTCTACGATAGGAGCTCGATTAAGACTCATTTCAATTAGGATCCTTTAAACCAACACAGGAGATTTTCAGGTCTTCATCTGAATTAGACATAACTCCAAATTTCAGCAATGGAAGTATCAGTGTGTAACCCAATGTGCAATTTGGTTTCCATAGAGACATGCATGTGTCTATCATTTCTTTGAGAAAGTCTCAAAGTACTTCTCATTAAATACATTTAAAGTATAAAGATGACAAATATAGCAGCCAATAGATATGTGGGAGAGCTATGAACCAGCTGTTCATTCTTAGTGAGGCACACGGCCCGAATCAAAGTCATGTGACCACCACCATGGTGCATTTTCTTTCCTTATCCCCTTTGACCTCTCTGCAACATTTATACAAACAAATACATACCTATACCTGTTTTGGAGGCAGTTCAGGGAAAGCTCACTCTGTTGATTCCTGGGATGATGGGATTGTCTTATGAGGAAATAGTGAGCAGATTGTGCCTGTACTCATTGGAATTTAGGAAAACAAAAGGTGATCTTGTTGAAACATATAAGATTCTGAGGGGGCTTAATAGGTAGATGCTAAGAGGGTGTTTCCCATCATGAGAGAATCTAGAACAAGGGAGCAGAGAGTCAAAATAAGGAGCAGCCCATTTAAAATGGAGATGAGAATGAATGACTCAGGAATTATTAGTCTTGGCAATTTTGCTCCGAAGGGAGCAGTAGAAGTTGGGTCATTGAATAATTCAAAGCTGAGTTTGGCAGATTTTTGATCTACAAAAATGAAAGTTTATGGAGGTGAAGCTCTGGTCATGGGACATAGACAGGATGCAAAAGACTGGGTGGAGAAGTGGCAGATGGACTTCAACGCAGATAAATGTGTATTGGTCCATTTTGGTAGGAATAATGGGATGAGGAGTACAATATAAGGGGTAGGAGTCTTAGCTGTGTTGTAAAGCAGAAGGATCTCGGGGTCCGGGTCCATAGGACTCTTAAATCGACCTCGCAGGTGGAGGAAGTGGTCAAGAAGGCATACGGTGTACTGGCCTTCATTAATCGAGGAATAGAGTTTAGGAGTCAGGAGGTAATAATGCAGCTCTATAAGACTCTTGTCAGACCCCAGTTGGAGTATTGTGCGCAGTTCTGGTCGCCTCATTATAGGAAGGATGTAGAGGCTATTGAGAGGGTTCAGAGGAGATTTACAAGGATGCTGCCTGGATTGGGAGGCAGGCCTTATGAAGATAGGTTGAGGGAGCTGGGACGCTTCTCACTGGAGAGACGTAGGTTGAGAGGCGACCTGATAGAGGTTTATAAAATGTTGAGAGGAATAGATAGGGTGGACTCTCAGAGACTATTTCCCTGAGCTGAAATGGTCACTACGAGAGGACACAGATTTAAGATGCAGGGAAGCAAATACAGAGGAGATGTCAGGGGTAAGTTTTTCACTCAGAGGGTGGTGAGTGAATGGAACTGACTGCCATCGGAGGTTGTTGAGGCAAACTCACTGGTGTCTTTTAAAAGACTTCTGGATGAGTATATAGAAACAAATAGGATAGCGGGTTATAGATAGGTCTGTGGATTGGTAGATGTGATCGGCGCAACTCGTGGGCCGAAGGGCCTGTTTGTGCTGTATTGTTCTATGGGAAATGGGGCAAGGGGAGGTATTGCAAGATCAAAGAGTGAAGTGTCCTATTCAACTCTTATTTCTTATGCTATGTTCTTACTATCTTCCTCCAGTGCCTATCCTATGTTGTCAAGCCTTATGTGACTGTTCTCATCTGGTTCCATTTTTAGCTACCTAACATCCAATAGTCCTTTCCAAATCAATTCTCAGTCATTACTCTCTCATACATTTGCTGTTTCTTGGTGACATTATTCAAAGATGCAGGTCAGAATTTTCTGACCATTCACGCTAGTGGGATTTTCCCATCCTGCTGCACTGAATGGAGAATTTGGTAACAGCTCTCCGTTTTCGTCTACACTGCAGCAGGAATGTAGTGATAAGATCACACCCAGAGAGTCAGCTTTCACCTCTTTGGCCGAACTGTTGCTGAACCTCTCATCCACACCATTGTCACTTTGCACCTCAATGATTCTGGCATTCTATCTTCAGTCCCAGTTTCCACAATTCCTAATTATAACAACATCCAAAATACTGCTGGTTCTATCCTAACTCCCAAACACAGAATAGTTATTGCTGATCAACTTTGGCACCCTGGTTTTCCAACACTTCCTATTTAAAAATCTTGCGCTCAAACAAATGATCTTTCTTCTCCCATCCCTATAATCTTTATTAACCCTCTAATACTCCCTTCGAGCCCTGCATTGGCATCCTCTACATTGTGCTTTCTTTTGCCTCACCATCAGTGGCTGTGCCTTCAGGCATTTAAAGTCCAACCTTTGAATTCTCCAGCTCAAGCCTTTTTTCCCCAAGTTAAGATCTTATTTAAAGCTAATTGCTTTGTTAAACCACTCCTGACAAAGTTCCGTTAGTCAGGAGAACCGTCAGTCAGTCCTCAATTTATTGTCTCCAAAAGACAGTATTTTCAATATTTCTGCTGAGTGTCAGCTTAGATTATGAGCTCAACAAATAGAGTGGGATTTGAACCCTCAACTCGGTCATGTTTCTGATTTAGTACGCATATGAACATCAATATTTTTTATATACATCTGCACCACCATATTTAACTTTCCTAAGCTAAGAATAGAGATAACCTGAGCTGGAAGTCATAAAAAATGTTCACTGAACCAAATTATACTATCTAATCACATACCCATTAAAGTTATAAAAATCCTCATTTCTAGACAAGCACTTCAATTCTAATACCTCAGATCCTTAGGTATTCTATCAATTCTTTTGAGTAATGTAATAGTGCTAAGGCTGTCAAAGCAAATCTCCAGTGTCAAGTACTGGATGAATAAATCTTTCTTGCGACTACATAATCCATGAAATGAACCTCAGAAGAACAATTAAAGATCTGAAGACACGACACCGAGGAGTTGCTGTCCTACATAGCATGCAATCTCAGATTAATTACATTTTGTACATGATGCATATGATATTCTGTTGCCATATTTTACCATTAGATAAAAGACTTTTCTTTTATTCTTCAGAATCCTTTCCCTTTTATAGCACAGTTCTACATAGGCTGCATTTTAATTGTCAACCACTAATTTGCTTACAGTTACAATATTTACCCCTGCAGTTAAATGTTCCCTTTCTGAAAATGTTAGATCAAAATAGAAATATTCTTTAAGGTTGCAATGTTAGTTTTGACAATGCTGTGAAATAAAGATGAGCTATTAAGATGCATTAGCATTTAGGGTATGGCATCGAGATGCACGTTCAATCATCCAGGGTGTCTAGATCTTGACCCGAGCCTGGGCAATGTCGACAGGAATTGGAAAGAGCCCAGCTATTTCTGTGGTAAGCAACAAGGAATATCATGATCCAAACAATATCATGATGAGGAGATTGCAGAGCCTCTGGCTCTGATCTTCAGGTCCTCGTTGGTTACGGGTGTGGTTCCGGAGGACTGGAGGATAGCGAATGTGGTCCCATTGTTTAAGAAGGGGAAGAGAGACCCTCCTGGGAATTATAGGCCAGTGAGTCTTACTTCTGTTGTGGGCAAGGTATTGGAGAGAATTATTAGGGATAGGATTTATAGTTATTTAGAGAGAAATGAATTGATTGGGGATAGTCAGCATGGTTTCGTGAAGGGTAGGTCATGCCTTACTAACCTCATTGAGTTTTTTGAGAAAGTGACCAGAGAGGTGGATGGGGGTAAGGCGGTTGATGTAGTATATATGGACTTTAGTAAGGCGTTTGATAAGGTGGCCCATGGAAGACTTCTACAGAAAATGCAGATGTGTGGAATAGAGGGTGATTTAGCTAATTGGATTAGGAATTGGCTGGCAGATAGAAGACAGAGGGTGGTGGTTGATGGGAGATATTCATCGTGGAGTTCGGTGACGAGTGGTGTGCCTCAGGGGTCTGTTTTGGGGCCCCTGCTGTTTGTAATTTTTATAAATGATCTGGATGAGGGTATTGAGGGATGGATCAGTAAATTTGCAGATGATACTAAAGTTGGTGGTGTGGTAGATAGTGAAGAGGGGTGTTTTAGTTTACAGAGTGACTTGGACAAGTTGCAGAGCTGGGCCGAGAGGTGGCAAATGGAGTTTAATGTGGAAAAGTGTGAGGTAATGCACTTTGGCAGGAACAATAAATGTGTAGAGTATAGGGCTAATGGTAGGCTCTTAATAGTGTTGAGGAACAGAAGGATCTTGGTGTATGTGTCAATAGATCCCTGAAAGTAGGCAGTCAAGTGGATAAAGTTGTTAAGAAGGCATATGGAGTCTTAGCTTTTATTGGTAGGGGGATTGAATTTAGGAGCCGCAGCATCATGTTGCAACTGTACAAAACTCTAGTGCGGCCGCACTTGGAGTATTGTGTGCAGTTCTGGTCCCCGCATTATAAGAAAGATGTGGAGGCATTGGAGAGGGTACAGAGGAGGTTTACCAGGATGTTGCCTGGTATGGAGGGCAGGTCCTATGAAGAGAGGTTGAAGGATTTGAGGTTGTTTTCGTTAGAAAGGAGGCGGCTAAGAGGGGATCTTATTGAAGCATATAAGATGATTAGAGGTTTAGATAGGGTGGACAGTGATAGCCTTTTTCCTAGGATGGAGAAAGCTAGCACGAGGGGACACAGCTTTAAATTAAGGGGTATGAGTTATAGGACGGATATCAGAGGTAGGTTCTTTACTCAAAGAGTGATTAGGGAGTGGAATGCCCTGCCTGCAGCTGTTGTAGATGCGCCAAGTTTGGTGGCGTTTAAGAGGTTAATTGATAAGTATATGGAAGAGAAGGGAATGGTTTAGTTTGGAGGGGCATTGCTTTTTATTTTGGTCGGCACAACATCGAAGGCCGAAGGGCCTGTTCTGTGCTGTATTGTTCTATGTTCTATGTTCAAACATTAATATGCGCATTTGTGTGTTTGATTATAAGCAGCATTGGAAGTGTCTTGCCCATTCACCTGGTTAACTGCAGTTGGTGTGCATGCTCTATAGCAACGTGGGATGACAATTAACTGTGAGCCTTCAGGTAGACATTACAGTGCACATAATCATTTGCATCATTCACAAAGAGTAATATTATTCTTACTGATTCTATCTACTTACTGAAAGCACACATTATAAACAAAATAAACAAATATTGTGGCTTCCTGAACTTAAACCACCACTCATGTGAGACCTGCAGGATTAGGAGCTAATAGTGAGGAGCAACAGGTTGTTAACCTAAGTTAAGTGCCATCAGATTTACTTTATTTTTTTGAGCTCCTCTCACTCTCAGTGATTGAGACAATGACCAGGATTTTTCCATTCCAGGCCTTGGACCTGTGGTGGGAGTGGGAACACTGAGTGTTCCCCGAGTGTTTCCCACCATTGAGATTAGTGAGAATTTGTGCTGAATCGTACAATGCTAATTAGGCACCCAGACGTCAACTTCTTTGTCACAAACTCATCGCAGGTAAAAGCAAATGGACCAGCGATCCTGGGGAGCTTCACCTGCAGATTCAGTGGCACTTCCCTCAATGTGCTGCTTAATACAATGGAAACTTGGAGCAGCATCCCATACCCCAAGGTGAAAAGTGGAGGCCAAGCCATGTGACCAACCCTGTGTGGAGGGATGAAATCAGGCTTGTCAGCTTCCAGGACCTTCATCGGATGTAGTGCCAGAAACGGAAACCTCAACTGCTTACACTCACTTCACTGAGTGGTACAGTGGAAGTTTGTCAGAGACAAAGGCATCATTAGAGCAGCCCATGCATAAAATCAGCATAATAGGTGATGTAAGAGATCTCACCACACCACGTCAAAGTCCAACAAGTTTATTTGGTAGTATAAGCTTTCAGAGCACCTCCCCTTCACTCAGCTCCTCATGAAAGAACAATGTTCCAAAAGCTCATACTACCAAATAAACATGTAGGATTTTAATCTGATGTTGTGAGACTATTTACTGCACCTCCCCAATGCCAGCATCTCCACATCATGATAAGGTGATGACGGAGAACCCTCTGCAGTCCATCCAGCCTGCAGATTAAGTGGTCACTGTGGATTCCTGACCTCTCTGTCAATGTATCAACAACTGAATCCTTTGGCAATTACATGGTTAAGCCAGTGTGTGCGCGTGCGCATGCGGAGGGGGGTGGTAATGGCAAAACTGCTATTTGGAATATCTTGAGGTACATTGCGGGATGGTCAAGGCGTCACAGGTGGATAGGGTCGTTAAGAGTGCTTTTGGTATACTGGCCTTTATAAATTGGAGTATCAAGTATAAAAGTTGGAGTGTTATGGTAAGGTTGTATAAGGCATTGGTGAGGCCGAATTTAGAGTATTGTGCAAGTTTTGGTTACCTAGTTACAGGAAGGATGTATATAAGGTTGAAAGAGTGCAGAGAACGTTCACAAGGATGTTGCCAGGACTTGAGAAGCTGAGAGAAATACAGAGAGAGATTGAATAGGTTAGGACTTATTCCCTGAGCGTAGAAGAATGAGGGGATATTTGATAGAGGTGTATAAGATTTTGATGGGTACAGATAGAGTGAATGCAAGCACGCTTTTTCCACTGAGGCTAGGGGAAAAAAATGAGGGCATGGGTTAAGGGTGAAAGGAGAAAAGTTTAAAGGAAATATTAAGGGGGGCTTCTTCACACCGAGAGTGGTGGGATTGTGGAATGAGCTGATGGATAAAGTGTTAAATGTGGAGTCACTTTTAACATTTCAGAAAAACTTATGGGTTCATGGATGAGAGGGCTGCGGAGGGATATGGTCCAAGTGCAGGTCAGTGGGACAAGGCAAGAAGTGGTTCGGCACAGACAAGAAGGGCCAAAAGGTCTGTTTCTGAGCTGTAATTTTCTATGGTACCATGGAATATGAAAGCTCTATGTATTTCAGGTTTGGATATGGCAACATACCAGTGTCTTTTAAAAGAGTGTCTTCCCTTGTCTTTTCATCAGTATTGATGTGTTTTCTAGTGATCTACTTCAATGTTAAGTTGATCTTTGATGAAAATTGCACAGATGATGCTAGACATGAAGAATGACAGACCGACCATGTGTGGAAGACTGTAGATCTATACGTTACTAGGTTGGGCCATTACTGCCTGCTGTTAAGGAAGCCCAAAATTTCTCATCAAAGAATTCAAGTTGTCCTGTTAACATCTGGGAATAAAAAAATTAGTGGACAAAAAAATGATGATTTGAAAGTTGCATGGACAATTTGCACATTCTGTGCCACAAGAACAGAAGGTATCACTGCGAGATACTGGAGTGCTTGATAAAGAATATGACAATCTTATTCAGCGAGCCACTTTCTGATATGAAGTTTATATCAAATATCAAAAGAAACTCCCACATCGGCTTGTGAGTATAATACTAGCCATGGAACTTAATGGTGCAATGGCAATGGATTTAAAAGTATGGAACAAAGATAGTGTTTTTCTTTGTTAAGTTGTCTGGTTAAGTGACCAAAATTAGCACATTCACTGTAATACATGGCAAACACAAATGGACCACTGTCAATCAGGTCATGAACAAAAGGGTGGTCAGGATGAGGAACACCAACAGAACTGTGTTAGTGGGGAATTTGCCAATGGGGAATTTCATTGTCATGCACACTGTGGCTGAGAGCCCGTTCAGTAATGGTATGTGCAAGAGAAACCATGCAGTGATAGATGACATGTTACATAAAATATTGGCTGATCAACCAGACTGTAAATTGCAAACGGTGCTTGAATGGGTAGTACATGCAAAGAACTCTTTGCAAATAGTTGGGGGTTCAGTCTGTACCAGTTGGTGCACAGCAGGAATCTGAGATTGCCTTTGGTCTCATCAGATGCTCCCCCCGCTCCAGAAAATACTGGCATTAGCTTTACTTATTCTGCTTACATGAATGACTTCATGCAAGTAGAAAGGAATCTGTTAAAGTTGAGGTTTTGGAGAAAATTCAGAGTACTTAGAGCCAATGAGAGTTCAGTTTAGACAGGGAAACCTGGAATATTACAAAAGAGAAGGGCAGAAAGAATGGAAAGGTCTTGGGAAAATGACTGGTAGTGAAAGAAAAGCAGTAATTGTACAATACAGAAATCAAACTGTTAAGGCTCATTCTTTGAGGCTAATTAACACTGACTATATTTTTACAGATTTGGAACAAGGCTCAGAGAGTGAAGAGGCCTCATGCACTTCACATTTGTACATCTCAGGAATTATCAGGAGCCAACATCAGTACATAGAGAATTGATTGTCAATGAATGAAATAACACTGAAGTGCAGGATAAGGCTTTTATTCAAAAGGATAAGTGTTTAAAGTAGAAACAAATGTAACATATATGCCAGAAAAAAAAGTGTTGAAGGATGCCATTATCGGGGGAAAAACAGGAAAACCAATTGGGAAATATAAACATTGGTTAACGTGGAGGATGAAGGTCAGGAGATAGGACCTGTGCATTGGAAAAATGATGCAAGGATGTGGAAGGCCAGAAAGCACATTGTAAGTTCTGACAGTGAACCAAAAAGAGGTTGTGATAGCAAAAGAGGATGAAATTGCAACCAGGACTCTGGTCCAATGCAGGAAAGGTTGTGTAGCCTGTGGCACAGAAAGAGAGAAAGGGATGAGTAGAGTTCAGATTTTGGCAAGAAAAAGAAACCATGGATCAAACTAGGAATGTTACTGGAAGCATAAGTCCTCAAAATAGAGAGATTTTAGTGGCTACTAATAAATTTGGAAGATAGCTGATAAAGGAAGCAAAACAAAGAATTGGAAAGTATTTCAAGGGTATACCGAAATACCAACCAGCCTCATCACATAGGCACATCAAAGCTAAAGCAAAGCTGGGAGCTCAAGGTTTTGAGGAGAGACTTGGGAGATCAAGATATCAGAATGGACTTCCCAACTACAGGGAACGTAGGCTTGAAGTTTATTTTTAGCCAATTTAGCAACATACTCCTGGGAGTGCAAATTGATAGATATAAAAGCTGCATTTTTTGCAGGGGAAAGATTTCAAAGGGACATATTTTTGAAATTAATTAAAGAAGCTGATGATACAGAAGGAAAATTGTGGAAATTAAACAAGTATGTTTATGGACCGAATGCTGCACCAAGAGTATAGTATATTTCCATCAGGTTGGTCTTGTTGAAAACAGTTTTCCAGGCCCTGTGATGTTTTATTAGCGTAACAAGATAGACTAGCAGGAATCTTTATTATGTATGTGGATGGTTTCTGTGGGGAGGTTCAGTCGAATTTGAGCAATGGGTGATTGATAAAATCATGAGGAAATTCAGGATTGGAAATCAGGCTTCAGGAGCCTTTCATTACATAGGTTTAAACATTAAGCAAAACAAATCAGAAATGACATTGAAGCAACAATCTCATCGAGAAAGGTAGGCAAACTGGCCATGCTAAATTGCCCCTTGTCAGGGGGACTAGCTAGGGTAAATGCATGGAGTTACGGAGATAGGACCTGGGTAGGATTGTAATCATTGCAGAATCATTGGGCCAAATGACCTCCTTCTGCACAGTAGGATTCTATTAAAAAAAAAGTGTTAGTCGTGTCCCAAAAAATTGGGTCAGGTCTTCACAAAAAAAAGTTCCAGAGTCCAAGGAAGAAATAGATCAATAGAAAAATTTAGCTGGACAGCTGAATTGGCTGTGCATTCAGAATAGGTCTAATTTTAGTTATGACATGTTGGAGCTGAGTACTATGATGAAACACATCACAACAGAGGAAGCTCTGAGAACAAACAAAACATTGAAGAAATTACATTTTGAGAAATGCAAGCTCAAGTTTCCAGCCTTGGATGAACAAGACAATTTGAGGTTGGTCATTCTTAGCAATGCTTCATGTGTCATTCTTCCAAATAGATATTCTAGCACAGCACAGATTAATCTCATTGGCTTGAGAAGCCAAGAAAATCAAACGGCTAACGAACAGCAACTTAGTGGCTAAAATATTGGCATTAATAGAAGCATATTGATATTCTGTGTGTGGGTGTGTGTGTGTGGGGGGGGGGGGAAATCAAGTGATCCAATATATTGGCAAACATACTATACAAAAGGAACAATGAGAAAAGTTTGCCGATCACTTGCTACCCTAACAATCTCTATGACATGATAGATAGACAGAATTCACCAATTTTCAGACTATTTAATGAAAAGAAATGCCTGCTCCAAGAAACTGTTAAATGTATTGTAAGAGAGGCATCATATGTTATAATGGAAAATTGAATGTTTGTTTTGTAACTATGTGTATATACAAAGTTGGTTATGGGAATATGAGATGTACAATGTTGAAACACATAACCTTGTTTCTTTTTTTTTTAAAGTGTGGCCTTGAATTTATTTTTTCCTCAAGCTTTAAGTTAAAAAGAGGGGGATCTGCCAATGTTTCAGCAATTGCACCCATTGGCAAATACATTGTTAAGCCAATTGAATTCTTGTAGGCCATAATGATATAGGAGCAGAATTAGGCCATTTAGTCCACTGAGTCTGCTCTGCTATTCAATCATGACTGATATGATTCTCGTCCCTATTCTTTTGCCTTTTCTCTGTAACTCTTGATCCCCTTATTGATCAAGAAGCTATCCATCTCTATCTGAATGACCCTCAATGACCTGGCCTCACAGCTGTCTGTGGTAATAAACGCAACAGATTCATCACCCCCTGGCTGAAGAAATTCCTCCTCACCTCAGTTTTAACGAATATCCCTTCACTCTGGGGCTCTGCCCACAAGTTCTCGTCTCTCCCACTAATGAAAACATCCTCTCCACGTCCACTCTATCTAAGCCTCTCAGTATTCTTTAAGGTTCAATTAGATCCCCCGTCCTCCTTCTAAACTCCATCGAGTATAGACCAGATAACTCAACTGCTCCTCATATGACAAAGCCTTCATTCCCATTCTTGTGAATCTCCTCTGAACCCTCTTCAAAGGCCAGCACGTTCTTCTTTAGGTATGGAACTCAGAACAGTTGATGATCAATGGCTCAACCTCCAACAATGTATAAATGGACACAGCCGGAACATTTAGAGAAGCAAAAAATTATTAAAATAAACTTGTTAAAGATTTAAAAAAAGCTTCCAGTTTATTCTTTCACCATTCACACTATTAGAATTAACACCTTCCACACAGAATTCACATGTTGTCTGGGGCAGGGGAAAGGTGTTTGGTGTTGAGTGCACCAGCGAATGACATGGCAACTTCCTCCTTCTATCTTCATGGACTCACCATTTGGAGGTTGCTGCCCTTGAAGTCATGTAGACAACTAGCAATGCATCAACTGCTTGGCACACAATCTAGTGGGTTGTTTGTTTGGAAGTATAAGATGCCTGAAATCCAAGCGCCCTCAACCCCATCTTCTCTGTTTGCACAAGGACGATTACAACACAGTTGTGGTGAGAGAGAGAGAGATTGGAGGAGGCCAGGCTGGGCTTGAAGAATCTTCGAGTTTTACGAATGGGTAGCTGAGTGGATAGGAACTGGACCTGAGTTGGCAAAGATGGAAAGACCATCAAATGGCTTCTATCCAGTACAGATCCATGCATAATGTTGGCACATAGAAACCTCAGGGTTATGCATTCCTGCATTCTGGCGGCAGCTCACACAGTCACTTGCTCTCTCCTCTCGCACTTATAGGTACTAGCATGTGAGAAAATATGCTCTGTCCAGCAGTTCCTCCAACCTATAGAGGACCGAGGACATTGGGGGGGAGGAGGAGGAGAAGACTGCCATCACAGCAGTCACCTGTACCCGCAACCTTCACAGAGACTCACACCATACTTAGCTAACAGATTTAGGTCAGGTAGGGTCTCCCGTAATGGTGATTACTGCACTGACACACGTCCACAACAGGAAAATCCAAGCTCACTTACACTGAAGTCTCTGGGGAAACATTATTTGCAATGTCCCAGTCAGATAATGAGCCTTTGGGATCAGCCCAGTTCAGATGCTGGAGATGTTGTGAGTGGAGGGAGAACATCAGACAGAGATGGCAGAGGCCCTCAACATAGTGGCACATTAGGAGAGGTAGCCAGTCGCCTGATGTACTGATGTATTGATTCTAATCTGAAGCATTGGAAGTCTCCATGGGGAGAATGGCAAATGCCATGGAGAATCTTATCCAGCAGAATGCCAGGTTTTTGTCAGAGAAGCATAAAGACGTGCACTCCAACACATGGAGAAAATCTGTCAATAGGAACACAAAAGACGGAACAGGACACCTTTACCTCCTTCCACAAGCAGTCAGGCAGGGGCCTTCTCACAGCGAAAGGAAGAAGTGACTGTAGGACACCTCTGGAATCTCAATGCAGGACTCTGTGAGGATATGCAGCATTTGGAATTCCATTCACCTATGACCCTTTAGCTTGGTCCTCCGTGACCACAGAAGAAACAGCTACCCCACAGCAGCACAGCTAAAGTTAGTCAGGCCCTCCAGGTCTCGTGTCTCCAGAGGACACCTGACATGGTCATCCAAGATGGCAGGACAAATTGGTCAGCTGGCTACATGTACCCGTCTTCAAATGTCAGGGAAATGTGAGGTTCAGAAGGTAAGATTTCACACGTAACTATACGGATGCACTATGTTCTTACACTTCTGTAAATCGACTACACTTGCATTTTAATGAGGACTGATGTGATTTAATTATGCTTTATAGTTTTAGCCTATGCACCCCCCTGCCTTCAGCCAAATACACTAAGTTGGTTTTGTGTCTCCTGGAATCATACACATGCAGAGAGGCAAGAGTCATTTCCAGGGACTTGCAAGCTATGTGCACGAAGCCTCCCTGCACAGTGAGCCTTTGCCTTTTATGTACTTACCTATTGAAACACCCCAGCAGTGTCAGTACTACAACCTGGGGTTCCTTTAAGTTAACCAGTTGAGATGAGCTGAGCTGTCCTGCCACTCTGCCCACACCTGCTGACCAAAGTTCCACACATGGCCACGGTGCATGTAACTTTTCAGATCGAGTCCAAAACTTTTCAACCTCTCCCATTAACCTTCTGATCTTACCATCAACCTCCCCATAGTCAGCCTGCAACCTCTCCCACCACCTGACACAGTGGCACAGTGGTTAGCATTGCTACCTTACAGTGCCAGAAATCTAGGCTTGGGTGTCCATGTGAAGTTTGCATACTGCCTAATCCCAAATTCCAGTTTTCCTTCTATTTTCCTTCTGACAAGCTTCAGTGTTCCTTCATCATAGGATTCACTCTGCCATTCTACTGGGTCCCACTGCTTCCTCTAACCTTATCATCCTTTCCTGTAAACAATACCTTCAGAAAGCCCATTAGGGTTCATCCATTGATCCATAAACCTCCCTCTGAATCCTTTTCCCTTCTTTGCCACCCGCCGTCCATTTACAATTGCACATCCCCCCCATGCCTGTTCACCCCACTCGCTCCACCATGGTCTTTCTTACCACAACCTCACCCATTCCAAAATCCTTGCAGCATTTCTTTCACCTATCTCCCTAACCCCATATTAGGCCTTCACACCCATCCCACCTCTATAATCCTTTCCTCCAGGTTTCATCCCCCCACAACCTTGCACGGACCATTGTTACGAAGCAATATCTTATGCAGCTATCCGCCAGCAGTGAGAAGAGATTCACATTCTGGAAGTTCCTGTACTGAAAGGATTCATGAGGCTGATACTTCACTCAGCCACTGCTGATCATGGTGTTCCAAGGTCCATAGTTACCAGAAGCCTCCATCATCCAGTCTTTACAAATTGCCCAGACTTTCTTCCAGGTGAGTCCTGATGGCGTCTACACCATGTTGGTCCAGGCCGGCAGAATATCCCACTGATGGCATGTACAATTCTACAGGGAGGGACAATTCTGGTCAGAAATGTAAATTGGTTCACACCAACCTTTGGGAGTAGTGCCCACCATGACAGATGAGAGCACAAGTTCCAGCCATCATTCCATATTGACAAGAAGCCATTTTTTCAACTCCACCACGTCGTTGGTCCCAAACCCCATTCTCCCGACCTCCTAATTAAACCTGTTGCCGTTCAAACTGGAAAATGCCAGCCAATGAGTATGTCAGGGATACTGGCTGAAATGATACCACATTCAATCACATTTCTCCTGCGATAGCTGATTTCACTGTGGAAGATTAGAACACAGTTACAACGTGCTATCAGTCCTCTGGGCTCATGGGAGGAAATTCAGATAGGGTTCCTTAGTCTGACATTCAATAACCCACAGTGGATATGAACACATGTAGATGTGATGAGGGGCCAGAATCAGGCTCTGCCAAGATTCCCCACACAGTTCCCCACAAGATTCCCCACACAATGTAGTGGGACATAGACAGGATGCAAGACTGGGCGGAGAAGTGGCAGATGGACTTCAACGCGGATAAATGTATAGTGGTCCATTTTGGCAGGAATAATGGTATGAAGGAGTACAATATAAGTCTTAGCTGTGTTGTAGAGCAGAAGGATCTCGGGGTCCGGGTCCATAGGACTTTTAAATCGGCCTCGCAGATGGAGGAAGTGGTCAAGAAGGCGTACGGTGTACTGGCCTTCATTAATCGAGGAATAGAGTTTAGGAGTCAGGAGGTAATGATGCAGCTCTATAAGACTCTTGTCAGACCCCAGTTGCAGTATTGTGCGCAGTTCTGGTTGCCTTACTATAGAAAGGATGTAGAGGCTATTGAGAGAGTTCAGAAGAGATTTACAAGGATGCTGCCTGGATTGGGAGGCAGGCCTTGTGAAGATAGGTCGAGGGAGCTGGGACTCTTCTCACTGGAGAGATGTAGGTTGAGAGGCGACCTGATAGAGGTTTATAAAATGTTGAGAGGAATAGATAGGGTGGACTCTCAGAGACTATTTCCCCAAGCTGAAATGGTCACTACGAGAGGACACAGATTTAAGGTGCAGGGAAGCAAATACAAAGGAGATGTCAGGGGTAGGTTTTTCACTCAGAGGGTGGTGAGTGAATGGAACCGACTGCCGTTGGAGGTTGTTGAGGCAAACTCACTGGGGTCTTTTAAAAGACTTCTGGATGAGTATATGGAAACGAATAGGATAGGGGGTTATAGATAGGTCTGTGGATTGGTAGATGTGATCGGCGCAACTTGTGGGCCGAAGGGCCTGTTTGTGCTGTATTGTTCTATGTTCAGTTAAACAGCCTATTAATTTTCAGTGGCCAAACTTTCACATAAACATGGACACTCTGCAGAGTGGTAGGAGAGTACAGTAAAACTGTACATTGCAAAGAATGAACATCCTCTGCAGAGGAGGATACAGGAAAGAAAACAAACAGGAAAAGAATAGAACACTGCTTGATATGTTTGAAAATAAAAAATTGAGAAAATGGTAAGTATAAATTATATATTTGCAATAATTGAAGGACACGTAGAGCTTTTTCTAATAGAGTTGCAGTGTGGGAATTATCAGAAGTCTCAATTCAGCAAAAAAATGATACATGTTGTCTCTTTCCTTCCCTCCCAAAAAGCCCATCTAGCTGTCTAAATATTTGAAAATTGCCCCCCTGCAAGCTCACACAACGTGGCAAAAGTACAAAATAAAGCAACAACCTTAGGCTTCAAAGTCTGCAGGTTACTAGGCAACAGTGCACACAGTCAATAAGATTGAATCTGTACATTTCCTTTGTCAATATAGAAGGTTTGGAAACAAATCTCACACCAACAATCATCAGACCCAAGCGGTCAGGAGAAATGCTCTAATTTCTAATAATTGATGTGTCTTTATAAAAATAATAATTACAGATAACATTACTTTACATGAAATATAAAATACATAAGAGGTCTGTTGTTAGAAAAACAGACACTGTAATTGATTCTTAAACACAGTCTGTTTATCTCAATTGGGGAAAATATAACTGTATTAAGATAAAATTAATAGCGGAGATTGAAATCAAGTACCTGACCTCTGACTAGATACAAAGATATTTATGCAGAGAAGTTCACTTACCACAGGTAACTTAGCAACAGGAAATTAAGACCCAAGTAGGGTTAATTTACTAAGGACGCCAAGGCCTCATTGTGGTGTAATTCAGTGGCACTGTAATCTCATACATTTGTCACGCAAATTCCCAACCCCAGTGGCGTGGCTGCTTGTACACTAATTAACGCTCACCAGGCGATAGATACAACATTAAATGAACGCACCTCAATGAGCCATTGAAATTCAAAGATAAATAGCAGCTCCGTAACTTGGCAGTGTAGAGGCTTAACAAGAAAATTATCAAATCGCTACATTAAAAAAAAACTCTGATGGCCTTTGTGGGAAGTGCGTTCTTGTTCTTTTCGTTGTGGAAGAAATCAAATGATAATTGAAGAATTAATAAACGACAAGTTCTGTTTCTCCTCTCCATCTTGCAGTGCACTGAACTAACTTTTGATTTTTATGAGCAATGAACAAGTGAGCTCTTTATTTCTCTTGGACCCAATTCTGTTTTCAGTTGGTAATTGGAACAAGAAATAACATGCATTAAATAAAAGAACTCAAACTGGCTGGCTGCCCTTTTGTGCACCAGATGTTGTTTGGGAAAAAATGATGGACACACAATATACAACAATGACGTGAGGTTTACGTCACTGTAAGACGGAAATAAATGTTGCACTGTGACTATCACGAGCTTGACTTGCTTTGCAGATTAGTTCCACAATGGTTCCTTCCCAGAGCTGGATCCAGTAATCATATAATTCTAATACAGGGTTTAATGTGACACTTAGCACTCAGTCTGGCCATTTGTCAGCAGCATAAATTGTAGAGCTTTTACGTGATTAGACAGAGAGTGCAATTTTTTTTTGAGCTTGTAAGCAGTGAAAAAGTATTTCAAGGCAATGCATACTTGTAAAGAAATGAACTCGAAATAAAACACTGCAGCAATTTCTGCATTACAAATGGCTTTAAAATGTTCACTTGAGCTGTGATAATGCGACATTCTCAGCTGCTAGTATTTGGCTTGGAATCACTTAGCTGAGACTGTTTTTTCCGTCAGGAAATTCAGAGTAGCACTTTCCAAGCCACTGTTCCCAGCCGTTGATTTTAAAAGAGGTGAGAGTGCAGCAGGTCCCCTTACCTTCTGCTGCTAAGTTTGATTCATCTCACACCAAAAAAGATAGATTGCTCTTTCAGTCCAAGCTACTCCAAGACTGGCCCAGGATTTCGCCTTTACTCCGCCCTAACTTCCACTATCTACACAGTGAAAGACAAACTCACAAATATAACAATATTAAAAAAAAAGATTGTGGATTTTTGGGGATTCCCCAAAATTGACACATTTTCCCATTTTCTTTAAGGTCACACTTGCCAGGGCTGCAGCCCAAGTTTCACAATTCTCCAGATGGGGCTCCTGGGCATTTATTCTTCATATTGAAGTTCAGTATTTGACCATGGATTTGAGCTCAGTGCTATCTATGTCTGATGCTCTTTTCAACGTAGGTGACTGGATAGTGACAAGGCAGTGGCCCTGACTGACTTCTCCTTTTGGCCAAAAAGGCTAATTGGGACATCCTCACTCTTTTGTTCCAGCTTGGGGTGAGCAAACCCAGAGCAGAGAATGCTTAGAATGTTGCTAGTATATAAAATTCAGTACCATACAGGTGAGTATTAAGGCATTATGGGAGCTAGAAGAGACTGAAATTAAATCTAAACAGGTGAGAGTAAAATCTTCTCCATGTTAGCTTTTGCGATTTGGGTGGAATTTAAAAGTAAAATTGAGCCTAGTTCCCAATGGGCTCACTATTATAGTACAAATCGGTCTAAAATATTGCAGACTATCATTTTCAGCATCAAGCATTCCTAGATATGCTGTGTTGATCAGTCACCCATAAGTTAACATTAACTCTGCATGGATACATACCTCTGTTAACATTAGGATTTACATTGGATACTTATTGTAAATCTGCAATATAGATAAAATACTGGAATTACACAGTAACTCCATCAGCATCTAAAAAAATTCACCAAGTTTCATTTTTCAATTCTGATGATAAACTACCCAGAATGTTCACCTATATTTTTTCCTTTCAGATACTGATGTGTGTTTCCACCTTTATTTATTTTACTGCATATCCCAATGTCTCAGATATATCTCCAAAACTTTTCTCCATTTTGATATCACAAACAAAATCGTACCAAAAAAAAGGAACTGCTATATGTAGTGGATCCATAGTAATACCACAGACTCTTCTATCCTGAGCTGATCTTGGTGCCAAAACTGAAAACAGTTCAAGCACTGATATGTAACATCTCTGAAATTGATACACAGAAAGTTTCTACATCACACCTTCAAAGTAACACTGGAATAAAAGTTTATATGAAGGTCATCATGAGAAACAATACAGTATGTTAACAATGAAAATAACCAAGTCCTCTCTATATAATGAATTAAGTAAGATTCAGCAGTGGGTAGATCTCATTTGAATATTATCTTCACTTTTGAATATTATCTTCACTTTTGAATACATAGAGTGGGGATTTCCAGTTCTCCTTCAGAGTGTTTTCCAGCAGCGGAGTTAACTCACCATTGACCACCAGTAGGATTTTCCAGTACCACTAATATCCACAATGTTTTTGCATGTTTTTTGTTCCCACTGCCGGGGAACCTGCCATGGGGAGGTTGTCTTCAATGGGACTGGAAAATTCCACCCGCAGGAAGGGCCAGAATATCCCACCCATTGAAGCATAGAGAAAAGGAGTGGAAGCTTCGAGCTTGCTCTGCCATTCAATACGATCATGGCTGATCCTGTATTTCAATACCATTGTCCACACTTTCCCTTTCATATCCCTTGACACATTTAGAGTCTAGAACTCTATTGATCTCAGTCTTCAATATTGAAACATAGATGCAATCTTCTGATGGATGTATTTTCATGTCCTTTTGGTGGTAACTCAACAGGATGGTATCAATGAAAGAACTTGGTGAAGATGAGAGACTGTGTGAACTTGGGATATTGTTGCAAGACAAGGAAATTAAAAAGTGTTGTAAAGAATGGAAGACACTATTAAGCTAGAAAATGCATGTTCCTTCTATCAAGGAAATCCAGAACAAGAGGACATAACCTTAAAATGAGAACTAAGCCAGTTTAAGGTGAATTCAAGGAAATGTTTTCACATATTGAGCTTAAAGAATGTGCTGCTCAATTAATTAAAAAGTTTAAAAGGGAGGTAGTTACTTTCTTGAAAAGTAAGGACCTCAAATGATGAAAGGATGCTAAATTACATGAAAATGCATATGATCTATATTGGATAAAAATATGTAGTTCCCTCAATGTGTCAAATGATCTAATCCTGTTTCTAAATTAAGCCGGTTACCAAAGAAATAAGTTTGATTTTACTGTTAAGAAATAGAGGAAGCCAAATAAACAACTAAGCTCAAAAAGGATGACACCATAGGCAAGGCACCGTTTTACTTTAGCAGTGTGCTGGGACTGCAACTATTGAACTATAGTAACCTTTATTGTGATTCCAACCATATTGGCCTTAATAATTTTAGTTTTACCATTCCACTGGTAATTTTGCATTTGAATTCAGAGCAATTAATCTCACATACCCTTTGACATTCAAAATTGTGTCTTCTTCTGGATAAAGGCTGGGATGAAATGAATAACCGAGATGTTCTCTCAGCAACTGAATTGATCTGGTTCTAACTGCGTGTCACTCAATGCCACAACCGAATTTTCTACAACATTTTTGAGATGATTGGGAGCTAGGAGTTAGCTGGGCTAGATTTACCCTGCTTTTATGGAAATAAGACATAGGTGGGCAATAGCCCATAATGTCACAGTTTAGTTACTGGACTAGAAAAAAACTGGATAAGGAGCTAACAACATATGTGGAAAATTTTTGGAACTGCATCTGGATGTTCACGTGGTGAAATATCACTGTAGCATTGAGTAATCACATCTTTATATTATACGGAAGGAATTAAATTGGTTAGACTTTGGTGGAGAATTTGGAAGAATGTTGTGTTAAGCTTATTCATTTTGTAATTTTGGCAAAAGATGCCTGTAAACCTTTGAGAACTCCGTCGTTTGAACACACATACCAGGATTCACCATGGTTAGGATGATTATGTACCTTGCACACTCCCTCTCCTGTAAACTGGCCTGGTGGTCTACTATCATTCTTAACTGCATGTGTAGGGTTAAAGAGCTTTGTTCTGATCTCTTATTTATATGACCAGAGAGCTCTGTCTAAAGCCCACTGTATTTGATGTTTAGATACTTTTTTTGCAGTCAAACATTATTTTATCCCTGTGATTTTAACTTGTGTGGAATAAAACTTTTGTCACATCAGGTAACATGTTGTAAGATCAATGTTTGTTTCATACAGTGGGATGCTGCTTTTTTTTTGTTGTTACATTTGGAACGTTATTCACCTTGGTGTGAAATGTCTGTCTCTGGAACATGACTTGTACTTGCTTCTACTTATCGTTAAAATTACTTAAGTCAGAAATTTCAGCACATTATATTTAATTATGATAAAATCCATCAATCTGAAATTTTGGACAGAATCTTCTTCCCTTTTCAGAGGTATAAGTGGAGGTAGGAGGGTCTGATATTAGCCTAGATGGTATCAGGACCAATATCCAAAGCCTTCTCACCTCCATCAGAAATTAGTTTTAGGCAGGAAGGCTCATAGTCAACCTACACATCCCACTTCCTCCACTATAACCCTTAAATGGACAATTAATGACCACTTATTGCAATTTTTCTAGTACCAGATAAGCCTGTCAACATATGGACTGCATGGTTGAATAAATTGCGGAAGCTGCATATCAGCTGGAGACAGGAGCATAGCTGGGTTCTGGATCTACATTAAACAGTGCATGTTCAAGGGTATGGACATGTAACAGGAGATAGCAGCTGTTCTTTCTGCCTCTGATTGACCAGCAGCTCTAACCAAGCAGGCTATTGCGTATTGGGATCCTGCCACTGTCCTCCCAATTGTTTAATGGGCAGAAGATAAGGCCGGCCTTCCTCGTAAGAGTCAACATTTTTGTTTCATCATTTTTCCAGGCAATGAGCAAGACAGCTTCCAAAACAGAAGATCCCATCCATTAACTCCATTTCTTTCTCAACAGAAAGAACAGGCCTGGCCTGTTGAGTGTTTCCAGCATTTCCTGTTTTTATTTTATTTATGCTTGGGTTTATTTGTTGATATCGGAAAAACATTAAGTTACAGTATCATTCTCCAACCATCCAATATTTAATTACCTTAACGAGACTCAGAACAATATTAGCAGTGTCGAAAATTAGCACTTTTTTGAAATTATCAGTGGCAGCAAGTTAAACCTAAATTTTGCAATCTCTCTTTACAACAATTTGAGATCTGTATCCACTTCAAGAAGATGACCATCATCCCAGGTACCAAAGAAAAGCCAGGCAGTGTCTTTACTGACTATCATCCGGTGGCTCTGACATCCATCATTACGAAGTGCTTTAAAAGGTTAGTCATTGTATGAATCAATTTCATGCTCCCAGATTGCCTGAATCCACTACAGTTCACTTACTGCCGCAACAGGGCCACAGCAGATGCCAGGTCTCTGGCCTCACATTCAACCCTCAATATCTAGATAACAACAGATTTACTGACTTCACTTCAGCCTTCAACACCATTATTCCTACGAAACTCATCTCCAAACTCCATGGCTTGGAACTCAGCTCTTTCCTCTGTGACTGGATCCTGAACTCCCTAACCTGCAGACCAAAATCAGTAAGGATAGGCAATATCATCTCCTCCACAATCATCCTCAATACTGGTGCCCCACAAGATTGTGTTCTCAGCCGCCTACTATACTCCTTATCCACCTATGATTGTGTGGCCAAATTCCTCTCCAACTCAATTTTGAAGCTTGCTGATGACACCACAGTATTGAGTTAGATTTCAAACAATGATGAGACACAGTTCAGTTGAACTGATATGACAACAATAATCTCTCCCTCAATGTCAACAAAATGAAGCAGATAGTCATCAACTTCAGGAAGCATAGTGGAGGACATGCTCTTGTCAACATCAATGAGGATGAAGTGGAAATGGTTGAGAACTTCAGGTCTCTGGGTGTTCAGATCACCAACAACCTGTCCTGCTGCCCCCATGCTGACACTATCACTAAGAAAGCCCACCAACATCTCTACTTTCTCAGGTGACTAAGGAAACTTGGCATGTCCGCTATAACTCTCACCAACTTTTACAGATGCATCATAGAAAGCATTCTTTCTGGTTGTATCACAGCTTGGTATGGCTCCTGCTCTGTCCAAGATGGTGAAAAAACTATAAATGGTTGTTGATGATGCCCAGTCCATCATTCAAACTAGCCTTCCACCCATTAACACTGTCTACATTTCCCCCTGCCTCAGCAAAGTAGCCAGCATAATTAAAAACCCCACACACTCCGGACATATTCTATTCCACCTTCTTCTGTCTGGAAAAAGGTACAAAATCTGAGATCACGTACCAACCTACTCAAAAACAACATCTTCCCTACTGCCATCAGACTTCTGAATGAACCTACCTCGTACTAAGTGATCTTTCTCTACACCCTAGCTATGACTATAATACTGCATTCTGCACTCTCCTTTTCTTCTCTACATATGGTATGCTTTGTCTGTGTAGCATGGAAGAAACAACACTTTTCAATGTATAATAATACACGTGACAATAATAAATCAAATGGTACCAAATTGATCTGAAATACACAAAATTCCTGTCCGCTATTCTTAAAAAGTTGAAATAATTAAGTATGGTTAACACATTTATTTACAGCATCACACAGCTCAATTTTAACTAAGCTATCAATGTCATCACCTCAAAATCAAAATTGTCAAGTGATAGGAAATTCATTTCAATCACAATAAGGAAATTATGTTAATTATATGACAGAATAGAATATCTTGGTACAATGGATTTTGCTCTATATTGATATTCAAAATAGGATAACTTAAAGCTTAAGTAAGAGCAAAATATAGACATCTGAAATAAAATTGAAAGCACTGGGAAATCTCAACAGGTCTGGCAGCATCTGAGGAGAGAGAACTAATCTTAGTTCCAAAGAAAAGTCATATTCGACTTAAAACATTAATTCCATTTCTCTTTCTCTCCATTATTTCTGTTTTTAAAAATGTTTTGTTTTTATTAAGAAGAAAGCTTTCCTATTGGGATGCTCACTGTAGTTGCTGCTAATTGTCAATAGCTGTGAAAGGATGAAGCTGCAGTACTTACAGTGATTTGACACCACACACAGTGCAGGCCTGTAAGACCCTGATAACACTTGATTGTTTTATGGCACTTGTCACATTTCTTTGGACAGTTTCCTTCGACCCAGAAGTGATGCATTACCTGTGGGAGACATATCATTTGTTTAGAAAATACATCAAAGTCTAGACTTTAAAATCAATACAATTTTCACAGAGAAAGATATGTCAGAGAGGACTACTTACAGTTGCATTCTTTTTTGACTTGACATAGGTGTTAATGCAGGAGGGAGGGGCTCTGGACACACAGCGCTCATGAACAGTATACTTGCAGACTGCATATTTAATAGCACAGGTCAGTAAATCAACTTTCTATTCCAAGTCAAAATCAGCAAAAACAGCATGTTTTTATATCAAGCTTACTGACAGTTTCTTTTGCAAGATTATCAATCTATACACAAAATCCTTTAAACACCTGAAAAGAAAGTGATCTAATCTCAAAAGAATACTATCTTACTTCTTTTTATGAATTACTCAAGATAGGACCTGAAGCAAGCCATTCACTTCCTGAAGCCTGTTCCACTATTCGAAGAGATGTGTGTTTCTTCAAAGCTGTGCGTCCGTGTGACAGTAGCACACAATTATTACAGCCTTGCACATCTTGATGTTACATGAGGTTTACTGAAGTTTACTCTATCTCACGAGCAAAGAACTTCTGGTTAAAGTTTGTTTATTAGTGTCATAAATAGGCTTATATTAACACTGCATTGAAGTTAATGTGAAAATTCTCCAGTCACCACACTCTGGTGCCTTTTCAGGAACACTGAGGGGAATTTAGTATGACCAATGCACCTAATCAGTACATCTTCCAGAATATGAGATAAAACAGAAACCCAGGCAGGCATGGGGAGAATGTGCAGACTCTCCAGTGACCCAATCTGAGGATCAAATTTGCATTCCTGGTGCTGTGAAATAGCAGTGCTAAATACTACGCCACCATTCCCACTGGACAGGAAATTAACAGAGGCAAGCCAAATGGGCAGCACAGTAGCACAGTGGGTAGCACTGCTGCTTCACAGCTCCAGGGACTTAGGTTCTATTTCCAGCTTGTCTGTATGGAGTTTGCGCATTTTCCTCCTGTCTGTGTGGGTTTCCTCCAGGTGCTCCGATTTCTTCCCACGATCCAAAGATGTGCGGGTTAGGTTGATTAGTCATGTTAAAATTGTCCTTAGTGTCCAGAGATGCACAGGTTAGAGGGATGAATGGGTAAATATGTAGGGATAGGGCCTGGGTGGGATTGTGATTGGTGCAGACTTAATGGGCCAAATTGCCTCTTTCTGTACTGTAAGATTTCTAGGTTCAAACCTAACAATGCTTTATCAGGTGGAATGAACAGCCAAATTGCAATCGTTCCTGAATTCACTCAGCATTGGTCTTTCCTGCAGCCCCCTCACTGACCATTCAAGTTGTAATTTCCCTTCCTAACCCTTCAGCTCACTCCTTCTTCCTCTCACCTCTCTCCTGTTTGCTATTCCTTCCTGGCCATCCCAGGAGAGGTAATGGGGCAGGAGGGCCACGAAGGATAGCAGCAAGTCAGGAAAGATGACAAACTGGAGGCAAAAGCAATGAGTTGGAGATGAGTTAAAAAGTAAGTCAAATAATAGTTGTCAAGTTATTAAGAGTCAGTCAGATGGGCCCATTAAGTCTGCACTGACACTTCACCTAATCTACCTAGTTCTATTTACCAGCACTTGGCCCACAGCCCTGAATGCCAAGCATTAATCCAGGTACTTTTTAAAGGGATGTGAGGCCTCCCAGGCAGCACATTCCAGAATGTCATCACACTCTGGGTAAAAAAAAAAGTTTTTCCTCACATCCCCCCTAAGCCTTCTGTCCCTCACATTGAACTTGTGTCCTCTCATGACTTACCCAGTTGCTCCCTATCCACTATGTTCATACCACTCATAATCTTGTACACCTCAATCAGGTCACCTCTCCCAGTCTTCTCTGCTCTAATGGCAAATTTAAGATTGAATCCAGTAAATTTGACAATTTGTAGATTAGCTGCTTACTGTGTAAATGGTGGTATTCAAGTTATTTTAAGGTACATGTTATATATAGCTTTTTTTTCCTTATTCTGCTGGTAGCACACACCGTTGCCTGAAAATTGGTGCACATAACAAAATTCAATCCACACATGGATGAAAAAAAATAGAAAGAATATTGATCATGACTGATTTATATCCTAAATCCTGTCTCCCACGTTGATTCCATACTCCTAATACCTTTGGATAGGAAATACATGTAGTGAAAATATAATTGTGGCAGCATCTACTGCTTATTGTGGGAGAATGTTCCATCTTACCATCACCTTTTGTGTGAAAGAGTGCTTCTAGCTTTTATGACCTCATCTCTCACTCAAGCTAGCAGAAAAAGTTCCCATCTATTCAATTTCTTCTGAAAATATGAAAAACATCAATCAAAATCACCACTTAATATTCTATATTCCAGGGAATACAAGACCAGTTTATATAATCTCTCGCTGTAATTGAACTCTTGGAAGCTTGTGGATTGGTGATTCATTCTTTCCAAGATCTTGGGGCTGTAACAAAGGCGGGTAAAGTTAAAAACAAAATGACTGTAATATCACACAGCTAGACTGTTTCTGCTCCCTCTCATTTTCGTGGATTTGAGAGAGAGTTTGAACTTTGGAATTGGCCCACACATATTATGAGGCAATTACCATTCTTGTGCATTTATTGAAAGTCGGTCTCTTGAAATGTTTCCATTATTCCCAAAGGGAGCCAACATTGGGCAGCTGTATGAAGGTGTGGACCATGCTTGGGATAAGCTTAAAAAAGGATGTACATATGCTTTTCAAAATTTAAAGGACTTAACATCCCTTTGTAATAAAAGTTGCTGATCGCCACTCAGAGGACAAGTTACCATTAAGAACTTTGTCATTTCAAGAGGGTTGTCACCCTCCTGGCATCACACTAGCAGTGGAACAGTGGACAAGGATTCTATACGAGTGCCAGAATGGATGCAGTTGGAAATGGGTGTTGCCATCTCAGAAATCAAGATCAAAAGAGATGAGGATCAGTAGTCTGCACAGGAAGGGCAAAGTGCCAGGTATCTGAAAGTCAAAGGAGAGAGATGAGGGACACAAAGGACAAGATGACATTATCCTAAGTATGGAATCTATAGGCAGAGGTTATGATGAGTAAGGCACCATGCCGAAGGAGACAGCAACTCTCTATGGAGATGTTCACAGACAGTGTGCCTTTGTCAGTGTGGACCTTGTGCACCGCAGAAATGACAGTACACCAGTGCATCACCCAGGTCACAGATGCCTCTTTATCGATAACACAACTCATATTAGTTGATTTATTATTGTCACATATATTGGTATACAGTGAAAAGTTTTGTTTTGTGCACACTAGACAGACAAAGTATACCATTCAGAGGGTACATAGGGGAGAAGGAAAGGAGAGGGTGCAGAATATAATATTATAGTCATAGCTAGGGAGTAGAGAAAGATTAACTTAATATAAGGTAGACTCATTCAAAAGTTTAATGGTAGCAGGGAAGAATGGGTTCCTGAGTTGGTCGGTACGTGACCTCAGAATTCTGTGTCTTTTTCCTGATGAAAGAAGGTGGAAGGGACATGTCTGGGCACGTCGGGTCCTTGATTATACTGGCTGTTTTTTCAACGCAGAGAGAAGTGTACATGTACTGCTGCCATTGCGTTATTAAATTAAAAATTAACTTGTGCTTAATCATATAGCTACATATAGATAACGCACACGAAAAAATTGTATGGTATTACAGTCTAAAATTTATAAAATGAGGTGGGAGGCAGTGAGGAGAATGGTCTCAGAAGAAGAATGTTGAGAACATTTATTTGGTTCCACCCTTTAAGCCACCCAAGGTGGTAGAGCAAGTAGAGAAGGTTGTGAAGAAAGCATATAGTATGCTAACCTTTATAGGAAGGGGTATAGAGTACAAGAGCTGGCCTTTAATGTTGCAGTTGTATAAAACGCTGGTTAGAATATTCTATAGGTTCATTTGCAATACTGCATCCAGTTCTGGTCGCCTTACTACCGCAAGGACATGGAGACTCTGGAGAGAGTGCAGAGGTGGTTTACCAGGATGCTGCCTGGTATGGAAGGTCTGAGTTATGAGGAGAGCTGAGGCAAATTGGGACTGTTTTCCTTAGAAAGATGTAGACTTAGAGGAGATCTGATAGAGGTGTTCAAGATTTTGAAGGGGACTGATAGAGTAAACAGGGCTAAGCTTTTTCCTAGGATGGACTCAAATAGCACGAAGGGTCACGGGCTTAGGGTGAGGGGGGTAAGGTATAATTTGGATGCTAGAGGGAGTTTTTTCACACAGAGGGTAGTGGGGGTATGGAATGCGCTGCCAAGTAAAGTGGTGGAGGCATGTATGCTGAAGTTATTTAATAAATACTTAGATGGGCACATGAACAGAATAGGGGATCGTGAGCCTTGCGAGTTCCTGGGAAGTGTGTAAATAGATGATGATATTGATGTACTTGTTTTTATCCTACAGATGCTTTGGTCCACCTTGTTGTCTAACGAGGGGCATACACGCGATGAGTCGTGAGAGGACTGCTCTTGGATTTTTTGAGAGTATCCTACTGTTTCACATCGTTAGTGTATGCTTGACCTGGACCATCTGATGGGCAACACGACAGCTCAGTGACTATTGCTGTGCTGTGCAGATACATGGATTTGGGCCTGTGTCTGTGGGAGTTTGCGCATTCTCCCCGTGCTTGCGTGGGTTTTCTCCGGGAGCTCCGGTTTCCTCCCACATCCCAAAGATGTGCTCTTAGGCTAATTGGCAAAACAAATTCTCCCTAAATTGTCTCAAATTTGGTTTTTAATCCATAGATCTATAAACATGGACAGGGATCACGGGTAGAGGTGGGAACATCGGGGTGGCGGCGCGGGCTCGTTGGGCCGAAAGGCCTGTTTCCCGTGCTGTTTTGTTCTTTGTTCAAATCAAGAACCTTCAGAAGCACATTTGGTCAACCAATTGAATGAAAAGGACAAACCAGACTATTGAATCTATTCAGGTTTCTCTCTGCCATTAAATCTCACTCAGAAGAGAAAAATCAGTTCAAAGTAGCATTCTTATTTTCACATTTTCCAGAAACAATACCAGATAGCAAATGGATAGAACAAAAATAGCAACGTGATCCACTTTCCAAACAGTGCCAGAGTGTGGTGACTAGGGGATTTTTCACAGTAACTTCATTGTAGTGTTAACGTTCCCTACTTGAGGCACTAATAAATAAACTTAAACTTATTTAACCTTTGTTCTGAAAGACAGAAAATCTAAATGATCAGAATTGTCTTGTATGTCATGAGCTATAATTGGCTTTATAATCCATCTCTGTTGAGACAAACTACATAAATCTGAAAAATATCTGAAATTTTACTTAATTCAGGTCACTTGAATTTTTATTATACATGGTTTGACCTAATAGAACATTATCTGAAAAATGAACTGTTTCAGTATTATTTTACTGAGTACATTCTGTGCTTTTAATCTGATTTAAACGTCTACACCTCATTCAAATTGCTTAATTCATATGACCTAAATTTGTATTTTGGAAGTATATTCTGTGTTAATTATATTGCTTAATTCGAAACACTAGATGATTCAATTTTTAGCAGGAGACAGGAATTTTACAGATCTACAGTCTGCCGTAGATTACTAAGCAATACATGTCACAGAGCGACTGGATTAGTTTTAGATTGTAAATCACTGACAAATAAACTAGGCAAAAAGCATACCATAACTAAGGGTGGCCTGGCAGCACGGTAGTTAGCACTGCTGCCTCACAACTCCAGAGACCCAGGCTCAATTCCGGCCTTGGTTGACTGGGTGGGTTTGCACATTTTCCCAGAACACAAGTCTGCATGGGTTTCCTCCAGGTGCTCCGGTTTTCTCCCACAATCTAAAAATGTGCAGATTAGATGGACTGGCCATGCTAAATTGCCCTTAGAATTCAAGGATGTGCAGGCTGCGTGGATTTGCCATAAAAAGTGTGTGTGGTTATGTGGATAGGGCAGGGGAGAGGACCCAGGTAAGATACTGTGTCACCAGAGTCAGTGCAGATTTGATGGGTCAAATGGCTACTTCTGCACTGTTGGAATATTATGATAAATAGAAGCAATGGCCAAACCATTTTTTTAGCTTGAATGGAAATTATCATTTGTCAATCATTGATTAAATTGTTATCAGAGGATTTAATCTGAAATGTTGTTTGCTTCAAAGGATTAAATTTTTCATCAAAATAATGAAAACAGTCATTTCTCTCCATAATTAACAAATGAACTAACATGACATTGTATGCTTACAGAATCTCATGATGTTACTTGTGGATTATTAATTACTGAGACAAACAAACATTCTCCCAGTTTGGATTTGTTGAAATAAATAATTTCACCTTGATTTAGTGTTCAATAAGATGTGCGCCTATTTGATGCTAGGATGCATGCTGCACAGGAATGCAGCAAAATACATAGTGTTGTGTGATCCCTAAAATCAATTGAATCTTCAAGTAAATAGCACTGAGTTCCTCTACCCAGAGCTAATAGTGCTGCTCAGGATAGTTATTTAAGGATAAAATCACCCTGGAATTGTAGGGCACAGCAAGAAGTACAGCTTCATCTTATTAGTCCATTAAAGCTTAAAAATACACTAGAATACCACTTTATATGCTTTGTCAAGGCAGAAAGGAACATTATTGAAATATATAATTCAGCTTGTATATTCGAATAATGGATTTAGAAAAAGATGTGGTTGAACTGCATGTTTGAAGTGGTCTTGACAGTTTATTTTCCACATTATCATAATACTCACAGGAACAGCAGAGACCCTGCTTGCCGAAACCAATCAGCATGTTCAAACAGAGATTGCAGTAAGCAGGTTTGTTGAAGTGCTTTAGTCTCCACACGTGCTGTCCATCATCCTTCACATTCTATTTAAGAAGAAGAAATCAACAATCCAGATTAGAGCATTTCTTGTGTGATCTGGACCTTCAATGAAATAAAGTAGATTTATAAGGCACCAATTCCCAAAGCACTTTGAAAATTACACCTGCAACGTAATTACAGTCAATGACAAGTGACATGGCCAATTTATGTATAGCAAGATTCCACACACAGCACTGTGATAAATCACTGCTTAATCTGTTTTGCTGGCATTAGTTGAGGAATGTATGTTGTCCAGGACACATGGTGCCACATAATCTTTAACTTCAGCGGGGCTTTGGTTTTTACATCGTATCCTGATCGACAGTACCTCCAACAATGCAATATTCACTTAAGCCTGTGCTAAAGAGCAAATCTCAGAATAGGATTTAAATGCACAATATTCTGATTCAAAAGCAAGTGTGCAAGCAATGAAGCCAAATCAATATTTTCTGCAAAACAAAGATACGGGAGTCATTAAACTTGGCAATAGAGGAATTCAAATAAGATTAAGAGCATGAGCAAGATACAAAGTATTTATTGCTGTCATCTTAGATCACTCCCTAATATTAATGAACATTTTCTCCCCATCCTCTTTCTGGGTCCCCGCTCCTCTCTCTCATGCACTAACCTTAGACAAGGCTGTGATTGGAAAAATTGATTCCTGCTCTCTATTAACCAAGGCCAAGAAGCCCGACAAGAAATCTGGAAATATTCTGCATCATTTTCTTTTCCTTGTTGGAGCTGAGGGGAATATGCAACTCTGGCCTCTGCTTGGTACATGTCCAGAATGAACTTGATAATTGCTAAATTATTCTGTTGGTAGCGATCATAAGACATGGGAGAGAATTAAGTCGCTTGGCCCAACGAGTCTGTTCTGCCATTCAATCGTGGCTGATATTTTTGTCATCCCCATTCTCCTGCCTTTTCCCCATAATCCCGATTCCTTTATGAATTGAGAACCTATCTTAAAGATACCCAATACCTGGCCTCCACAGCTCCTGTGGCAAAGAGTTCCACAGATTCACTTCTGTCTGGCTGAAGATATTCCTCATCATCTCTGTTTTAAAGCTAGTTCTAGTTTTCCCTACTAGTGGAATCATCCTCTCCACACCCACTCTATCCAGGCCTTGCAGTATCCTGCAAGTTTCAATAAGATCCTCTCTCATCCTTCTAAACTCCAATGAATACCATTCCTCAGATGACAACCTCTTCGTTCCAGGAATCATTTTTGTGAGCCTCCTCTGGAGCGTTTCTAAAGCCAGTACATGATTCTTAAGATATGGGGCTCAAAACTGTTCACAATACTCCAAATGGGGTCTGATCAGAGCCTCAGAAGCCCCTGGTATTGTATTCTCGCCCTTTTGACATGAATGCTAACATTGCATTTGCCTTCCTAACTGAATGAACTTGCACATTAACCTTAACAGAATCTTGAACAAGGACTGCAATGGTAGTGCATTGGGTTAATAGAATAGATATGCTGAAGTGTGACATATATAATAGTGCATCAGTGAAATCAGCAGTCATGTGCTAGACTCTTCCTAAAATACACTGTACCCAGCACAGACATAACAATTCTGTACCCGTTCACATATTACGTTAATAAAACAGTTTAAACAAAGTATCAGAGTAAGACTACAGTCTATTTAGGGGAGAAAGGTCATGCATTTTAGAAGTCAGGAATTATGTCAAGAGTCCACAGAACATAATGCTAAAACAAAGCAGGGTAACAGCAATAGTGACTTCAATCTAGCTGGGGATTGCTAGATTCATTGACAGAAACACAAAGAGGGAATGAAAGGAAACTTGGTATCAACTCGTACTTACAATCTGATGGAGGTCAGTGGAAAATTGGATACCAATAGCATTGCTAATACATGTCCAGCAACTTTAAGGCCCACAGAGAGGCTAGAGATTGGGGTTTTGGGAAAGAAACTTCCTCAGGTACTAAGCAGCATTGGGTCTGCGTGGCAAAGTGCAGCAGACACAATAAGAAGTCTCACAACATCAGGTTAAAGTCCAACAGGTTTATTTGGGGTAGTAAAAGCCACTAGCTTTCAGAGTGCTTGCTGCCCCTTCGTCAGATGAAGTGGCAGCAAGCACTCTGAAAGCTGGTGGCTTTTGCTACCAAATAAACCTGTTGGACTTTAACCTGGCATTGTGAGACTTCTTACTGTGTTTACCCCAGTTCATTGCTGGCATCTCTACATCATGACCACAATTGAAAGTGCAGCAATTTAATAATATTAAATTAATCCATTTAATAATAAATGGATTAGTTTATTCCATTCTGCTGAGAATCTGGTGGCCGGCAAGGATGGAAGAATCCACTGCCGACTTTGACACCATTCTCAAAGCCTTTGACACCTATTTTAGTTCACCATGGAATTTCTTAACTGATCAAGTGGTTCAATATGCAAGGCAGGCTGAAATCAGAGAAATAAACCATGCTAAAATTAATCTCAGCTCTGGGATTCCTGATGACTTTATTAGCTGGGTAGGTTCTGGGCAGAGGCCCCACCCACTTGCAAACCCAACAAAACAGGCAGAAGGTCCAGAAGCTCCTCAGCAACAGCCATTTGAGAAATTTACACTGCAGTGCAAAGAAGCAATACAGTCACCTACAAAACCAAGGGCACAAAAAACTTACAGTGCAGGAAGACTGGACAACAGATACTTCCACAAATACAAAATTTTAAACCAAGAAAGAACAATAATGAGATAAATGCCACTCAAGAAACTGGAAACCACAACTGAGATTAAATTAAAGTTTCTAAGGAAAGTAACCAATCTTAATGAAGATCATTAGTCAGTTACTGTGCAAGTTAAAGGCTTTAACACCAACTTTAAAATTGATACTTGAGCTCACATTGATATATCACCTGAACTGGTTTCAGTCAATATCACCCACCAGACTTTAAACTGCAAGGTCGAGGTAGCGCAATCATTCCAATAAAAAGCAGGACAATTGCTCCTCTTTGACATAAAGGGTGATATCCTGTTGATTCTCTTCTATGTTAGCCACTTCTAATGCACATCTTTTTTTGAATGGAGATGTTGAAATGCTACTGGGATTCTGGAAGGACAACAGATGATGGAACTGCACTGGGCAACTTGATACCTTCCATAGAAGGACTGCCAAAGTTTTATATGGAGTCAGTGGATTTACAGCTGACAGCAGCTAGAGGTTAATTCAATCTATAGTGAATTCCTTTCCATCACGGAGACACCATCCATTGAACCCCAGGCAGGTAATAAGATTATTATCTCTCAGTTCTTTAGAAAGTGAGGCCAGCGGTGGTGAATGCAGAGGCACTGCAGCAGGCATCTGCAAGAAGACTGCGTACACCCAAATTGACTGTTTCCTGAAGAAGACAATGAGGAAGAGCCATTTTGGCTCAGTGATCTACTGGAGCATGAGGTTTAGAGCTACCTCGTTTGAATCTCTAGACACACTCCATAACACCTCTGTCATCCTTGTTGAGTGATAAGCTGTGTTTCTTTCAGCTAAGAAGAAACAAGGGTGTGATCTTACTGTCTGTTTATGCCATGCTCCCACTGCAGTGAGGTCAGAGAATTTAGTGCCCAGACAAATCTCTGCTCACTGTAGCGGGATGGGAAAATCCTGCCAGAGAAAACGGTGATAACATTCCAGCCCAGATCTTTGTTCCACTGAAGCTATCAGTGCAATACCTTGTACGTAGCTGATTATCTATGAAGACATTTCCAGGAACAACAAGCTGCTTGATTCCAGGCTCAAGTTCATAAACGATCACACTGTATCATATGAGTGTACTTTTAAGAAAGTTTTTTTTTTAAATGCAGTTAATGTTATTTGAGGTGGAGCTAAACTATGACAGTCAGGTGATAGAGCTTTCAGTTCAGTTTGTGGCAGCCAGATGATAAGTCTTTTTTTGTTGTTTGGGCTTTTAGTTTCATTTCAGAAGCAGTTTAGCAGCAAGCTAAGCAGCAGACTCATTCCTTGTTCTCTTTTTGTTTGGTTCTGCTTTAAAAAAAGCTGTGTTTTGGGAAATAGATTTGACTACAATCCCTTCTGAGTTTCTTCACAAAGGATTTTCAGCATTCAACCAAGGAAGCAGGATTCCTGTAACAAGTAGGCATTAACCTATGCTGTACTGTGTTTATTTGGAGGGTTTTGTGTATTGGATATTGGCTTTGGTTGGAACACATTAAAGGTATTTCCTTAAGAGTTATACATTATTGTGGTTGTTGTGTTTCTTGTTTGTAGTTGTTAAAAGTTCTTGCTAAGTGTTTTACTATATATATGAACAATATTGTTAATTAAACTTTGTTTTTGATAAAAGCGCCACATGGGTCAGATGAAACACATCTGAGGTGAAATCTCACATGCTCATCCTCGCCAAATTCAATGTGTATAAGTCAGACAAGCTTCAAAGAACATGTTGAAGTATTCAACCTTACTTGTAACAACTGCCAAAGAGTTGTAACACTGATTTCCACGTTAAAGGTCAACTGACATCACATTTCAATCCCAGCTGAAAATCTTCATCCTACTGGGCCAGTCCTTCAGTGTAACAGCTGAGACAAATCTTCAGAACTTTCATAGTTTCAAAATCCTGTAGAGGAAACTCATCTACAAAAATGTTCTCCCCAGGATGTTCAGTTACTTGGAATTTACCTTAATGCCGTCTTAGAGATTCACCCCATTGTAGAAAATGATGTTATCTTATCCTAAAATATTTTTCCCATTGTCCAAAGTAGAGCTGTCTCAAAATGAGAAAAGTAGCAGTTTTACCAATGCTTACAGAAAGAGTACATCCTTTTCAAAATGTCCTTGGGAAATCATCTCCCGTTCCTTTCCTGAAATGCTGACAGGAACTTTGTCATCTCTCTTCTTGTCATCCTGGAATCTCAGATCCTCAGTATCCTTTCTTCTTTGATGCATTAGTAAATGATATTGTTATGGTTGAGGTTAGAAACTCAAAATTATTTCTTGAAGCCTGCCTAAATCCTAAGTTTTGCAATTTGAATTTGGCCAGGATAAGCATGGCATGTTTCACTTCAGGTGTGATTCAAAAGTACCACAAGGGAGCTTATATCAAACAAAGTTTAATTAAGAATATAGTTAACATGTAAAGAAAATTAGCAATAACTTCTAACTAATTACAAACAAAAAAAACTAATAATGTATAACCCTTAATGAATATCTGTAAGCTGTCCCAATCAAGCCAACCTCCATAAACAACCCTTTAAGCATGTTTAACACAGCATAGACAAAGGCTCGCATAATACTGGGATTGAGGCCGTTAGTCAAATTCTGCAGTCAAATGCTCTAAACTCAGAACAGTTTGAAGACAAGACAGTTTTCCAAAGCACCAGAGAGATTCTGGTCCAGCCCCCAACAATTGTAGATTTTCACCCTTCATAAAAGCAACATTTTGCTTTCAGCTAACCAACAGCATTTCCAAAGAAACAGTTGGGGGGGGGGGGGGGCGGTGAGAGAGAGGGAGAGAGAGAGAGGAGGGAGAGAGAAAGGCTCCTCTTTTGGCTCGATGTTGCTAACTCTCCAGCTGCCAAACTGACACTGAAAGTGAACTCCTGTCACTTGAACTGCCCACAGGTTTTTTTCTACTCCCAACAATGACATCACCAAAGGCTGTGAGCTTGAATTTAAAAAACTCTTAAAGATAACTAACATCACAATACATAGAAATATAGAAACTAGGATTAGGCCATCCAGCCCTTCAAGTCTACTCCACCATTCAATATGATCATGGCTGATCACCAATCTCAATCCATATCCCTGCTTTCTCCCCATATCATTTCAAGTCAGGATGACCCTTTGTCAGAGCTCAACGCAAAGAAAAATCAGACTAGGTTTAAATTATGAGGGTGGGGGAGGTGGTAATTGGTGGAAGAGAATGTAAATAGTGACAATAAAAGCTGAGAAAGGCACCAAAAAGGTCCATTAAGTACTCAGGATGTGTGAATGGCAAAACAAAGGTACAGATTGTTAGAGAATTACCTGAGGTCTGTGGCTGTTGGGTCTGTGATAGAGACAAGATGGAGAGCAAGATTTCAGATGTGGGAAAAGAAAAATAATAAAAAAGTGATAAAACTGGATGGGTGAGATGAAAAGAAGAAATAAAATAAATGGAGATGAGGTGAAGTGGGGGTGGGGTGATGAGACTTCATGCTGTGAAGTTGTTGAACTCAATGTTCAGTCCTTTTGCCTTGAAGAGTTCAAGATAAAACAGCAATGTTGAGAAATCAACATTATGGCAACTTTACCCTCAAACCAAGGCAATGTAGGCAGAACTGGACAGTAGATTTTATTTTAACTTGGCCATCTGTAGAGAAGATTTTACATTATATTCATTGTGGTGTGTTAACAAGATTAGTCCATTTTGCACTAACATTGGCCAAAGAAGCCATTTTGTATTTTGCATTTTTCACATATTAATTAGCAAGATAAGAAGCAGTCAGTAACAGGTGAGAAAATAAATGGTGAGATCCAATGATGTATAATTGAAGAACTGTCATTCATTAAGTAGTTATTAACAGTTGGAAAATAATATTTGAAGTGTAAAACATTATTTGCTGCAAATCAATGTTTCTAAATGAGCTGCTACTGCCTGTGGAAACCACACAACATTTGGTGCCAATGTCCTTCATAGTCTGAAGCAGATACACAAAAAAGAATGGAGGTTTGTCTGAGCGCAAATAAAAAGATCATGAAATGTCCCATTGTTCTTCTCCGTGGCACCACATGCGCAAATTCAATAAAATTAACCCAGTGACCACAAAATATCAAATCAGCTAATTACAATAGACCAGATTAACAGATGAGTTCATGTTAATTCAAGAGCTAAAACTGCATTTTAAAAACCATCTTGTTACTTGTTAGTTTGATTATAAATTGTGGAGGTATATGGTGCTCCTGAGGCTAAGATTTGTGAGAAATCACTGTCAGCAGGGAATCTAGGGAATATATACACTTCAACCTAGTATGATTTCCCAACCAAAAGTGTAAATGTTGCTTGTGTATCTTGATAAATATGCTTTTACCTTTTACCCTCTTGTTGAAAAAATGAACTTTAATATTGTCTGCTATTTCAAATTTAAAACAGTTCAAAGGGTTGATTTGGAACTGAGTAATTAGGTGCATGCAATTAAACTAGATTTAAATGTAAATTGAATGCCTCTTTAAAACTGGGCCACTAAACAAAGCAACCAACAGTTCATTACCCAATACATACAAATTTTCACCTCAACATTTTGAAAAGTTAACTGCTGAAACCATGAATATGAACTTTAAAAGAGACAACTTGTAAAGCACATTTTATTTTTTATGTAGAATAATCATAATCAAATAGTAATTTCATACTAAAAATGCATAACAGGGATTTTAAAAATAGGCAAAATTTTGACTAATTTAGATCTTGCAATTATACCAAAATGTGACAGTATTTCAGCATAAATGTTATTTCAAATAAAATACACTACACTGTCTTACAACATAATACCAACGCAACCACAATCACAATCCTTTAAAGAAATGGCTGGATCAACTCTGAGGTCTATAAAATAATGAGGGGCATAGATCAGTTAGAGGTTTAACATCTTTTCCAAAGGTAGGGAAGTCTAAAATTAGAGACCATAGGTTTAAGGTGAGAGGGAAGAGCTACAAGACAGGAGAGATATGAAAGCATCCAGAGGCGCATTTTTTTTCCCCCCACACCAGGGAGGTGAGCATCCAGAACAAGCTGCCAGAGGGAATAGTACAGACAGGTATAATTTTGTCTTTTTAAAAGCATTTATTTTCAGTTACATGGGTAAGATACAGGGATATGGGCCAAACGCGGGCAACTGGGACTAGTTTAGTAGTCAAAAAAGGCAGCACGGACCAGTTGAGCTTAAGGATCTATTTCCATGCTGTAAACCTCTATGACTCTATAATAAGAACAAAATTTAAGAAGCACTTCCTGGGCATTAGGATATGCAAAATTGTTCTCATTCTAAATTATTCCTAATGCAATTTTCTTTCCAAAAATGTTTGCAGTCACAGACCCCTCCTCTTCGAGTCAATCCCATCCATCTCTTTCAACTCCTTACTGAAGGCCCACATCCTTCTGAGTATTTCACTGGCCAGTCATTGATTGAATTCAAATGAGAGCAGGTGAACAAAATGGCAATGTTTGTGGTCAAAGAAGAACATAAACGAACAATTACGACAGGGCCACACATTTTCATTTGCAGGCTATCAAATGCAGACAGAACAGGGATTCTCATAAGTTCCATTAAAAAAGGAATTTGGGGCTCTTAGCAACTCATTGCATTGAATTGAATGACTGAAATCCATCAAATCGCAAAAAATTTGAAAATCTAAGTGAAGCCGAGATGTTTCAATTAGATTATCTAATTTTCAGTCAAGTATTGCATTCCCTCTAATATTAATATATCAATTATATTGGAACAAAGTAGCATAGAACTCTGATAAAATAGGAGCCTTGGATGTGACTTGATTTTTTTTTGATCCTTCACTTCCATTCACTTTGCTTTCTCCCTCTGATACTCAGTGCTTGCATTGATTAATCATCTTCCACTTGTGAGAACAGACGCACAAGGCTTCAACAACTCTCACAGCTTCTAATGCTTTTGCTGCTTATTATGTATGGTGACAGAAGACAACATGGATACAATAGTTGGTATTTCCCTTGGGTGGGATACAGATCTGGAGGACTGAGAGATTAAATCTGGTGGGTTCAATTCTAATTAATTTGATCAAATCATCATCACACATACTGACATCTGCTAACAACATGACAAATGTCATCTCTCAGGACTCACGTAATCATAATATTTTAATTCAGAAGCTATGTGAACAAAGCATTTCAGAACACCAAACCAATAACTGTTCATTGTTGTACAATTTGCCAATATCCCATGTTAAAGCACAGCGAGCTATAACTTAATTTAAATTTACTCATGGTGGGAGCTAAACTGAAGTGACCTAAACTAGGGTTACATGGGGGAGGCATGGTGCCATAATGGTTAGCACTGCTGGCTTACAGTGCCAGAGCCTTGGGTCAATGTCTGTATGGAGTTTGCACATTCTTCCTGTGTTTGCATGGGTTTTCTCTGGGTGCTCCGGTTTACTTCCACAGTCCAAAGGTGTGCAGGTTAGGTGGATTGGTTATGCTAAATTACCCCTTAGTGTCAGAGAGAATAGCTAAGATTATGGCATAGGTTTATAGGGATAGAGCCTGGGAGGAATTGTGGTCGGTGCAAACTCAATTGACTGAATGGCCTTCTTCTGTGCTATAAGCATTCTATGATTCTGTACTGCCCTTAACCCTCCTCTCTGATTTTTCCAACCTAATTTTTTGGAAATGCCCAGCTTTGCTTTGAGACCATGCCAACTTCATAAGCAGGAGTCATGCTTACAAATCTAAGGCAGTTAATAGTCAACGCCTATTATAATCATATAGTTGTTAATATAGTCCCCACAACACATGTATCCTTCATGCATAGCATAGGCAGCCATTTACAATTAGGCAAATGGTACTCATCATAGAATTAAGTCCAACTGTAAAAGCAACCATTTGCAAGATTAAGCTTGTTGCATAATTTAGAAGTTCAATAAGTACGTACCCTGTATTTACCAATTTAAAAAAAATGGGGATTAAAGTTAAAGTCAGGTCTTTGAGCAGTGTCAACCAATTTTCTGTACATTGTTGAAATGCTTAGTGATGAGATTTTACATGCAATTGTTAACAACAATGAAGACAAATATTTACTAAATGAAATTTAGTTCTCCTCAACAAAATATATTTGTTTCTTATTTGGCTTTACTGCCCACTGCATAAAGGGAGTAAACCACTTTAACAGCAATGTTAACATAAGTGACTGGGACACTATGAGCTGGTTCTTTTTGACACCAATTTGTTGGTTAGTCTTTATTTAATTAGTTAAACTATTTTGATAATTTAAAGCTAGAAAAATGGGAAGGTTTGGGTCAGGTAAAATTTGAAATTCTTAAATAATACACCCAACCTGACTGCTGCATTTGTATAGAACCTTGCCGAGACCTCACCTGGTATATTGTACAGAGTTTTGGTCCCATTATCGAAGAAAGGTTTTATTTGCCACAGAGGGAGTGCAATGGGGGTTCACCAAATTAATCCCTGCGGTGGCAAGGTTGTTCTATGAGGAGAGATTGGAGAGACTGAGTCCGTATTCCCTCGAATTTCAAATAATGAGGAGTAACCTCAGTGACACTGGGAAATTCTTACACAGCATGTGAGTCTAAAACCAGGAATACTTTCGTATTGAACCTGCCTCCGGTGCACTCGTTTCCATTTTTTACTTAAATGGGAAGCTGTGTAAGTAATGGGAGGTAGATATCATTGTTCTACTTTTCAACTTCAGCTGCTGACAGCAAGGCTTCCTGAGCCTCAGAAAATCAGCAACCACATCCAGATGAGAAGTATCAGACCCCGTTGGTAAGTGCCTTTAGGTGTATCCCCATGATCCAACCTATCAGCTGAACAGCTTTGGCATCACTTGCCTTTCCCTACAAAGCCAAGTTACGAGTAATTCTCATTAATAGAGAAAATGTTTACTTTGCGGAGGCAAAAATATTTGGCAAAAACTAGTCATACCCTTCTCAATATGCAGGATGTCAAAGATGGGGAATGTTCACCAATTGCAGTTTCTCCATTTATCAGAGCACATTAATTTGTCTGATGATCCTTCAAGTGCTTCGTCACTTATACTTTTTAACCAGAGATGATAGATGACCTCCTTCAATCACGCAATAGTGACAGCATCAAATACTTAAAAAAAAATATTCATTTGAGGGACATTTGGCTGGCCAGCATTAATTGCCCATCCCTAGTGATCCTTGAGAAGGTAGTGGCGAGTTGCCTTCTTGAATCGCTGACCCATAATGCCTTAAGAGAGGGAATTCTAGGATTTTGACACAGCGACTATGAAGGAATGGCGGTATATTTCCAAATCAGGATGATGAGTGGTTTGGAGAGGAACTTGCAGGTGGTGGAGTTCTCATGTATCTGCTGCCCTTGTCCCTTTAGACAGAAGTGATTGTGGATTTCAAAGGTGCTGTCTAAGGATCTTCAGTGAATTGCTGCAGTGCATCTTGTAGACAGTACACATTACTGCGACTGAACATCAATGGTGGAGAGATTGAATGTTTGCAGACGTGCTAATCAAGTGGGCTGCTTTGTGTTGGATAGTGTCAAGCTTCTTGAGTGTCGTTTGAGCTGCACCCATCTAGCCAAGCGGGAGTGTCACACCCCTGAATTGTGCCTTGTAGATGGTGGATAAACTTTGGGAAGTCAGGAGGTGAGTTACTCATCACAGTATTCCTAGCGTCTGACCTGCTCTTGTAGCCACTGTGTTTATGTGATGAGTCCAGTCTCCAGAGTTCAGTGGTGAGTTTCTGATCAATGGTAACCCAAAGATGTTGACAGTGGGGGATTTAGTGATGGTTACACCATTGAACGTCAAGGGTTAGAATTTCTTACTGGTGATAGTCATTGTCTGGCATTTACGTGATGCAAATGTTACTTGCCACTTGCCAGCCTAAGTCTGATATTTTCCAGATCTTGTTGCATTTGATCATGGGCTGCTTCAGTATCTGAGGAGTCCCAAATGTGCTGAACATTATGCAATCATCAGTGAACATCCTCACTTCTATCCTTATAATGGAGGGAAGGTCATTGATGGGTCAGCTGAAGATTGTTTGGTCTAGGATACTACCCTGAGGGACTCCTGCAGAGATGTCCTGAATTGAGATGATAGACTCTCCACAACCACTACGTACCAAGTATGACTCCAACCAATGGAGAGTTTTCCCCCGATACCCATTGATTCCAGTTTCACTAGGGCTCCTTGATGCCATACTTGATTGAATGCAGACTTGATGTCAAAGGCTGTCACTCTCACTCACCTCTTGAATTCAGTTCTTTTGTCCATGTTTGAAACAAGGCTGTAATGAGATCAGGAGTTGAGTGACCCTGGTGAAACCCAAACTGGGAGTCACTGAGCAGATTATTGCTGAGCAGGTGCTGCTTGATAGCACTGTTGATAACTCCTTCCATTACTGATGATCAAGACGAGACTGATTAGGCAGTAATTGGCCGGGTTGGATTTGCCTTGCTTTTTGTGAACAAGACATACCTGGATAATTTTCCACACTGTTATGTAGATTCCAGTGTCATAACTATACTGGAAGAGTTTGGCTAGAGCAGCAGCAAGTTGTGGAGCATAACATTCCAGCAATAGAACTTATTAGGGTCCATTGTCTTTGCAGTATCCAGTGCCTCCAACCATTTCTTAATACCACCTGGAGTGAATTGAATTAGCTGGAGACTGGTAACTAATGTGTTGGGTACCACTGAAGGAGGCTGAGATGGATCAGCCACTCAGCACTTCTGGCTGAAGATTACTGAAAATACCTCAGCCTTATCTTTTGCACTGATGTACTGGGCTCCTACATCATTGAGGATGGGATATTTGTGGACTGTCCACCTCCACTGAGTTGTTTGACTGTCCATCATCATTCCCAACTGGATGTGGCAGAACTGCAGAGCTTAGATGTGATCCATGGCTTTGAGATCACTTAGCTCTGTCTATCACTTGCTATTATTGCCATTTGGCATGCAAGTAGCTTCACAAGAAGCTTTTGTAGCTTCACCAGGTTGACGCTTCATTTTCAGATATGCCCTAGTGCTGCTCCTGGTGTACCTCCTGCACTCTCCATTGAACCAGCGTTGATCCCTTGGCCCGATGGTAATGGTTGAGTGGGGACATGCCAGACCATGAAGTTACAGATTGTGATGGAGTATAATTCAGCTGCTGTGGATGGCCCACAGTGCTTCATGGATGCCCAGTCTTGAGTTGCTAGATTGGTTCAAAGTCTATCCTATTTAGCACAGTGATAGTGCCACACAACACAATGGAGGTTATTCTCAATGTGAAGGCAGGGACTTTGTCTCCACAAGGACTGTGCAGTACTCACTCTTACTAATACTATCATGGACAGATGCTCTGCAGCCGGCAGATTGCTAAGGATGAAGTAAAGGATGGTATTTCCTTTTATTTGTTCCTTCATCATCTGCTGCAGACCCAGTCTACATCAATTTGATCGATAGTGCTGCTGCCGAGTCACTCTCGGTGGTGGACATTGAAATTCCCCACCCAGAGGGCATTTTGCGCTCTTGTCACCCTCAGTGCTTCTTCCAAGTGCTGTTCTACATGGGGGAAGTACTCATTCATCGGCCAAAGAAGGCCAGTACGTGGTAACCAGGAAGAGATTACCTTACCCATATTTAACCTGAAGCCATGAAACTTCATGGGGTCCAGAGTTGATGTTAAGGACTCTCAGGGTAACTCCCTCCCCACTGTATATCACTGTGCAGCACCTCTACCAGATCTGACATGTTGGTGGCACAGACATTTCCACGGATGGTAATGGTGGTGTCTGGGGTGTTATCTGTAAGGTATGATTCTGAGAATGACTATGTCAGGCTGTTACTAGACTAGTTTATGAGATAGCTCTCCCAATTTTGGCACTTGCCCCCAGATGTTAGGAGGGAAGATTTTGCAGGGTTGACAGCACTTTGTTTTACTTTTCCAGTGCTTAGGTTGATGCCAAGTGGTCTGTCCGGTTTCATTTCTTTATTGGGACTTTGTAGCCATTGTTACAATTGAGTGGATTGCTAAGCCATTTCAGAGGGCAGTTGAGAGTCAACCATATTGCTGTGGCTCTGGGGTCACACGTAGGCCAGACCAGGTAAGGATGGCAGACTTCCTTCCCTAAAGAACATTAGTGAACCAGATGGGTTTTTCATGATCATCAGCAGCCTCTTAATTCCAAGTTTTTTTTAAATTGAATTCAAATTCCACCATTGGCTGTGATGGGTTTCGAATCCAGGTCCCCAGAGCATTATCTGGGTTTCTGGATGAATAGTCAAATATTAATACTTCCCGTACTTGAAACCACTTCAGTTGTGAAGATTAATTTGTAACATATGTCACAGAGCTTCTTAGGTGGCTGAGTTTTTTATGGCATTGATGAGTTAAGCTGTGCAGATGCATTAATCAACTGACTTCAGCAGCCATTAACAGGTGTTTTACAGCTGGCTGCATTTATTGTCAATGCCATGCATGTGACGTTCTCCTGTTTTACTCTGGGTAGGACAGTCAGTCAGTTTATGGTAGGAAATCAGGAAGCATGGATTTCTCTGAGGACAGCATGGTGGCTATCACTGCTGCCTCACAACTGAGGGACCCGTGTTCAATTCCAGCCTCAGGTGATTGTGTGGAGTCTGCATGTTCTCCCCATGACTGCATGCGTTTCCTCCCACAGTCCAAAGGTGTCTGGGTTAGGTTGACTGGGCACGCTAAATTGACCATTAGTGCCACGAGGATTCGCAGAGTAAATACGTGGGGTTACAGGGATAGGGCGTGTGGGATTGTTGTCGGTGCAGATTTGCTGGGCCAAATGGCCTCCTCCTGCTCTACAGGGATTCCATGACTGTCTTTGAATTTTAACTCCTGCCTGTATGAAACAGCTTATTGGATAAAATTAGGGAAGAGAAATAATAAATTGGGTATTTAATGTATATTAATTGTAACAGTAATGTTCTGCTATAATAATAATGTAATTGCATGCGACTGTCTAACACAGGCCATTGTTTCAAATCAATGCTAAATAAATCCATATTTTATGTTTTCACATCTTTTAGAATCATGTTTCACAAAGCAGTCCAGAAAATTATAAAATAGTTGACCCTAATTAGCTGTAAAGCAGACCTGTTAACTCTCTTCTCCAGTGAACACCCCATCACTCACTCAACATTGATCAGTCTCCCAACCACATACATCGTTCCTGACACAACACCAATCTCGCTGTTCTTCAGCTGCAGCCTTTACTGGATCTCTCCCTGCCTAGCCCATAAGCCAGACTCTGGAGGGCAGGGGCACTTTTCCTAGGCAAAGGGAGGCAGTTTTGTGTTTGTGCAGAGGATTAAATTCTCTGAAATTGAGGTGGGTTCTGGACTTGCGCACAAAGCGTCTACTGAGAGCACTCACTGTCATTTAGGAAACGTGGACTCCCAGGACTTTGGCACATATGTTTCAAGCACTGTTAAACTCTCCAGCATGTTCAGAATGGCTTGCAAATTCTCTCCATTCTATTGTAACTGCATGTAATGATGCCTCACACCAATAATCTCCACTCAGTGAAAATCATCTCTATTGCCTTTACTTGGAATCAGTGGTGTTGGCGCAGTTCCTCTGCCCCAACACCACTGCACCCGAGTCGTTTCTCTTTTGAAGACTAAACCTGAGTGAATTGTGAAATCAGGAACTGTCCACCTGTTTTCCCTAACAGACAGGCCATCAGTACAGCCCCTTCAAATATTGTACTTCAGGTCTTGGGTACCTTTGCTAAGAATGATGGCAGCCTGCTTCTGACTGTTTCAGGGCATTATTTCACAGCAACACAGGGTCTAACAGATATCAGATCAGACATCCTACTGATCACGGAACACTTCAATCCAGGGCCGAACACAAAAGTGTGTCCACCTTCACAATGCTATTGTCTCTCTTGAAAGCACATGTATCCCTGGTTAAACACATCAACTTAATATTACTGTGTTCTAAGATTCTCTACATACTACAACAAATCCTGACTGTTCATATCACATGAGACAATTTACAACTGGATATCCAGCATGCTTGGGCATCAGAAAAGATGTCCATCATTTTCCAGGTTAGTTTGCAAATGAACTTCTTGTGTGTTCTTGGTAGGTTTTTTTTTGTTAGTCTTTCCCAATACCAGAAACTGTTCATGATGCAAATCTTGGGGTAAAGTCTTGGGCTAAAGTCTTGGGCTAACAGATGTGTTCACATTTTTTCTAATTGTGTTTGCTCAATCGGTGACTGTAAATCAAGCAATCATGATCAGAAAATGCCACAATTTTATATGTTGTCATGGCTTGGAAATTTCATGTTTCCTAACAAATATAGCAGGAGAAGAAAAAAAAAGTGAAGCTAAAATGGCAATAAGTGTTGTTCACAGAACGTTTGCGCTTGACAGAAATAGATCTCTTTGAATAAAGCTATTTCTAGGAGTGGAAAGAAATGATTTCTCTCCAGGAAGCTGATTAACTATTGCCTTCATCAGCAGTGGGGAAAAATAACATTCTCCTCACAGGCAAATTAATTGAAATGATCATTTCTTGAAACAAAATCAGGGAAAAAAAAATTCTATGTGAGGGACCAATGGAAGTAATCAAAATATTACCTTCATCACAAAAAGGAAAAACAAATATTACTTGTTCTCTCTTATCTTTAGGGAGTCAAGAACAAGTTAGGTCCCACTGATCATGAAATGAACTATAAACTATGAATGGTCTTGATATTCTCAGGGTCCTTGTTTGCGATTTGGATACTGCTTAAATACATTTGTTGCTTTATTTCAAGATTAATCACAGAGTTGTAGTAAAATTCAAACTACATATTGAACTGTTGAACAGAGGGAAGCACAGATTCACATACATATTCTCTGGGAATAATTTTGTTTCCCCTCAGTTGCTGAGTAGTTTCACATTATTTTGTTATGGTCAATATTTGTACACTATTTCTTTACACTCTTTGTACGAGTTCTCCACCTTTGAATTTAAGAATAATAGATCTTGGGGTGATTACAATCTGTAATTTAATTATGGAGGCTTAAGTGACAATTAGACCTGGCTGCTCCCAGGTGAATCAAGTGTTTCCATGCCATTTGGCTTGATTGTGTGAAGTTAATCTTCTCCACTGTTTCCCACCATCTTCTGAGACGTCTTTCATCAAGTGAGGAGTGCTGTTGCCATATTGGAGTTTTCATTTTCTCTGTATTTGTCCAGGAGCTCTTCTCTCCTGGCATTCAATAAGGAATGAAAATGTGTGTGAAGCCCCAGGGAACAAATCAGATTTTGTGATCAACTATGGAAAGATTGCTATCGCTCTCTCTCCTCAAAGAACACCACAGTCAACAATACTCCCATTGACACAGAACATCTCTATAACATCCTGGGTTTCAGCTGGCTTTCTGCGCTGCTATTTAGCACTGCATTTATTTTGGGTGGCACAGTAGCTCAGTGGTTAGCAGTGCTACTTCACAGCTCCAGGACCCTGGTTCGATTCCTGGCTGTCTGTGTGAAGTTTGCACATCTCCTCATGTCTGCGTAGGTTTTCTCCGGGTGCTCCAATTTCCTTCCACAATCCAAAAATGTGCAGATTGGGTTGATTGGCTATGCTAAGAAATTGCCCCTTAGTGTCCAGGGATGCATAAGTTAGAGCGATTGGTGGGTATAATATGTAGCGATATGGGGTTAGGGCCTGGGTGGGATTGTGTTCGGTGCAGACTCAAGGGGCCGAAGGGCCTCTTTCTGCACTGTAAGATTCTATGATTCTATAACAACAAAACAACAATCTAGAATCCTGTAGTTCCTCCTGGAACCATTCTACGCTCTACAAACTGGCAACAGCCCACGTCTTGATTGCACAATCCCTTATTATCTGTACACATCATCAACTGTAACCTGGCAACTGATTTCATTCAGGAACTAGGGCTATTGATAGGGCTTTAAACTAAAAAGTTGGGGAGGGTGTTCAGTTGTATGGTGAATTAGAAAATCAAAGTTGAAGGAGAGGGTAGAAGTGCAGATTAATGGAGCTGAGGGCTCCCGAGAGGTTAGTAAAGTTTCCAGACCACGTAATAGAACAGCGCGTATAGAAAGTGGCAAGAACCTTACCTCAGACAGAGCAAAAAAGATGACATGTATGAGAAGGGAGGTGATCAATGCAGGACTCAGGGTGGAGATGTACCTAAATGCATACAGTATACAGAACAAGGTAAATGAGTTTGTTGTGCACACTGAAATTGGCCGATATGATGCTATGGACAACACAGAGACATGGCTGCAAGGGGATCACGACTGGGATCTAAATATCCAAGAACATGTGTCCTATTGGAAATACAGGCAGATGGGCAAAAGGGACGGGGTTGCATTGTTAGTAAGGAATGAATTTAAATTGATAGCAAGAAGTGATACAGGATCAGAAGGCGTAGAATCTGTGTGGGTAGAGTTGAGGAATCACAAAGATAAAAAGATCTTGATGGGAGTTATGTACAGGTTCTCAAGCAGTAGTCAAGATGCAGGGCAACAAGTAAGTCAGGAGATAGAAAAGGCACATAAAAAAAACAATATTATAATAATCATGGAGGACTTCAATATGCAGGTGAATTGGAAAAATCAGGTAGGTAGCGGATCCTAAGAAAAGGAGTTTGTGAAATGTCAAAGAGATGTTTTTTTTGGAACATTGTGTGACAGACCCTAGTAGGGAACAGGGAATTCTGGATTTGGTCATGTGTAATGAGACAATCTTGATCAGGGAACTTCGGGAACATGATAGGATCTACCCTGCAGTTTGGGAGGTAGATGCTGGAATCAGATTTAATGATATTACAATTAAATAAAGGTAGCTACAAGGACATGAGGGAAGAGCTGGCAAGAGTTGATTGGAAAGGGAGCCTAGCAGGGAAGACAGTGGAACAGCAATGGCAGGAGATTTTGAGAGTTATTCGGGGGCACAACAGACAATAATCCCAAGAAGCTGGAAACATGCTAAGAGGAGTACGAGGCATGTATGGCTAACAAGGGGAGTCAGGGACAGCATAAAAGCAAAAGAAAAAGTGTACAAAATACAAGGATTAGTGATAAGAGATAAGCCTTTAAATGTGAGCAGAGGACAACTAAAAAAAACAATAAGGGAGGAGAAGATGAAATATGCGTGCAAGATCGCTAGTAATATAAAAGATAGGAAGAATTTTTTTCAATATTTAAAAGGTAAGTGAGAGGCAAAATTAGCCATTGGAGCCCTGGGAAATGAGGCTGGGGGAGTATTACTAGGAAACAAGCCAATGGCTTCTTTCTCTGTGAACAGTATATTTTGTCTGTTTAGCGCACAAGAAACAATACTTTTCATTGTGTGTTAACACATGTGACAATAATAAATCAAATCAAATCAAAAAGGTAACAAGCAAGTTGGATAAAGGAGAACCAGTGGACCTGATTTATTTAGATTTCTAGAAGACTTTTGACAAGATGCTGCATAGGTGACTGTTGAATAAGTTAAGAGCCCATGGTGTTAAGGGTAAGATCCTGGCATGAACAGAGGATTAGCTGATTGGCAGAAGGCAGGAGTGGGGATAAGGGGGTCTTTTTCAGGATGGCAGCTGGTGACTAGTAGTGTGCCTCAGGGGTCCATGCTGGGACTACAAGTTTTCACAACATACATTAACAATTTGGAGGAAAGAATTGAAGACACTATTACTACATTTGCAGATGATACAAAGATATGTAGAGGGACAGGTAGTTTTGAGGAAACTGGGAGGGGGGGGTGTTGCAGAAGCAGTTGGACAGTTAGGAGAGTGGGCAAAAATATGGCAGATGGAAGACAATGTGGAAATAAGTGAGATGATACACTTTGGAAGGAGGAATGGAGGCATTGACTATTTTCTAAATGGGAAAATGCTTAGGAAATCAGAAACACAAAGGGAATTGGGAGTCATTGTTTAAGATTCACTTAAAGTTAACATGCAGGTTCAATCGGCAATTAAGAAGGCAAATACAATGTTAGTATTCATGGCGAGAGGACTAGAATTTTCGGTGACAAGTGGTGTGCCTCAGGGGTCTGTTTTGGGGCCCCTGCTGTTTGTAATTTTTTATAAATGATCTGGATGAGGGTATTGAGGGATGGATCAGTAAATTTGCAGATGACACTAAAGTCGGTGGAGTGGTAGATAGTGAAGAGGGGTGTTATAGTTTACAGAGTGACTTGGACAAGTTGCAGAGCTGGGCCGAGAGGTGGCAAATGGAGTTTAATGTGGAAAAGTGTGAGGTAATGCACTTTGGCAGGAACAATAAATGTGTAGAGTATAGGGCTAATGGTAGGGCTCTTAATAGTGTTGAGGAACAGAAGGATCTTGGTGTATGTGTCAATAGATCCCTGAAAGTAGGCAGCCAAGTGGATAAAGTTGTTAAGAAGGCATATGGAGTCTTAGCTTTTATTGGTAGGGGGATTGAATTTAGGAGCCGCAGCATCATGTTGCAACTGTACAAAACTCTAGTGCGGCCGCACTTGGAGTATTGTGTGCAGTTCTGGTCCCACATTATAAGAAAGATGTGGAGGCATTGGAGAGGGTACAGAGGAGGTTTACCAGGATGTTGCCTGGTATGGAGGGCAGGTCCTATGAAGAGAGGTTGAAGGATTTGAGGTTGTTTTCGTTAGAAAGGAGGCGGCTAAGAGGGGATCTTATTGAAGCATATAAGATGATTAGAGGTTTAGATAGGGTGGACAGTGATAGCCTTTTTCCTAGGATGGAGAAAGCTAGCACGAGGGGACACAGCTTTAAATTAAGGGGTATGAGTTATAGGACGGATATCAGAGGTAGGTTCTTTACTCAAAGAGTGATTAGGGAGTGGAATGCCCTGCCTGCAGCTGTTGTAGATGCGCCAAGTTTGGTGGCGTTTAAGAGGTTAATTGATAAGTATATGGAAGAGAAGGGAATGGTTTAGTTTGGAGGGGCATTGCTTTTTATTTTGGTCGGCACAACATCGAAGGCCGAAGGGCCTGTTCTGTGCTGTAATGTTCTATGTTCTATGTTCTAATACAAAAGCAGGGATGTACTTCTGAAGCTTATAAGGTTCTCAGATCCCATTTGGAGTATTGAGAGCAGCTTTGTGCCCCAAATCTAAGTAAAGATGCGCTGGCCTTGAAAAGGATCCAGAGGAGGTTCAGAAGAATGATCCCTGGAAAGAAGAGCTTGTTGTACAAGGAACCTTTAAGACTTTGGAGCTGTATTCATTGAAGTTTAGAAAGATGAGAGGTTATTTTATTGAAACTTATCAGATACTACGAGGCCTGGATTGAGTGGACGTGGAGAGAATGTTTCCTCATTCTCTGCCTTCTGCCAATCAGCCAATCCTCTATTCATGCCAAGATCTTACCCTTAACACCATGGGCACTTAACTTACTCAACAATCTCCGATGCAGCATCTTGTCAAAGGTTTCTAGAAATCTAAATAAATCAGGTCCACTGGTTTTCCTTTATCCAACTTGCTTGTTACCTTTTTGATTTGATTTGATTTATTATTGTCACATGTATTAACATACAATGAAACATATTGTTTCTTGCATGCCAAACAGAACTAGAACCAGAGGGCACAACCTCAGGTTAAACAGAGATGGGGAGGAATTTCTTCAACCAGAAAGTGGTAAGTCTGTGGAATTGTTTGCCGCAGAAGGCTGTGGAGGCCAGATCATTGAGTGTCTTTAAGACAAAGATAGATAGGTTCTTGATTCATAAGGGGATCGGGGTTATGGAGAAAAGGGAGGAGAATGGGGATGAGAAAAATAGCACTCATGATTAAATGGCGAAACAGACTCAATGGGCCAAATGACCTAATTCTACTCCTATGTCTTATGACTTTATGCAAAGTCCCAGGTGTTGACCTTACACAGAAAATCTGCAAAACCCTCAATTACTTGAGACAGGCCAGAGATGATGTGGCTACTTGTTCCACACTTGAAATATGATAGAACAGTGACCATCTAAATCAAGTCATTGCCCACACATACTGAATCCCTACCCAAGAGATCAATTCTTGATGGAAGCAAGTGGCTGATACGGCATTATCAATAGATAGAACATAGAACACTACAGTACAAACAGGCCCTTTGGCCCACAAGTTGTGCCGAACACATCAAAACCTACCCAGACATAGACCTATCTATAACCCCCAATCCCATTGGATCTGAAACTTTGTACGGTATAAAGAATGTATGTATCGATAAGGAGAAACCATGGTGCTGAAAGGTTTTGCTGCATGAAGCTGCCTTGAAACAATCTATAGTTCTTACATGTTTACTGCATAGTTCCAGAAGTAAGACTATCGGAGAGAGAACACACTTTCACTGGAGTGATCACCTACTCTCGGTTCCCATTGGTTCCTCAAGTCAAATGATCCTCTAATGCTGTACTGTCTTAAAGAGACAGACACCACATACACAGCACAGCCATCCAAACTGCAGCAGATGAAACTATGAATGGATTGCTAATTTCAACATTGAGCAATAACAGCTTTTCCAGCCATTCAAACAGGAAATTAATTCCAGTACTGAACTAACTTTAGTTACCTGCCAAGTAGAATGGATGAAGTAAAATGTTTATTACCTTGAAATTTCACACCCAACTGTAACATTCAGAGTATTCTGCAGAGAATGGAGGTAGGACTGATTGAGCTGTTGGTTTAATAGGCCCACTGTAGCTCTTGTAAAATAAAACTATTTTGCAGTTGGCCATAAATATAAACAGCATTCTTCACTTTGTAAGCAATTTTTAGTTTATGGCTAAAATTTGCTATTATTGGAAAATGGCATGTATAGGCACAAAGTTTGTGGAAGTGATTTGTTCCAATTTAAAATTAGCCACTTTTTCTACATTAGCCACCGGCAACCAGTAAGTTTTGAGTTCATTGATACACAACTGTGTGTGTGGAAAATAAGTAAGAATTGTAAGATAATTGCAATTTTTTTTTGATAACCATGAACATGAAAAGTCAAGGTAAACACATCATCAGTGTTTAGTACATATTGTAAATAGACCTGTTTTCAGAGAAAATTGATATTTCTGAACCACGTTCTTCATTTTTAAATGTTCTGTTTGATGTTGAAACGAAACAATGCATTGCCAACAGTTTTATACCATTCAGGTTTTTGAAGTAAACAGAACAGGAAAAAGAAAAAGAACAAAATTCCTCATAGCTTAGAAAAAATGGATTTCAAATATTATGGCTGAATATGTACCGATAAGATGTACCTTCCAGAAGAAAAAATATGATCTAGGAAAGAAAAGGGAATAAAACTCATGTCAAAGGCAGAAAAAAAGAACTTGAAATTACTGTTGCTGATTGCAAGTGAGGGAATAGGAAGTTCAATGAATTACAGCACAGTCCAGGCAGACAGGAGGAGAATTTCCTCCCACTGCTTTGAACTGAAATAAGTTTAGGCAGTCTCCTCGTGTTCAAGTATCCACAACACAGATCTGTCCCAGTTCACCATTAAGTCAGCTAACCACATTGTGGTATTTGGTAAACGAGAGGAATGGAAATATCACGTAAAACTGAGAGGGACTATTCTGAGTTTGTAAATCCAAGATGTTGTTGAACAGAGCAGAAAATAAAATCTAACCTGCACTTAACCAACATTAACTCAATTTATCGTTGCTTAACACGGAAGGCAAAAGGAAAGTGCTCAATTGATCTGACCTGACATTTCAAATCTTGTGGAACACAGATACACTGAAAATATTGCATGTCTATCAGTTTTCATAATAATAAAGTAGGTCGAGTCAGCAAATGAGACCAAAATGTACATCCCAGTATTGGGTAATTTCAATACGAAAAACAATGACTGAAGAACTACAGTTGGCCTCAGAAACCTCTGGTTTGGCACTTGGCAGAACTCTGATGGCTCTTGTTGCAAGCATAAATCTCAATGAGAACAGTGTACATTCAGCTATTGTGCCCCCATGATTAATATGCCTGTTAGCATTCTCTGTAAAAGCTCATCCATGAATAACGCCTTACCAAAGAATTCCCAGCACCATGTGAACTGCACAAAATCAATAACTTCAATAGAGGAGAAGAAGGAAAAGAAAATTCCACGTCATTTGTAATTTTTCCAAAAATAATATCAGTTTCAGAATCAGAAAATTTCTAGAGCCACTTTAAAACTCACCGTTTCCAGACCCAAGAGAACAAGGAGTGGGATTGTTGTCATTCCTCCCTGAATCCATTCTTCCAGGGACACTGTACCATCATGGTCATAATCTATCTCCTCCATCATCTCCTGAAGAATCTGTCACAGAAGAGAGTCAAATGCTTCAGTTAACCTTGCTTACAGCTGAATTTACATGAATACTACATAAACCCAAAAGTTTAAATTTAGTCTGGACCAGAATTTAGATTGAAAAACAATGCATCTGAAATTTGACTTCTAAAGCATTTCCCATTTATGATAATATATAAAATCACATGCCTGTACTTGCCCTCAACAAATCAAAAGTTTGTCTGTTTGAAGTAGTACAGACCCACTTTTTGTTACATGTTTGGAACCTGCAGAAAATTGAAGTGACTTGAAAAATATCAGTTTATGATGAATTATCCAATAAATGGATTTTGAGCCACATGCTCACCGTTCAATATTTAAAATGTTGTTTGTTTTATTTCCCACATTTAGTGGTGCACAAGGAAGACTTTCATCAGTTCCCATAATATGACTTCCTGGAACAGGTTGCTAGCCTGTCGTTAGAGACTTGCAGCTCGGGGTTGGTTGAAAGCATTTTACAAGGTTAATACTCAAATCTGTGGGTTGCTTTATCAACGCACCTTCCCCGGCTATCAAGTCCCAGGTTGTGACTCAAACCTGGAGTTTCTGGCACAGGGGCAGGGATGCTACCCATTGTACAACAAGATCTTCCTTACTTATAGCATGAATCCTTTAAAAGAAGTTGTGTATATTCAAATCTAGAGAGATCACTGGGTATGTAAATGAGCAATGATATTTCCCATTAGTTTTATTGCAAGTATGACCATATTTGAAGTTGTTTTATTTTCTTCTTTATTTTGGTGGTCAGGACAATCAGCGACTCAATAGGCCAAATTTTCAGTCTGACGGGAGGGCTTTGTGTCTTAACCAAAATGGCGCTGAAACCCCAATTCAAAAAATCCCATCCCAGAAGCCCACAATCACCAATTTCATGTGAGGAGGTGAACGGAGGCAGGATGAATTTCACATTCCACAATTTTTGGAACAGTGGCACATCTAAATGTGCAACTACCTTCAATCAGAAACAACTTTTGTCACCTAGATTTCTGAAACATAAGCTGTAAGTCTTACAAACTTGAGGGAAAGGTCTAAACCTACTGGAGTTATTTGAAGAAGTCAGGTACTCTTTAGGAGAGGAACTAGTACCTTATTGGGGTTGTTAAAAGCAGATATGAATGCATAAAAAGTGGGCATGGTTTATGAAATTGGCAATCTGTCGAGTCATTTAAATCCTCTATTTTCTTTTTGCAACAAGAAACTGCAACAAGAAAAATATAGTCATGCAATTTCAATAGATATTTGTTGACATATGTCTGGTGGTTATCATTATAGGATTAATACAGCTTCCACAATCTATTATTATCACAATGATTCACTGTTTGTTTGCCAGCTACAAGTGGTTATAAAGAGATTGGAGTCAGGCTATGAATGAAAATGTTTGTTTTATAAAGAAATTATGTACTTGAAAGGATTTCAATGTGTTGAATGAGCTTTTATCAATTAAAGTAATTTTTATTGTAAAAGTTTTATTTAATCTCAACATGGCTTCTGGAGTTTGTCCAGGCTGATACTGATTGATTTGGCATGGAGGGTGTAAAGGCAAATGGTGGTGGTTTGGGCAGGATTGCAGAGGGATGTATGTGCTCACTTGAGTTGACATGAAGTTGGCATTGGGCTATAAATGGATATGAGGATGAGGGAGCTATAGGATTTGACATGAATTGGCACTAAGTTGGCATGGAGGTTTGAAGAGCATGGGGATGGGACAGAGGGGATGAGGTAGCTTGAAGTCTATGGCAGTGGGGTGCATGAAGTGGTACAAGTTGGCACAGATGGGGCATGTGGGGGGTGAGAGGTGAAGGCTAGAAGGCTTTATTACTTTTAATATAACTTGGGCTTCCCAAGAAAGTTGTATTTTTAACTCATTCATAGGACATGGGCATCGGTGGTTGGCCAGAATTTTTTGCCCATCCCAAATTGCCCTTGAAAAGATGGTGGTGAGCTGCCTTCTTGAATTGCTGCAATTCATGTGCTGGGATGACCCATAATGCCTTTAGGAAGAGAATTCCAGGATGTTGATCGCGCAACTGCAAAGAAACGACAATACATTTGCAAGTCAGGATGGTGAGTGGTTTTGGAAATGGTCACAGGTTTGGGAAGGGCTGTCTAAGGATCTTTGGCAAATTGCTGTAGAGCATCTTGTAGCTAATACAAACTATGGAGTGTCAATAATGGAAGAAGTGGATTTGGTGCCAATCAAGTGGGCTGCTTTGTCCTGAATGCTGTTAGGCCTCTTCAGTGTTGTTGGGAATGCACCCATTTAGGCAAGTGGGGAGCTATCATAAGCTTTAGTTTTGTTGTATCTTTTCCAAGTGAAATATTTGAAGTCAATTGAACTGTTTAGATTGAGTAACCATGATAGCAATCATGATGCTCTAACAGAGAATGCTCCCATCTGACTGAACAAGTGACAAGGCACTTTAATTCAACATATCAATATTTCATAGAATAACTAATCAACTAAATTAGCAGGTGATTAGTTGTTTTATGGAATATTGATATTAAAAATGAATGTCTCATCAGCGTGTTAATTTTTGCTACAAAACAGGATTGAATGTTTCTAATTCAAATAGATTTACCAGGTCTGACTATGGATCTTAGGTGGAGTTTTTTTTAAAACTGAGTGCGTTTTAAATTGCATACATCATTTATAGAAGTTTTATCTCTTAGAATCTCATTTTGATTTCCTCAGCCAGTTAGAAAGGAATTTCCCAGAGATTTGGGACGGATATCAGAGGCAGGTTCTTTACCCAAAGGGTGGTTCGGGAGTGGAATGCCCTGCCTGCAGCGGTTGTAGATGCGCCAAGTTTGGTGGCGTTTAAGAGGTTAGTTGATAAGTATATGGAAGAGAAGGGAATGGTTTAGTTTGGAGGGGCATTGCTTTTTATATTGGTCGGCGCAACATCGAAGGCCGAAGGGCCTGTTCTGTGCTGTAATGTTCTACGTTCTATTTGCCCAGCTGCATTTTTTCTTGGTTTTGCCTTTCAGCAACAGTATTTACATTTAGAGCTTCCTGCTCCTGTTGGGGAGCACACTTGCAAGAAAAATAGGTACCCATGTTGCTTTTTTTTAATGTAGTATGCCATCTCAAAATGTCTTACAGAAAAGTTAACAAAATTTGACACCAAGTCACATTAGAAAAGTAAAACAGTAAAGTTTGAAGAGCATTTTAAAAGGAGGGGAGATAGAGTGGTGGAGAAAATACCAGGGCTAGATTTTCCAAATATGGCATAGGTCCCACTACCAGGAGTTAGTAACATATGGGTAGGATGGGACAATGCTAATTCAGCAAGGAGGGGACTTCCCAAGGCCATATATTAGGGGCAACAGCTAACTAATTGTGAGAAGTTGGGGCAGTGGGGAGGTGGAAGAGGGGAAAATACAAGGTGGAGGAGGGAATAGAGGCAAAGAGTGGTGTGGGAGGTGGGAGATGGTGGTGTTTGAAGTATAGTAAGGGTGGTTGCTTAGGGCAGGTGACACCAATGCTATGTGGTGCGCTTGCTTCATAAGAGGGTACTCCCAAGAGGGAGTACCTCCTCTTGGAAACTGCTAGGAGGCCTCCATGTTTAATTCATAATCCTACACTGCAGCGGAGGGCCTCCAGTGGCTGCTAAAATTCAGTGAAGGAAGAGACTCCTCATTGACCACCTAAGTGACTCAATTAGGTTCTGGGAAAGTGGATAGTCTGCCAATTTCTCCACCAGCAAAATGCACAGTGGCAGATAAGAACTGTCCCCCTGCACAAAATCAGGGAAATCCCACGTACCCACTCACCAATGTCAAGTATAATACTAACGGAAGATTGCTGCTGCTATCAATTTTTAAGAGGAAGGACATAAATCATCTTTTTAAATGTTTCAGTGCTCACAAGTCTTTGCATCATTTTCTCATCTAGGTTATGTTACAATGATTGTCACTAGGTTTCTGAGAGCAGTGCCTTTTTTATTTTGACTTTAGAATATTGGAATATTGGAGGTAGAATCTCCATAAGAATGTTTCATTCTAAGTGAGCAGGAAAAAGGTTTCCTTGATATATCGTACAGCAGTTAATTTCTTATTGATTATCGATCAGGGTAAGAATCTTTCATTACAGGGGCCAGAACTGGAGGAAGTACACTTAAAACAAGTTTAAAATGTGATAGTTTTAACTGTCAGTGGTTAAAATTAGACATTTTAAGATAGCTCACTACTTTCTCATAGAATTAGAACATAGAACATAGAACAATACAGCACAGAACAGGCCCTTCGGCCTTTGATGTTGTGCCGACCAAAATAAAAAGCAATGCCCCTCCAAACTAAACCATTCCCTTCTCTTCCATATACTTATCAATTAACCTCTTAAACGCCACCAAACTTGGCGCATCTACAACAGCTGCAGGCAGGGCATTCCACTCCCTAATCACTCTTTGAGTAAAGAACCTACCTCTGATATCCGTCCTATAACTCATACCCCTTAATTTAAAGCTGTGTCCCCTCGTGCTAGCTTTCTCCATCCTAGGAAAAAGGCTATCACTGTCCAAATTAGTGATTAGTGATAATCACAATTATCAAATAAAATTATCAATTTTATCACAATTAGTGATAAACATCAAGATTCATAAATTGCTTAATACCTTATTTTGGATTACAGTGATGTAAGCTGAACTTCAGCCTTCTAGATTAGCAAAGGCAATAAAAGCAAAATTGGAGATGAAAAGGGCTGTTGCATTTTCACATGCAATTAACCCATGTACATCTCTTCCAATGAAGACAGCACATAGACATCATGCACCTGCTCATTTATATGATAGATGCAATAAAGCCCAACGCTAAACAAATTATCAAGTGGCTGCACATCTCAGTAGGGAACACAAGTGTGTGAGAGGCCAGCACTGCTTAAAGCACTTACACCTCAAATAGGAGATACATTCTGGCTGCAGTAGGTGCTAGGCAGATGAGCAAACACTGACTAATGGCAGAGAACATGCCCCCCACTGTGCTCAGATATAGCACTGATAGTATGAGGATAGAGGGTGGACAAGAAAGAAATTTCTATCTGCAGCTAGGTGGCCGGGAGGTCTTCAGAACAAATTTAGAGAAAACACAGGGAGCAATAGCCATTACAGTCAACATCAGCAGTGACCTGAATGATATGCTGCAAGAATTTCATTGAACACGGACGAATGGTCAAGGCTAGTGAATTCATCCCGAAACATCCAGATCCTTTGTGACAAAACTGTGTGTCTCAACTTCTGCTCAATCTGTCACTTTCCCCATCTTTTCACTCAGATGCCAATAATCTATGTCAGTCATAGATTTCTTTCACCCTCACACACTTTGCAGTCCTTCAAGCCTAACACCTACATCTCAGTTTGCACTCGCTGTTAGTTATTCACCTACGATAGCTTCATCACGTAAACACAAGTCCCCAAACTCACTGACACTTTTCCCTTTCTCTGACAGGACAAGGTAGCACAAAGCTGAAGGGAGCAGCATCTAATCAATCGGAATCCTCATCCCAATGGAGAGCGTAGTATTCTCCATTACTGGAGCGGCCACAGCTGAAGGTTTGGCTAATGGCAAGGTTGGTTCATTAAAAAGTGATGGCGATCTTGCATGTAATGCTCATGCATGCATCCAACCCTATCTTCAATCTCTTCCAGTCTATAATCTGGACACTTCTTGCTTTCTTATTCCCTTGCCACATTTTTATTTGTTCATGTACCCAAGAACTCACACCTGACCAGGCAGTGGAGAAAGAATGGGAAGACAGTGAAGAACAAAACACATGGTCATTTATTCTCACCTTTGTTGCCACCAGGTCAGATATTGACACCATGCATACTTTAGAATAGAGCGAAAATGCTATAGTAATATATTTGGATTGCGAAGATGTGCCCTACAAGCATGCCCATGCTTGTGCAGCACAAATCTGCTATCCATTCTCAGGAGATAGCATTCAACATTCCACCCCTGGCATTCCACTCCTTGCTGTAGCCTGTCCACTAACCAGAACAGGTTGCTGTTACCCATGTCAACATTTGTACCATTTTAATATAGGTGACAAATGGTTCAGGAGACAAGGAGAAAAATTCCACTGAGTTACGTGGTCCCCTAAACCGATGAAGAAAAGTCTTTCATTTTCAAGCTGCTTTCCAGTTGATTAACTGAATTTGAAGAGATATTGGCCTTTATGTTTGAATGAGGGAAATAGCTACACCTCATTTTCATTGTTGCATGCAAATTGTACAATGAGCAATTCTTGATAAAATTACACCACTTTGTTTAATTTTATTGAGACACATTTATGCAATTTTCAAAGGTGTGTTTACTTTTGTGTGTTCTTTAAAGAATTTAAAGCCCCAATCATGTGAGGCTTTACCTCAGTTTCATACCGTAGGCCAGGTGTCTCAAAAATTCCAGAGATGCATTTATTAAATTTGAGACTCTGCCAATAAATCACATCAAAGTTCTTCAATTTGTGGTTAATTGTACTCTTTACATTGCAAGCTACAAGTATAAAAACGTCAAGCTAGCCACATATAAAATTTAGGGTTGAAATATTTAGTGATATGCAGCTAAAGGAGGAATGTAATAGTAGTATATAAAAGTGTATATATATAATTATTTTTCTAAGTTATTTTCTTCCATTTCTTTGGTGCAGATCTTTTGGTTTGAAGACTTCTGAGATCTGTTGAAACAGCTTCTAGAAGCTGTTTCAACGTCCTGGTGATCAGCTCTCAGAACTTCCTTGCTTTTCCCTCAGGAGAAGCCACTGATTTTTACAAACTACATCACCGCAGAGCAAGAAGCTCCCATTGTGTGGGGAAGCACCCCATAAATCTGCTCTATACATCATCTTAGGATTATAAATCTAAACAGCATACACCTTGCTCTGTTAAAATGATGTACTATGCATAAATTATTTCAAAGTGCAACACTAGATCATTAAGGTAAGTCTCACTAATTAAAAGAGGTCAAGTTATTGTACTAGAGTAAAGCAGATTCAAATCATTTTCATAAAAGCTCTTCACTTAATGTTGAGTTATATTTTCTGCAGTGTGCACACATGCATGTGCAGTAAGAGCATTTTAAAGGAACAGCATAGCTGAAGTCAATTTATTAAAAAGGCTTTCTACATGAATGCATTTGGTGTTCACACTTTTGAAAAATGCCTCAAAATATTTCAATTTTTAATATTTTCATTTTAGTTCTCAGAATATAAATTGAAGTATTTTGCTCTTATTCATTGGATGTGGTCATCTCTGGTATGGCCAACACTTATTGCCCATCTAACCATCCTGGAGAAGGTGGTGGTGAGCCATCTTCTTGAACCACTGCAGTCCATTTGCCAAAAGTAACCCCACAGTGCTGTTATTTGATTTTGATTTGATTTGATTTATTATTGTTACATATACAGTGAAAAGTATTTTTTTGTGCACTATACACATAAAAGATAATGTTCGTAGAAAAGGAAATGACAAAGTGCAGAATATACAGTGTTACAGTCATCACCATCGTGTAGAGAAAAATCAACTTAATGCAAGGTAAGTCCATTCAAAAGTCTGATAGCAGCAGAGAAGAAGCTGTTCTTGAATCGGTTGGTACATGACCTCAGGCTTTTGTATTGTTTTGCCAAAGGAAGAAGGTGGAAGAGAGAATATTGGGAGTGAGTGGCATCTTTAATTATGCTGGCTGCTTTACTGAGGCAGCAAGGAGTGTAGACAGATTTAATGGATTGGGCGATATTCACAACCTTTTTGTAGTTTCTTGCAAATTTGAGCAGAGCAGGAGCTATACCAATCTGTGATACAACTAAAAAGAATGCTTTGTAAGGTGCCGCTAATTGTTGGAGAGTCATAGCTGACATGTGAAATTTCCTTAGTCTTCTAAAAAATAGAGGCATTGTGGGCTTTAACTATTGTGTCGGCATGGGGGAGAAGTTGTTGGTGATGGGGACACCTAAAAACTTGAAGCTCTTGAACCTCTCTATTTCGTCCCCATTGATGTTGACAGGGGCACGTTTTTCTTTACGCTTCCTGAAGTCAATGACAATCTGTTTCATTTTGTTGACATTGAGCGAGAGATTATTGTTGCTGCACCAGTTCACCAGATTCTCTATCTCATTCCTGTGCTCTGTCTCGTCATTGTTTGAGATCCGACCCACTACAGTGGTGTCATCAAAAACTTGAAAATCAAATGGGAGAGGAATTTGGCTGCACAGTCATAGGTGTACAAGGATTTTAGTCAGGGACTGAGAACACAGCCTTGTGGGGCACCAGTGTTGAGGATTATCGTGGAGGAGTTGTTGTTGCCTATCCTTACTCATTGTGATCTGAGAGTTAGGAAGTTCAGGATCCAGTCGCAGAGAGAAATGGTGAGGCCTAGGCCACGGAGTTTGGAGATGAGTTTCCTGGGCATAATAGTGTTGAAAGCTGAGCTGTAGTCAATAAATAGGAGTCTGACATAGGTGTCCTTGTTATCTAGGTGTTCCAGGGTTTGGTGCAGAGCCAGGAAAATGGCATCTGCTATGGACCTGTTGTGGTAATAGGCAAACTGTAGTGGAAATAGGTAATCCAGGAGACTGGAATTGATTTGTGCCATGACTAACCGTTCGAAGCACTTCATAATGATGGATGTCAATTGTGATGAAGAAACAGCAGCAATGTATTCCAAAGTCAGGGTAATATATGAATTGGAGGGCACTTTGGAGGTGGTGGTGTTTTCATGTGTCTGCTGTCTTAGTCAATCGAGGTGACAGAGGTTACCTGTTTGGGAGTTACTTTCCAGGAAACATTGGCAAGCTGCTGCAGTGCATTTTGTAATAGACACTTTAAAAAAAAAATCATTTGTGGGACATGTGCATTGCTGGCTATGATGTGGAGATGCCGGGATTGGACAGTAAGAAGTCTCACAGCACCAGGTTAAAATCCAACAGGTTTATTTGGTAACTAAAGCCACTAGCTTTTGGAGCACTGTTCGTTTATCAGGTAAGTGGGAGTTTACCTGATAAAGGGGCAGCGCTCCAAACGTTAGTAGCTTTTTTTTACCAAATAAACCTGTTCGACTTTAACCTGGTGCTATGAGACTTCTTACTATGTTTATCCCAGTCCAATGCCGGCATCTCACATCATGCATTTATTTCTCATCCCTAGTTGCCCATGAACTGAATGGATTCTATGCTTTGTCAGAAGGCAGTTGGGAGTCAACCACATTACTGTGGTTCTGGAGTCACACCTAGGCCACACCAGATAAAGATGGCATATTCAATTCCCTAAAGGACATTAGTGAACCAGTTGGGTTTTTCTGACAATTAACAATGGTTTCATGGTTGTCAGTAGATTTTTAATTCTAGATTTTTATTTTGGTTGAATTCAAATTCAACCAACTACCATTCCAACTCGAGTCTCCAGAACATTAGCTGAGATTCTAGCAATATCAGTAGATCATCACCTCTCTTGCAGCCATGTGCAAACGATGGAAAGAGTTCAAAGGATGTCATCGAGCAGGCTAGTTTGTCCTTTTTGCATTGAGCTTCTCTAGTGTTTGTGCAATCACCCAGTCAAGTTCTATAACACTCCTTACTTGTGCCTTTTAGATGATGGACAGGTTTTGGAAAGTCAGGAGCTGCATGGGCCAGCAGGAGCTACATTGCCAGCCTACGACTTGCTCTTGTAGCCACAATATGGCAGATTAACTTTCTTGGCAATAATAGCCTTCAGAATGTTGATGGTGGCAAATTTCACAAAGGTAATGACAGTGAATTCCAAGGGGATGTAGTTAGTCTTTCTCCAGCTGGAGATAGTCACTGCCTGGAACTAGTGGGGCATGAATGCTACTTGCACTTTTCAGCCAAATTCTAAATGTTGTCCAGATCTTGCTGCATAGGAGCACAGAGTGCTTCATTGCACAGAATTTTGTCAGTGGAATGCTATTCCCAACTTCTGGTTTCCTACACAATTTAAAATGCTTGTGAGATCAGGAGGTGCTAGTATAGTGATATTCTCACTGTAATAGTAATGCACAGACCCAGGGCAATATTCTGAGGTCCTGGGTTTGAATCCCACCACAGGAGATGTTGAAATTTGAATTAATAAACACTTGGCATTAAAAAATCTAATGATGACCACGAAACCATGTCAGAAACGTCAGGTTAACAAATGTCCTTGAGGGAAGGAAATCTGCTACCCCCATCTGGTCTGGTCTGCATATGCAATCCAAAATGGCCTAGAAAGCCACTCAGTTGTTTCAAACCGCTACAAAGCATGAAGTTGGGCGGACCTTCCACTGTTGACCTAGGCAGCAGAAACAGTGGCAAACCCAGCCTCATTGACCCTGCAAGATTCAAACTAACATCTGGGGATTTGTTCCAAGATTAGGAAGTTGTCTCACAGATTAGCCCAGTAACTGCCAGACATAGTCATACTCATGGAACTGTACATGACCTGTACACCACAACCACCACAGTGGCACACAGTGGGAGGAAGATGCTGTAGGAACCTTCAATATTGATTCTGGACATCATGAAGTCTCATGCCATCATGTCAAATATGGGCAAGGGTATTTCCTGCTGATTACCACTTAACACCTCCCCATAGCTGATGAATCAGTATTTGCCATGTTGAACACACCTTGGAGGAAGCACTGAGGATGCTCGGTAGCACCACCACAGACCAAGCTAGCTGAAACCAAAAGGGCATATCTGCTGGACTTTATCTGTGGTAGATGGTTAAAAATCAACAACAGTGAAAAATATACAATGAGAAGAAAACAACCTCACCAACCTGCCTGCAGCAAATGCACCTGTCCATGACAATATTGGATCGGCCACAACATAATCTTTGTGGAGACAAAGTTCCATACCATCTAGTGTGATATGTGGCATTGCCACTATGCTAAATGGGATAGGCTTTGAACCAATCAAGCAACTGAAGACCAGGCATCCATGAGATGCTGTAGGGCCAGCAGCAGCAGAATTGCATTTAACCACAATCTATAACCTCATGGTCCAGCTTATCCCCCACTCGACCATTACAATCAAGCCCAGGAAATTAACCCTGGTTCAGTGAAGCGTGCAGGGGGACATGACAGGAGCAAAACCAGGCATTCGTAAAAATGAGATGTTAACCTGGTGAAGCTGCAAATAATAGACAGAACCAGGAGATTCAACCAACAGATCAGACCTACGCTCTGCAGTCTTTCCACATGGTAGTAGACAATTAAACAAGTCACTGAGGAATGGGCTCCACTAAAATCTTCACCCTCAGTGATATGGAAGACCAGCATACCAGTGCAAGGGATAAGGCTGCAGCATTGCAATAATCTTCAGCCAGAAGTGCTGAGTGGATGATTCATCTTGACCTCCTCCAGTGGTCACCAACATCTCAGATGCCAGACTCCAGCCAATTTGATTCGCTCCACATTATATCAAGAAAAGACTGAATATTGAATACTGCAAAGGCAATGGGCCCTGATAACATTCTAGCAATAGGACTAAAGACGTGTGCTCCTGAATAGCCACAACCCTAGCTAAGCGTTCCAAGACAGTGACAACACTGGCATCTCGCCGGCAATATAGAAAACTGCCCAGATATATCATGTACACTAAAAGCAGAACAAATTCAACCTAGCCAATTACTACCCCTTCACTCTACTCTTGATTGTTACTAAAGTAATGGAAGGGGTCATCAACAGTGCTATCAAGCAACACCTGCTCAACAATAACCCGCTACTGATGTCAGTTTGGGTTTCACCAAGGTCACACAGGTCCTTGCAGTCTTGATTCAAACATAGATAAAAAAGTTGATTCCTTAACCACCTGCCACAGATAAACTCCAGGTGGGATTTGAGATTGAGATTGAGATTGACTGCCCCTGAAACCAAGGCATCATTTGACTGAGTACAGAATCAAAGAGCACCAGTAAAACTGAAGTTCTTAGGAATCAGGGGAAAGCTACCCCCTATTCGGTGTCATACCTGGCACAAAATAAGATGGTTGGAGGTCAATCATCTCAGTCCCAGGACACCATTGTGCACCACCACCACCACATCTCAATTCTCCATATCCACTAACATTCCTGAGCCTGCAGAAAATTGTAGAAGTCCCTCAGGGTAGTGTCCTAGACTAAACCAACTTCAACAACTTCATCAAATTTCTTCCTTCATATAAAATCAGAAGTAGGGATGTTTGCAGATGACTGCACAATGTTCAGAATCATTTACAACTTCTTAAATGCTGAAACAGTCCACGAACAAATGCAGTAAGACCTGAACAAGTGGCAAGTAACATTCACGCCACACAATCACCATCTCCAACAAGGGAGAATCTAACTATTGCCTTGAAATTCCATAGACTAGAAATGGAATTGGACTAGCCATACAAATACTGTGGCCACAACAGCAGGTCAGACTAGGGCCAAACTTCATCCCCCTCCCCACATCCACTACCACCACCACACCCACCCCTCCCAACAACCAGTTTTCTGCAGGCTCAGGAATGTTAGTGGATATGGAGAATTGAGATATGGTGGTGGTGGTGGTGGTGGTTGGGGGGGGGGGGGGGGGGGGGGGGGTGGCAGGGAGTGTGGGGAACGGAAGCACACAGGCAAGTACAGAACTTGAAGGCAGTGTCCACAGCACAGTTTTCTGCCCTTTAAAAACAATGCTCCGATCTCTTAAAAGCCAAAATCACTACAAGACAGACTCCACTAGTATGCTCTCATGGGACCAGCCTTCTTTTTGACTATTAAAAATATGGTGGGGAAAACCAGCAGTGGAACTAGTAGGCAACATTCTGCTTTTCTTGCCGGAGTTGAAACTTAATTAAAATGATAAAATTCACAGGAGAATCTGGGTCACTCAATGGCTGCACATCTGAGCAGTGGATAAAAAAATTCTTAACATCAGTTAAAGCTGGCCTGCACCAAAGAGTAGTTGTTCTGTGGCTGAAGCAGTTATTGCAAGTAACTCAAAGTCATTTTGATGCAGGGAATAAGGCAGAGAGTGGGGCTAAGAGTTTATAAGCTGGAGGCTGAAGTACACACACTGCAACACATCGGGGAGGAGTACGTCACCTGGGTACTTTGTACCAGAGGTGGTCACACCGCTGAGGACAGATTCTTCTGATTTGGTCAGTGGTCAGGGACAGAAGAGCATGACCGTGAGTGAGGCAGTTAAGGGGATTCAGTGAGCAGGAACACAGGAACTACAACTGTTTCAGTTGGCTGACAGGTTTGAGGTATTTTCAGCTTATTTGGATAAGCTAATTGAGCTAAAAGTCGTTCAAGTGAGGGAAACAAGAAGAGATGTAGTGTTAGTAGGGGATAGTATATTCAGAAGGATTGATACTGTTCTCTGCAGCAAAGAACATGGGTCCAGATGGCTGTGTGGCCTACCTGGGGCCAGGGCTTGGGACTGAAGAGCAACTTGTTTTGGAGGTGGAGGAGCCAGTTATCATGATCCACGTGTGTACTAATGACATAGGCAGGACAAAGAAGAAAGTTCTGTACAGTCAGTATGACGACCAAGGCATCGAATCAAGAAGCAGAACCTCAAAGTACTGATAAGTACAATTTCATAACCAATTATAGAAACATAGATTAGGGTCTGAATATTGAAGGATACAGGATATTTCAGAGTGCACAGAATAGATCCGAGTACATAAATGTCTAAGGGATTGACCCAAAGTCTATGGTGAATTAGAAAGGTTAAAGATAGTACCAAACTTAAAGAAAAAACATATAATTATGCAAACAAACACAGGTGACAGATCAGAAAAATGGACAGAAAGAAAAAACAGTAATGAATAAAAGATTAATAAGGAGGGAAAAATGAGAGTATGAGAAAAACGTAGTAAGAGTTTAAAAAAAAGCGAAGTTAACAAAGTGAGTGTTGGCCCAATAGAAAATGAATCTGGAGAACTGGTAGTGGGCAACAAGGAGACGGCAGATTAATTGAACAGGTATTTTGCAAAAGTTTTCACTATTGAGGATACAAGTAACATCCTAGGAACAGTTATAAACCAGGAAATTGAAGGAGACAGGAACTCAGGAAAATTAGTCGCCAGAAAAGTGGTACTTGGTAAATCATTGGATCTGTGGGCTAACAAGAGCATGGGTCCGAAAGTGTATAGTAAGATAGTTGATGGATGGTTTTAATTTTACAAATAGGAGAGTCCTATTAGAATGGAAGATTGTAAATATAAGTCCATCATTCAGAAAGGGAGACAGAAAGTGGGAAGCTATAGTTAGCTTAACATCTGTGGTAGGGAATATATTAGAAAGTAATAAGTTATTGCTGGACACTTTGAGCTCAATATGATCAAGCAGAGTCAACATGGTTTTATGAAAGGAGAATCATGCTTAACCAACTACTGGTATTCCTGAGGAAAGTAACATGTGTTGTAGATAATGGGGAACCGGGGGATTTACTGTTTTTAGATTTTGAGAAGGCATTTAATAAAGTACAACATTAAAAGTTATTGTAGAAAATAAAAGCTTATGTTATAGGGGCGAACATACTGGAAAGATTGGCTAACAGGAAACAAAGAGTAGGCACAAACTGGTCTTTTTCAGGAAGGTAGCATATGAGTGCTATGCCACAGGGATCAATTGCTTACAAATTATAAAAGTGACTTGGATGAAAGGTTTGCAGAGAGGGTTACCAAATTTGCTGATGACATAAAGATTGACAGGAAAGTAAGTTGTGTAGAGGACATAAGGCTTTCCCCTGATTCCTAAGAACTTCAGTTTTACTGGTGCTCTTTGACTCTGTACTAAGTTAAATGATGCCTTGATTTCAGGGGCAGTCAATCTCAATCTTAAAAGCTAGTTTAAGTGAATGAGCAAAGATCTGGAGCTTAATGTGAGAAAATGTAAAAGTACCATTTGGCAAGAAGCAAAAAAAAAAAAGCAAATTATCTAAATGGTGAGACTTTGCAAAGCTCTGAGATGCAGAGGGACCTAGCTGCTTTAGTGCATGAATCATAAAACGCTAGTAAAGCAGGTATAGCAGGTAGGGAGGCATGAGCAGTGATTAGCAATAGTGCCAAAGAACATGGTTCGATTCTGAATTTAAGTGACTCTGTGTGGAGTTTACATGTTCTCCCTGTGTCTGCATGAGTTTACTCTGGGTGCTCCCATTTCCTCCCACAGTCCAAAGATGTGCATGCTACATTGCCCCTTAGTGCCTCAAAATGTACTGGTTAGGGAAATTAGTGGGGTAAATATGTCGAGTTGCAGAGATAGGGTAAAGATGGGCCTGAGGAAGAGGCTCAGTTGGAGAGTTGGTGCAGACTCAATAGGCTGAATGGTTTCCTCCACACTGTAGGGGGTTCTATGATTCCATGACAAATTTACCATGAATTTTCCTTTTTCCTAGCCTTTTTCCTAGGATGGAGAAAGCTAGCATGAGGGGACATAGCTTTAAATTAAGGGGTGGTAGTTATAGGATGGATGTCAGAGGTAGGTTCTTTACCCAGAGGGCAGTAAGGGTATGGAATGCCCTGCCTGCTGCAGTTGTAGATGCGCCAAGTTTGGTGGTGTTTAAGAGGTTAGTAGATAAGTTTATGGACGAAAAGGGAATGGTTTAGGTTAGAGGGTCATTGCTTTTTCCTAATTGGTCAGCGCAACATCGAAGGCCGAAGGACCTGTTCTGCGCTGTAATGTTCTATGTTCTTCTTGCATCTCCAATAAGGTGACCACTTACGCCAGCAGTTCGTATTTTATACTTGATATCCAATTCAACCCCCACGTATTGGAAGGATGTTTGTATGTTTCAAAGGTCAACTTACATGCTACAATTTATGGTAACTGCTTGGTTACGGGGATAATGACAGACAAAAAAAAGTCTAAAGTAGCTCAGATCATTCTTGGATAATTAAACTATTTCAGAAGTGGCACTGGTGAGATCTAGGTGTCAATTAGCTGGCAATCTCTTTAGTCAGAATGTGGCAGAGATAAAACTAGAAATAGAATTAAAATACCGACTAAAAGTTACTAATGACAAAGTGTAGTGGTGTATCGTAATGGGTTTTTTCCTGGTGATATCAGCAACTTACCACACCAACAATGAATGAGCCCCACTTTGTTCACATTATATTGTTGTTACTTAATGACCTAAAGACATCAATGACATTACAATCTTGCTGCTATCACAACAATGGATCCATTCTTCATTGGAACAGAATCAAGTACCTTGATAGACAGAATTATTTATATTTCTGCTAATTACATAGAGTAGTACAGATGACTGGTAGTAATTACAACAATTTAACTGAGAGAGATCAAATGACATTATGAAATAGAAAAGCAGATGTGTTACAACTGTAATCTGAACCCTGAGATTACCGCTCTGAAATCATTCTATTACTGGTTATTGTTTCTGATTTATGTGCTGCATTTTGCATGTGTACGTAGGGGGTGGAGTTGGAAAGGTGGTCTTAAAGGTCACTGCATTGAGAATTTTTTTTGTGACTGTATCAAGCATTCATGCCTCTAGTTCTTAACGGATGACTACATCTGATTAAGAACCATGACGTCAATTGGGTTTATTACAGTATTACTGTAAAACTCTTTTTCCAGATTGTGGTACATTTCATTCCTAAAAATATCTCACCAATGCTTCTGATGAAAAGCTATACTTCTGCCGATAGAATGTCTGGCTCATCAAGTATCAATATGTCATTAACAATTCCTTAGGGACATTGGATTGCTCGGAGTCTCAGCTTGTCTGAGCAAGTTACTGAATATTTTTGTCCAACTTCATGCCTGAGCACTCATTACTTAAGATTAGTATTCAGGACTTTAGACCTCAATGTCAAGGACCAGTAACATCTACAAGGACAACAAACAGTGCTTTGTCTTAAAAAAATACCTAATTTCACAAAAACAGTGTCCTTTTGGAAATGAAAGCCCTTCAATTATTGATCCTTATGTTTTTAACATTGCCAACCCTAGTAAACCAGTGTTCTTTCAGCACCACCAAGTGAGAGAGAGTTGAAACTACATACTGGTTTGAGTTCAGTCACATCCCATTGAAGATATTCAGCCACATGCATCATCTGACTGATGATCTGGTCAAGTTCCTGGAGGAGAGGAAAGGAACATTTTAATTTAAAAAATGCAATCTGCGTTTAGCACGATTATCTTTTTGCAAATGCTTCAATAGAATATTATATTATTATTTAAATATTCTTCTGCTCATGTAACTGCTAAGAAAAATCATAAATCACAGACAGTGTCAGGTAAACATTTATAAAAATAACAGTTATATGATATCATGCAGACTTGTATCCTTCATCACCTTTATTACTATTTCACTTAGATTGTCTCTTCTCAGTTAAACTCAATTTGCTCACAGCATCAGTTTTCAGATAAACTACAGTCAGTATATAGTTTAAAATGAATAGAAGCCAAATGTATTATCACAGTGACTGGTTTGCTATTACAACTATACCATCCTGAGCTTTCACTTTCAAACCCACTCTCACTGTCCATCTGTGAGCTCCAATGGTCCTAATAAGCTCAAGGCAAACAACTGGAACAACAGCCCGGATCACGAGAGTTTGGTAAAACAAGTGGCTGAATTTAACATCGCTCAGTGGTGGGCAAGAGCCTGACTTGGAAATACGCAGATTACCACGTTCCGCCCTGCTTTTGGAAATGGTCAGATAATAAGCGTAACAGCCAATTAACAGCTATCATGTGGGAAGCCAGCCAATGACATGCAGGATGGATGTGCAGCTCCCCCAACTGGCGATCGGAAAGTTGGCCATGTAGGACCGAGAGGCAGGATGTGAACTGGAAATCAATAATGGCCACTCGTATTTGTGCTGAAGAATACAAATTCTGTTGAATTAGAATTTAGTTTTAAATGTGGGTGACTAACTGTCAGAATCTTTGTCAGGGAAGAAAGGACATTTGAATGCAGCTGACCCATTCATTCCCTGATAAATAGCAAGTGTTCAGGGAGATATTCAAAATCAGTCCTTTAGTTCTCTTTGTCTCTGTATAGATGGCAAAGAGATTGGAGCAACAAGCTGGCGAGGGACCCAGACTCAGACAATGCCAAGGTTTGACAATGACTTTCTGTGAGTTCTCCTCCACGTTGTAAGTGATAGGCGAGAAGTCATCAAGCCCATTGATGAAAGAGGCCGTGTCCCAGCCAGACAAAAGTGGCCTGGATGGAGGTTGGAACAAAAATTAGCGTCATGTTTTTATAATATGAAGGCATCAATCACTTGTAAGGGATTGAGTAAAAATATTGTGGGTTAAATTATTTGCATTAGGCACAGGGAACACAAATAAGTGGATAGAAAACTTGAAGATATCAGCAGCAGTGCTGTGTGTGCTGCGTCTGCTCACTGGCCAAAGTGAAACTGAGACTGAGCCACATGATGCACTGCCTTTCTAATGATGACATGCTACAATTCACTGAAGACACATCCTATTGAAAAGACAGGCAGGTGGGCAAAGGGGGTAGGGTTGCCTTGTTAATAAGAATTTAACTAAAATCAATAGCAAGAAGCAATATAGGGTCAAAAGATATAAAAGCTGTGCGAATAGAGTTGAGAAACTGCAAAGGTAAAAAGACTGTAATGGGAGTTATATTTCAGGCCTCCAAATAGTAGTCAGCATGTGGGGCACAAAATAAACTAGGAGATATAAAGGATATGTAAGGAAGGCAAGGTTACAGTGATCATGGGGCACTTTGATCTTCAGGTGAACTGGAAAAATCAGGTTGGTAGTGGATCCCAAGAAAAGGAATCCATGGAATGTTTATGGGATGGCTTTTTGGAACAGTTTGTGGTAGAACCCACCAGGAAAAGGCAACTCTGGATTTGATAATGTGTAATAAGGCAAGCTTGATAAGGGAACTTCATGTGAGTGAAACCTTAGGAGGCAGTGACCATAATACAATAAAATTCACCCTGCAGTTATCAGAGAGCGAAGGTGAAATCAGATATAACGGTATTACAGTTGAGTAAAGGTAACCACAGAGGCATGAGAGAGAAGCTGACCGGAGTTTATTGGATGAGGAGCTTATCAGGAACGATGGTGAAGCAGCAATGACAGGAATAGTTTCTGCAAATAATTCGGAAGACACAACAGAACTTCATTCCAGGAAAGCAGCATACTAAGGGGAGGTTGAGGCAACTATGGTTTGCAAGTTATGTCAATAAAACAAAAGTAAAAGCCTACAATGTGGCGAAAATTAGTGGGAAGCCTGGAGATTGGGGGGAGAAAAATCAACAGACGACAACTAAAAAAGCAATGGGGGAGATGATAAAGTATGAGGGTAAATTAGCTAGTAATATAAAAGATAATTGCAAGACTTGTTTTAGCTTTATAAAGGGGATAGAGAGGCAAAAGTTGACATTGGACCATTAGAAAATTACAATAGAGAAGTAACAATGGGAAACAAAGAAATTGTGGAAGAACAAAATAGGTGCTTTGTACAAGTCTTCACAATGGAAGACACCAGTAACACACCAAACCATTCAAGGGAGTCTGGGGCAAAGTTGCGTATAGTGGTCATTACAAAGGGAAAGATTCTAGGGAAGTTGAAAAGTCTGAAGGTGGATTAATCATTTGGATCACGTGGACTACACTCCAGAGTTCTAGGGGTGGCACTGAGGAACAATATGACATTACTGCAGTGTCAGGAACCTGATTTCAATTTTGTCCTCGGGTTGAGTGTCTGTCTGGAATTTGCACATTCTCCATGTGTTTATGTGGGTTTCCACTGAGTGCTCTGGTTTCCTTCCTCAGTCCCAAGATGTGCAGGCTAGGTGGATTTGTCAAGCTAAATTGCTCCTTAGCATCAGGGGATTAAAAGGGTAAATACATAGGGTTATGAGGATTGGGCATGGATGGGATTGTGGTTGGTGCAGACTCAAAGGGCTGAATAGCCTCATTCTGCATTGTAGGGATTCTATGAAGGAGATAGCTAAAAAGATTGTGGAGGCATGAGCGGTGATCTTCCAGGAATCACTGGAGTCAGGGAGAGTGCTAGAGAATTGGAAAATCACTAATGTAACACTACTGTTTAAGGGAGAGAGGGAGGCAAAAGATGGGAAAGTACAGGCCGGTTAGCCTGACCTCGGTCATTGGTAAGATTTTAGAGTCCATTATTAAGGATAAGATTTTGGAATACTTGAAAGTGCTTGGTAAAACAGAGTGAAGTCAGCATGGTTTTGTCAAGAGGAGTTCATGTCTGACAAATCTGTTAAAACTTTTTGAAGAGGTACCAAGCAGGTCAGACAAAAGAGAGCCAGTGGATATTACCTATTTGGATTTCCAGAAATTTTTGACAAGAGGCTGCTGAATAAAATAAGGCTCTATCATGTTAGAGGTAAGGTGCTAGCATGGACAGAAGATTGGCTGACTGACAAAAGACAGAGTGGGAATAAAGTGGTCCTTTATAGGATGGCAGCTGGTGACTAGTGGAGTTCTGCAGTGGTCAGTGTTAGGACCACAACTTTTCACTTCATACATCAATGATTTTGATGCAGGAATAGAGGGCCTTATGGCTAAGTTTGTAGATGATACAAAGATAGGCAGAGTGTATTGAAAAAAATAGACTGGCTGCAGAAGGATTAGGACAGATTAGGGGAGAGGGCAAAGTAGTGGCAGATGGAATATAAAGTGAAAAAGTGTGAGGTTATGCACTTTGGTGGAAAGAATAAAGCTGTAGACTATTTCCTAAATGGGGAGAGAAGTCAAAAATCAGAAGCGCAAGGGAACTTGGAAGTTCTAGTTCAGGATTCTCTTTAGGTTAACATGCAGGTCAAGTTGGTAGTTAGCAAGACAAATGCAGTGTTAGCATTCATTTTGATGGGAATAGAATAATCTCTCTCTCTCAATATCAAAAAAAAAGGAGATAGTTATCAACTTCAGGAAGCATAGTGGAGTATGTGCCCTTACCCACAACAATAGGGATGAGTTGAAATGGTCAAGAACTTCATGTTTTTAGACATCCAGCCCACTAACAACCTGTCCTGGTCCCTCCATGCTGACATTATAGTGAAGACACTATAAGTATCAACACCTATACTTTCACAGAAGACTAAAGGAAATTTGGCAATGTCAGCTACAACTCGCACCAACATTTGCAGATACACCATAGAAAGCATTCTTTCCAGTTGTATCATAGTTTGGTATGGCTCCTGCTCTGTTCAAAACCACAAGAAACTACAAAGGGTCATGAACAAAGTCCATTCCATCACTCAAGCCAGCCTCCCACCCACTGACACTGTCTACACTTCCCACTGGAAAAGTGGCCAGCGTAATTAAGGACCCCTGAATTAGGGGTCACCTTAGGCATCATCCCTTCCACCTTCTTCTGTTGAGAAAAAGATATAAAAATCTGAGGGTATGTCCCAACCAATTCAAGAACAACTTTTTCCCTGCTGCCATCAGGCTCTTGAATGGATCTATCTTGCATTAAGTTGATCTTTGTCTACACCCTTGCTAAGACTGTAACACCACATTCTGCACTTCCTTTTTTCTCTATGTTTTCTCTATCACGCATAAGAAACCATACTTTTCACTGCATACTAATATGTGTGACAATAAATCAAATCAAAAATAAAAAAGCAGGGTGTACTGCTAAGTCTTTATAAGGCTCTGGTAAATCACATTTGGAATTTTGAGAGCAATCTTGGGCCCTGCATCTAAGGAAGGAAGGCCTTACAGAAGATCTAGTGGAGGTTCATGAGAATGATCACTGGCATGTAAGGCTTGACATATGCAGGAAGTTTGAGGACTGTACTCAATGGAGTTTAGAAGGGTGAAAGGGAATTTCATTGAAACTTAGAACATGTAAAGACTTGGATAGAGTGGACATGGAGAAGATGTTTCCATTAGTAGGAGAGACTAGGATCCAAGGGCACAACCTCAGAGTAAAGGGATGGCCTTTTAGAACCAAGATGAGGAGGAATTTCTTCAGCCAAAGGGTGATATAACCCTGGTAAGTGTGAAGTGATTCATTGTGGTAGGATATACATGAATTCATTGCCACTGTAGACTCCGGAGACCAAATCATTGAATGCATTTAAGAGAGAGATAGATAGGCTCCTGATTGGTAAGGGGATCAAAGATTAAAGCAAAAAGGCAGGAGAATGAAGTTGAGAAACATATCACCCATGATCAATTGATAGATAGAGTAGATTTGATGGGCTGAATGGTCTGATTTTGTTCCTATCTTTTATGGCCCTAACACAGACTTCTGTTGTGATAATGTTAAAGGGTTCTGAGGGATAGGATTTATGACCATTTGGAAACGTGCAGTTTAATCCAGGATAGTCAGCATGGTTTCATGAGGGGTAAATCCTGCCTCACAAGTTTGATTGAATGCTTTGAGAAGGTAACTAAGTGTGTAGATGAAGATAGAGCAGTTGATATCATATATATGGATTTTAGTAAGGCGTTTCATGAGGTTCCCCATGGTAGACTCGAAGAAAGTGAGGAGGTGTGGGATAGAAGAAAATTTGGCTAATTGAGTAAGTAACTAGCTGTCTCAGAAGACAGGTGGTGGTGGTGGAAGGAAAATTTTCTGACTAGAGCCCAGTTACCAGTGGTATACCACAGGGATCAGTGCTGGGTCCTCTGCTATTTGTGATTTTTATCAATGACTTGGAAGAGGGGGCTTAAGGGTGGGTTAGTAAATTTACTGATGATACCAAGATTGGTGGAGTAGTGGATGAGGTAGAGGGCTCTTGTAGGCTGCAAAGAGACATTGATAGGATGCAGAGTTGGGCTGAAAAGTGGCAGATGGAGCTAAACCCTGATAAGTGTGAGGTGATTCATTTTGGTTGGACAAACTTGAATGTGGATTACAGAATCAATGGCAGGGTTATGAGGAATGTGGAGGAACAGAGAGATCTTGGGGTCCATATCCACAGATCACTGAAAGTTGCCACTCAAGTGGATAGAGCCGTGAAGGCGGCTTATAGTGTTTTAGCATTTATTAACAGGGGGTTTGAGTTTAAGAGCTGTGGGGTTATGCTGCAACTGTGCAGAACCTTGGTGAGACCACATTTGGAATATTGTGTGCAGTTCCGCTCACCTCACTATAAATATGTGGAAGCATTGGAGAGAGTACAGAGGAGATTTACCAGAATGCTGCCTGGTTTGAAGAGTAGGTTTTATGAAGAAAGGTTGAAGGAACTGGGGCTTTTCTCTTTGGCATAGAGGAAGTGGAGAGGCAACTAAATAGAAGTTTATAACATGAGGAGGAGGATAGATAGGGTGGATGTTCAGAGACTATTTCCTCGAGTGGATGTATCTGTTACTGGTGAGCATAACTATAAGGTTCATGGTGGAAATATAGGAGAGATGTCCGAGGTAGATTCTTTATTCGGAGTGGTTGGGGTGTGGAATGCACTGCCTGCCGTGATAGTGAGTTGGAAACTTTACAAACTTTGAAGCAGCTACTGGATAGGCACATGGAACACATCAGAATGATAGTGAGTGGGATAGCTTGATCTTGGGTTTGGACATAGTTCGCCATAACATTGAGGGCCAAAAGGACCTGTACTGTGCAGTACTGTTTTGTGTTTTTATGTTCTATGGAGTTGGAGAAACAATGAACCTAAAGGGTCATCGGATATAGGGAAATGCACGTACAGAGATGTTAAATCACATTTCCCCTTAAAAAGCAATGAACAAGCTGTTATTTCTCTTTCCATAAGTAATGTTCGGTGGACAGGTCCATTTCAAGATTTCATGTCAGGAGAAGACAACAAGATGACAGTTCAATTTGAGTAGAGGGAATGTGTGGCACATTCTTGTAGCAGCAACATGTAGTAATACTTCAGAAAACACTGCAGGAAGTGTCCATTGCTTTAAGCAGTTTTCAGTCAAAGTTCACACTAATCACCCTCCTGGCATTATCAGTCCTGACCAGATCTTCTGTTTCATTCCTTTGTCCTCTTCCAGTAAGCCTCATCAATCTGCTGCATGCGTATTTCATATTTGATTATAAAACAATGCATGCAGAAAATGTTGTTGCCAGGACAATAGATCAGTTTCCTGCCCATATGGACCTTAAGATATGATAGTTGCTGGAGTATCCCTCTACTGTCCTCCTTCAAAGCTTAGGGTTAAGATTGGTATAATTCTTGTAATTATGTGTTGCTGTTTTGTAAGGTTTCAAATGGGTTTATGATTATGGTTGCCAAGTAAGAGCCTTTAGGTTCAAAAGAAGCATATTAGGAACATCAGCAAATGCAGGCACTGTGGACTTCTGCAGAAGAAAACCCTCTTGGCAGAAAACAAAAGTGTAATAATTTAGTGGTCTAAAACCATCAAAAGACTTATGAAACATATGCTTTTCTATTCATGTGAATCTAGGCTGCTTGAGTCAATAATCATACAGGCTCCATCTGTAAAATCTTGGGGCTTTGCGCGATCTACAAAGTGGGAAACAGTAGAGCCCTATAAAAGTTCTCTATTATCTTAGCCCTCTATTCTCAACATTGGTCTTAACAACTCCCAAAACCTTCCCACCCTTAGATGAATTTTTCTTTTTTTTTTAAAATCTCACAATTACTTTGAAGTCTTTTTACTTTATGACTGCAGTAAGCTTTATATATAATCCAGTGAAGTTGAAAAAAACTTGCATTAATATGCCACCTTTCATAGCCAATTAATTGCTATTTGAAGTATTGTCCCTGTATCTTTGAAGACCGTCGCAGCAATCAAATTGCAAACAGCAAGATCACACTTCTGGATATGCTTACAACTTATATGTTGATCATTTTGATTAAGAGTTAATTTAATAATTAAACCTTCCAGCTTGCAACAAATAGTTTCCCAATATAAACAAGATAGCTTTGGGCTGTTTCAGTACAGCGTTCTAGTATTCTGCTTTTGACAGAAGCAAAAAGGTGACTAAGTTGAAACATATATGATCTGGAAGGATTTTTGATACAGTGGATGTGAAGAGAATGTTTTGTCTTGTGAAAGAATCAAGAACTCAGGGTCACTGTTTAAATAAGGAGTCACCCATTTAAGACATAGATGAGGAGAAATATTTTCTCCTAAAGGGTCATGAGTCTTTGGAATTCTCTTCCTGAAAAGGTGGTGAAAGCAGTGTCTTTGAATATTTTGAAGGCAGTGTTGCATATATTCTGGGTAAGCAAGGAGGTCTTGGGTTATCAGGGGTAGACAGGATGCAAATTTGAGGTCACCATCAGATCAGCAATTATCTTATTAAATGGCAAAGGCAACTCTTTAAAACTACTTTCTCTGGTAATGCATTCTAGATTAGAAATGTGGAAACATAGGGAAACATAGAAACTAGAAGCGGGAGGAGGCCATTTGGCCCTTTCAGCCTGCTCCACCATTCATTTTGATCAGACTTATCATTCAATTCAATATCCTGATCCCCCTTCCCTCCTTATCCTTTGGTCCCTTTGGCACCTAGAGCTGTATCTAATTTCTTCTTGAAATCAGACAATGTTTTGGCTTCAACTACATTTGGTGGTAGTGACTTTCACACATTGACCACTTTCTGGACATAGAAATTTCTCCTTATCTCAGTTCTAAAAGGTTTACCCCTTATCCTCAAACTATGACCCCTAGTTCTGCACTCCCCCACCACTGGGAACATTCTTTCTGAATCAATCAACCAGGGTTGATTCAGAATTTTCTAAGTTTCTAAGAGATCCTCTCTCACTCTTCTAAAACTCCACCAAATATAATCCTAATCAACTTAATCTCTCTCATATGACAGAACTGCCATCCCAGAAATCAGCCTGGTAAACCTTTGATGTATCTCCTTTATAGCAGAAACATCCTTCCTCATATAAGGACATCACAACCACCCACAATATTCTAGGTGTGGCTTTACCAATGCCCTACACAATTGCAGCAAAACATCCCTATCCCTATACTCAAATCCTCTCACTGTGAAGGCCAATATTTCATTTGCCTTCTTTATTACCTGCTGTAATTGCGTGCTTACTTCAGCGACTGATGCACAAGGACTCCAAGGTCTCATTGAGTATCCATTTCTCTCAATTTATACTGATTCAAGTAATAATCTGTCTTATTATTATCGCTAGAAGATCTAACATTAATGGGGCTAGCTAGCTTGTGTAAAGTTTTATCTCCAAGTATGGAAAACCATTGCTAGCTGCCAGTACATGTAACAGAATGGATCTTGAGGAACAGAAGGATCTTGGTGTATGTGTCAATAGATCCCTGAAAGTAGGCAGTCAAGTGGATAAAGTTGTTAAGAAGGCTTATGGAGTCTTAGCTTTTATTGGTAGGGGGATTGAATTTAGGAGCCGCAGCATCATGTTGCAGCTGTACAAAAATCTAGTGCGGCCGCACTTGGAGTATTGTGTGCAGTTCTGGTCGCCACATTATAAGAAAGATGTGGAGGCATTGGAGAGGGTACAGAGGAGGTTTACTAGGATGTTGCCTGGTATGGAGGGCAGGTCCTATGAAGAGAGGTTGAAGGATTTGAGGTTGTTTTCGTTAGAAAGGAGGCGGCTAAGAGGGGATCTTATTGAAGCATATAAGATGATTAGAGGTTTAGATAGGGTGGACAGTGATAGCCTTTTTCCTAGGATGGAGAAAGCTAGCACGAGGGGACACAGCTTTAAATTAAGGGGTATGAGTTATAGGACGGATATCAGAGGTAGGTTCTTTACTCAAAGAGTGATTAGGGAGTGGAATGCCCTGCCTGCAGCTGTTGTAGATGCGCCAAGTTTGGTGGCGTTTAAGAGGTTAGTTGATAAGTATATGGATGAGAAGGGAATGGTTTAGTTAGGAGGGGCATTGCTTTTTATTTTGGTCGGCACAACATCGAAGGCCGAAGGGCCTGTTCTGTGCTGTATTGTTCTATGTTCTAGAATAGACTATTCGTGTAAAGTGGAAAATAATAAACACTGAATCAGTCTTAGTTATATAGCAATATAGTTAACTATATATTTTAAGCAGGGACTATAGTAAAGTTATGTATAATTGCTGACAAGTACGATGTATTGCTGTTACGAGCTAGTACGTTCCTTTCCATCACTGGTAGATATATAACTGAATTACTGGTATCTGCCTTCTACTTAATGCCACTATTATAATTTGATTTTTTTTATTAGAAGGGATAACAAAAATAAAAAGTTGTTTACCCCTATGCAACTTATTTCAGTGAGTTATCACTTTAAAAAAGTGTGTATATAAACAAATTTAGTGAAAAAAAAAATCAATATTTTTCATTTACATCCTGAAGGGCTTGTGCTGTACCTATACTTGATGGGGGCAGTGTAGAGGTAGCTTTATTCCGTATCTAAGTCTGTGCTGCACCTGTGGTTTTCTTCCGAGTACTCCACTTTCCTCCCACAGTCCAAAGAGGTGCAAGTTAGTTAACTAGCTGCGCTAAATTGACCCTTAGTTTCTTGGATTGGGTCGGAGTCAGATGTTCCGCTGGAGAGTTAGTGCAGACATGATGAGCTGAATGCCCTGCTTCTGCATTGTAGTGATTCTATGATTAAATGAAACCCCGATGCTGTACCTGTCCTACAGTGTTTGATGGGAACACTAAAGAGGAAGTTTTGCTCTGTAATATAGAATAGTTTATGATGCAGATTGGGTTATTGAGCACATGTATGAAATATTGCTTATTAATATGTACCTTCAGCATTCACTGAACCACACATAACAGATTACTTGAAACTGTCTAAATTATTGGACGAAGAGAGCACAGATTGTATGTGTTTCACTCTGTCATTCAATGCAATGAATGGATTGTTAAGGTTGTTTATGATCAAAGTCCAAATTTTCAAACTCAGTACATCCTTCCTCTTCCTTCCAATTCTCATCTGCTGTCCTGAAATGGTGAACTCAAACATCAGGAAACGAGAGCTTATAGTTCAGGTGTTGGATGTGGGAGGAGAGGGAGAATGCAACCAAAATGCAGAAAGGTGGAATGGGATGTGTTAGGGAAGGGTGAATGGAACTTAATGAAGAAAGATAAAGAAAGTATGTGAAGGGAGACAGAATGGGGCATTTGAAAGTAGAGAGGGACTTATGATTGAGGGTAATTTGATGTGAACCTTTAGGGACAAGGTGAATTACACTAATGGAGATGTGGAGGGGGGTTGAGGTGGGGTGGGGGAAGGATGGGATGGAGGAGGGAGAGATTTCCCTATCCTGCCCAGCATAAGAATTGCAGCAGATAGGGAGCTTCCATGCAAAGCTCTGTAGATTTGGGCAAGATTTTCCAGTTTTGGCATGAGGTGGAAAATCTGACCAGTAACACTATCCTGGAGAGTAGGGACAATCCAAACAGTGAAAGGAGAGCAATGCTGCCTGTAACATGCATGCGTTCTGCAGACTGAAACATAACTCAGTTAGTGACTTAAATTTTAAGCTGCAAGCTGGTCAAAATCATTGCCGGGAGGAGTTTGTAGTCCACCCAGAACAAAAAATACTTAGGAAAAAATACTTATGTGGATAAGATCTGAAGAGTTTATGTCATCACATTACAACAGAGTGTGAAGGTGATGAGTACTGTTCATTCTGCTTGGAGGGGTTCTGGCGTGTCTCTGCAGGAGTTGGATGTGTTTTTCTTATTCTTCATGAACTATCTTGGAAGCCACCTACAATTGGCGTCCTGCATCTTTCTTAAAAGATACAAAATCAGCATGAACATTGGCTTGAGTCCCTTATTTATTAGCGTTGTTGAGAACTTCTTCACATCAGTATGAGTTGAGATAGTTTTAACCCAATTTATCATATTGACTATTCAACAACCAGTGGAACTCAAAACAGGAAGTAACTGTATGCCTGCTCTAATTTATTGCATTATGATTTGGCAATGCATACACAGTGGTGAAGAATATGAATTGTTTTAAAGCAAAAACATCATGCTACAACTTTGTTACAGATAAGCAGGCTTCAAATAGTGTAGCTACAGTAACATTTAATGAATATAATTTCATAACAGGTCCTTACCGAGCTATCCAGTGAGCCATTTCCATCAGTGTCATAAAGACGAAACATGACTAAAGAAAGGAAAAATAAAAAGTCATTTATCTCTGCCAACAACATCTTATGTAGTATTATCACAAACCCTATCAAAAAGGGTACATGCAGGCATGGTCTCTGTATAAATTCTCCCCAGTGTCATCAATTTCCCACTTTTGTGGATTTTTTCTTTACAGATTAACTCCTGTATGTACAGTCTCGAGAAGGTGGGTATTAAACAAGTCTTTTAACAATTTTCACATTGCAACAGTTCCAATATAAAACTGATCCAAGTGTCAAAACAGAGACTGGAATAATTAAAAAAAAAGCAAAATACTGCCGATGTTGGAATCTGAAACAAAAAACAAAAAAAAATGCTGGTAATCTCAGCAGGTCTGAGAGCATCTGTGGAGAGAGAGAAGAGTCAAGTTTTGATTCTAGATAACACTTTATCAGAGCCTGCAATTTAATAATGTGGGAATTGGCTTTGTGATTCGTGCACAGATCTGGTTAGAGAAATGAGGATTCTTGTGTGGGTGATTAATTCAAGAGGGAAATTATGGTTTTCTCCATTCTTTATTTCAAAGAGTCAAGTAACAATGGGCAACCTAGGCTACTGAATGGGCAGCATGATTGGCCCTCCTCCATCTTAGTGGGCTGCAAAATTGAAATCAGGCCTGTTCACTAACCATAATCCCATGAATAAGATTAAATACATACCAAATGTTTCATAATAAGTAATAGAAATTGCTTAATCATTTGTATATCAATAGCGTTATCAACTTCAAATGGTAGAAACAAAATAAATGTTTACATATTGAATGCAAATAGAGGCAAAGCTCTCAGAATCAATATTGTGTACAATCAGCATGCACCCCACTTCACTTGCCCTTGCTTCAGTCATACCGCTAAAAAAAACGACAGACAAATCAGTTAAATGTGAAATGTCTCATGAGCCAAACTCAGAACTCAAATGGATTGCATGTGTCCCCAAAACACAGGTCACCCATTAGTGATTCAAAGTCTCCCTGATCAATGCATCCTGATTTATTACTTAGTTACTCTGCTAAACAACTTTGCCATTTTTGTTTGCATTGTTTCTCGCCAAGTTCTTGTCCCAGAGGTTGCAGAAGTCTCTGAGATGGAGCAGGGTGAAGATTAGAGAACAAACAGAACCTTATACATAAATATTTGACTTTTTTCTGCTGATCCCAGTATATTGTGGAATCAGTGACCACATTACAAAAAAGAAAAATCTTAAATATAAGATAGTTCTAATAAGTTCAATGAGGGACTTATTAACGTAATTAGACTGTGGAACTTACTATCACATGGAGTAGTCAAATGCATCTGTACTGTTTATCTCAAGGGACGCTAAGCAAATAAGGGAGAAAGGAATAAAAAGATGTGATAAGATAATATAAAGTGGGAGAAAGCTTTGTGAAACACAAGCAATTTCACTGAGTGATCCTGTGCAATTTTCTACATTTGCCATTTTATGACAAAACATGTGAGCTCCTGTTTCCATCAAAGGGTAACAATTTCAGTTCAGAAAAACAACACCATGAAGACTAAACAGCCTGAGACTCTCTTGTCTAGAAGAAGGCACACAGAGGGGTAAATTGTAAGGGGCTTAAAAGAGTAAGTGTAGAAAACATGTTTCCACTTGTGGGAGAATCCAAAAACTATGGGCCATAAATGTAAGATAGGGATGAATAACTTCCACTGGAAATTTAGAGGAACATTCTTACTCAGGAAAGTGAGAACATGGAGCTTGTTATCACATGGATTGGTTGAAGTGCCTAGCATTGTTGTATTTAAGGGAAAATTAAAACAGCACGTTATGGGAAAAGAACTAAAAAGGACATGTTGATAGAGTGATAGGAAGTAAACAGAGGGAGGAGGCTTATGTGGAGCATAAACATCAGTACAAGTAGAATGTTTTTTTCTTTGTTGTAAAGCGTATGTAATTCTATAAATAATGTTAGTCCATATCATGATCAATAGAGGTCAAATTAATTCACGTGTGATTTCATCTTATTCCATGCTTCCAGATATTCTAAGCAAACAAGAGAACCTTCAAAAAAAGACTATACTTGCAGAAATCAAGAAAATGCATTTATAACCAACATCTATTTCATATTAATAGTATTTCATTGGCATTTTAGCACTATATATTTTGATGGAAGCTTTTAAATTTCAAGTAGAATACATATTATAATAATTAGGATATTTACTTTAAATCATAGCACAAATAATGATGGTTTAGAATTTTATGGTAGTATAAACTCCAAAATGTGAATATATTTATATTTCAATTCTGATATTCTTCTTTCATCATTACCCAAGCAGTTATGTGTTTTTTTAAGACTTTTTTTTACCTATTGAAGTTTCAACCACATAAATATTAGATACTAAACAATTAACAGCCAAAGTACAATTTAAAGTGAGGCTCATTCACTTACATTCAGCAGGAGAAAGACTGGATGATTAGTTAAACCTCATGGATGGAACCATAAGTTTCTATCACAAGTACCATTACAAAACAAATATTTCCATTATTGTTGCTGATGATTCTCTTCCGCCAGAATAATCTGGAATTATCTGATCATCTGCATCTGAAAGAATTGCTATTGTATACCTCTTTTTCAAAACTTATATTTTGTTAAGTCAGAATAACATTCAAATAGGTGTAACACTTAGAGACAAAGGGGAACCATAAAACTAGGGAAATACTTCATACATTTACATCGGTTTGGATTATTAACTATGAAATTAATAGCGACAGTTAAAAAGACAAATAAGATGCAAATAGTACTTACTGGTAGTAAGCATTCTTCATAATGAAATTATAGAATCATAGAATCCCTACAGTGCAGAAGGAGGCCACTTGGCTCATCAAGTTCACAGTGACTACAATCACACCCAGGTCCCATCCTCGCAACCCTATTTATTCTGCTAGTCCCCCTAGCACTAAGAGAAAATTTAGTATGGCCAATCAACTTAACACACACATCTTTGTGGAGTGCAGGAGGAAACTGGGGCACCCAGAGGAAATCGACTTAGACATGGCGAGAACATGCAACATCACACAGACAGTGACTCGAGCTTAGAACTAAACCCAGGTTTCTGGCACTGTGAGGGAGCAGTGCCAACCATTGTGCCACCATATCTTTTCAATAAAGAACTTGAGTGCTTTAAGAAATTATTTCAAAGTTATTAGTGCAATTATTAAACAATTAACAGCAAAAGTACAATTTAAAGTGAGGCTGATTCACTTACATTCATCATCATTTGTACTTACTGCAAAGTACTGCAATTCTGTTAAATAAATAGAATTTCAGCAGTTTCAGAATACAATGAAAGATTATAAAAGATGAGGATGAAACAAATGCTTTCAAATTTGTGCATAAAATGCATGATTTATTACGTTGAGAAAAATCATGTCAAAAGGCTCCATTATCTTCTTAAAGTATCGATAAATCATACATAAAGGGCCAACCAATTTCCTAAATTAGCTAATAAATTTTAATGCATATTTCTCAACTCAGCTCCAAACAACATCCGATAGGTGGTTGCATAAAACAGGGAAGGAATACACACATTTTGAGCACCACTCAAAAGACTGACAGCAGTGACATTTGTATTGGAAGCTAATCCACTGCATTCTTTTTAATGCCAATCACCATCATAATCAATTTACTGTCTTTGTCAGACTGACCTGTCTACACCAAAATAGAGCATGTGGCCATCACTCATTCCAAATATTGTAATGACAACAGATAGCGAGTTAACATATACAAGGCAATAAATTATCAGAGGATTAATGGGAATAACATAGAATAATCAAATCAAGGTGATTGTTTACACATACGTATGAAAATATCAGTGTTGAGTTTTTCCTTCACATTCAATCTGATTTTCTGCCAAGAGTTAATGATGCACTTGTATTAAATTTAAAAAGACATCTCAGTGGGAATAATGGCTGCAGTACTAGGCTTCACAATATGTTACGGTTATTGATGATTTAGAGAGGGCACAACATAGATTGACAACAATGTTGCATGAAATACTAATACGAGGAAAAACCATAACAACAGATTTCAGTTTTGTTAGAGCACAGCAGGTTACTAAAATATACGGGTGAAGTGTTTAATGTTGTAATAAGATGGGACAGACTGGATATAAGCAGATTTTTTCCAATAGTTGAGGGGTCAGAGATGCATAATTAAGTGTACCAGATTCAGAACAGAGGACAAAAACTCTTTTATTAAAAAAAAACCTGAGAGGCTGTGTAGCTAATTTCTACTGCAAGTGATAGAAGCAACTTCAACTTTCAAGAATAGATTGAATATAGGCAACGGGTATGAAACAAAGTGGGTAAATCTGATTAAATCTTCGAGCAAGCAATTAGTTTTGAACATGAAATGAAGTAGCTTGTTTTTGCGCTGCAATGTGTGAAACTAAGAAATCTAAGAAAATAAAATGCCTATTAGAGGTACATGTGAATAAGGATGAGTTGAACTATGCTTTGAAACAATAGATTTTGCTTTCTCTACAAGTATGCAAAGACGTTGTACGGTTCTGAGCATTGCATCTTGCCTGAGGAAGAGTGAAACAAGTATTCAGTTATCATGGATTTAAATCTGTGTCGATTAGTCAAACCAAGTCGATCAAAGCAGCCTTGAGGAAGAATGTACCCACAGTTGCTTCCTTGAATAGTATGTAATGAAACCTACGAGGGAGCAAGCTATCCTAGATCTGTTCCCACATTACGAGACAGGAGTACACAAGACCATAAGAAATAGGAGGAGTAGGCCATCAAGCCTGCCCCCGCCATTTAATAAGATCACGGCTGATCCGAAGTGGATCAGTTCCATTTTCCTGCTTTCCTCCCATAACCCTTAATTCCCTTGTCTATCAGAAACCTATCTACCCGTGACTTAAATATATTCAGTGAGGTAGCCTCCACCACTTCAACAGGCAGAGAATTCCAAAGATTCACCACCCTTTGAGTGAAGACATTCCTCCTCAACCATGATCTAAGCTGTACCCCCCCTTATTTTGAGGCTGTGCCCTCTAGTCCTGCTATCCTTTCTAAGCAGGAAGAATCTCTCTACCTCTACCCTATCCATCCCCTTCATTACCTTATATGTCTCTATATGATCTTCCCTCAGCCTAAATTCCAACGAGTACAAACCTAGTCTAGTCAATCTCTCTTCATAGGCTAACTCCCTCATCTCCAGTATCAGCCTAGTGAACCTTCTCTGCACTCCCTCCAAGGCCAATATATCCTTCCCAAATGCGCGATCAAAACTGCACACAGTAGTCCAGCTGGGGCCTCACCACACCCTGTACAGTTGCAACAAGACCTCCCTATTTTTATATTCTATTCCTCTCGCTATAAAAACCAACATTCCATTTGCCTTCTTGATCACCTGCTGCACCTGCAGACTGGGTTTTTGTGATTCATGCACAACGACCGCCAGGTCCCTGTGCACCATAGCGTGATGCAGCTTTTTGCCTTTTAAATAATAATCCTTCCTACTATTATTTCTACCAAAGTGGATAACCTCACACTTGATAACATTATACTCCATCTGCCATGTCCTCGCCCACTCACTCAGCCTGTCCAGATCTCTCTGCAGACTTTCCACACCCTCCACGCAATTTGCTTTTCCACTCATCTTTGTGTCATCAGCAAATTTCATTACCCTACACTCAGCCCCTTTCTCCAAATCATCTATGTATATGGTAAGCAGTTGAGGCCCCAGCACTGATCCCTGGGGCAGTCCATTAGTCACCAGCTGCCAACCAGAATAGCACCCATTGATTCCTACTCTCTGTTTCCTATTAGACAACCAATCCTCTATCCACACTAATACCTTACCCCCCAACTCCTTGCACCTTAACCTTTTGCAGCAACCTTTTGTGAGGCACCTTATCAAATGCTTTCTGGAAATCTAAAAACACCACATCCACCAGTTCCCCTCTCTCTACCGCATTAGTCACATCTTCATAGGAATCCAATAAATTCGTCAAACACGATTTCCCCTTAACGAATCCATGCTGCGTCTGCTTGATCAAACCATTCTTTTCTCAGTGTCTCACTATTTCTTCTTTGATGACAGATTCAAGCATTTTTCTGACTGCAGACGTTAAACTAACCGGCCTATAATTCCCTGACTTTTGTCTGCTACCTTTTTTAAACAGCGGTGTAACATTAGCTGTTTTCCAATCGATTAAGTAATTAATAATCTCACAAGGACAGATCACAGTATGGTTAAATTTAAAGTACAGTTGGGGCATTTGGAAGGCAAAACCTAATACCAATGTCTTGTGATTAAACAAAGATGACCAAAATGAGGTGAGGGAGGAATTGACTAAGGTCGACTGGGAGCAAAAACTTTATGGTGGTACAATTGAGGAATAGTGGGAATTTTCAAAGCAATTTTTCATAGTGCTCAGCAAAAATATATTCAAGTGATAAGGAAGGACTGTAGAAAAAGATATAATCAACTATGGATAACAAAGGAAATAAAGGAGGGTATCAAATTGAATGAAAATGCATACAAAGTAGCACAGATTGATGGGAAACCAGAGGATTTGGAAATCTTTAAAAGGCCAACAAAAAGCCATGAAAAAAGCTATAAAGCAAAGAAAGATAGATTATGACAGGTAACTAGCTCAGAATAGAAAAACAGATAGCAAAATATAAAATTAAAAAAAGGTAAACATTGGTCCGTTAGCGGCTGAGAAGGGGGATTTGATAATGGGAAATAAGGAAATGGGCGAGGCATTGAACAGGTATTTTGTGTTGGTCTTCACAGTGGAAGGCACAAAAACATGTCAAAAATTGATAACGAGAAGGCTATGGTAGATAAGGATCTAAAAAAAAAAAATCACTAAAGTATTAGTGTTGGACAAGCTAAAGGTAGATAAATCTCCTGGATCTGATGGATTGCGTCCCAAAGTATTAAAAGATAGCAGGAGAAATAGCAAATAAATAAACAAAATAATCAAATTTACTGGACTCTGGGGTGGTTCCCGCAGATTGGAAAACAGCAAATGTAAGGGCACTGTTTTAAAAAAGTACAGAACTTCTGTTGTAGGGAAAATGCTTGACTCTATCATAGAACAATACAGCACAAACAGGCCCTTCAGCCCATGAGTTGAGCCGTTCACATCTACCAATCCACAGACCTATCTATAACCCCCATGCCATTTGTTCCCATATACTCATCCAGAAGTCTTTTAAAAGACCCCAGCGAGTTTGCCTCAACAACCTCTGATGGCAGCCGATTCCATTCACTCACCACCCTCTGAGTGAAAAACCTACCCCTAACATCCCCTCTGTATTTGCTTCCCTGCACCTTAAATCTGTGGCCTCTCGTAGTGACCATTTCAGCTCGGGGAAATAGAGTGGAGTCTCAGAGACTATCTATCCCTCTCAACATTTTATAAACTTCTATCAGGTCACCTCTCAACCTACGTCTCTCCAGTGAGAAGAGTCCCAGCTCCCTCAACCTAAGGCCTGCCTCCCAATCCAGGCAGCATCGTTGTAAATCTCCTCTGCACTCTCTCAATAGCCTCTACGTCCTTCCTATGGTGAGGCGACCAGAACTGCGCACAATACTCCAGCTGGGGTCTGACAAGGGTCTTATAGAGCTGCATCATTACCTCCTGACTCCTAAACTCTATTCCTCGATTAATGAAGGCCAGTACACCGTACGCCTTCTTGACCACTTCCTGCAAGGCCAATTTAAGAGTCCTATGGACCCGGACCCCGAGATCCTTCTGCTCTACGACATAGCTAAAACTCCTACCCCTTATCATCAAGGAAGAAATAGAGACATTTGGATATAAATTGTCCTGTTGGGAAAACGCAGCGTGGGTTTATGAAAGACAGGTCATGTTTAACTAATGTACTGGAATTCTTTGAGGACATTATAAGTGCAGTGGACAATGGGGAACCTGCGGATGTGATGTATCTAGATATCCAAAAGATATTTGACAAGGTGCTGCACCAGATAAAGATGCACAGTGTTACGATTAAAGTATTAGCACGGATAGGATTGGTTAACTAATAGAAAAGAAGGAGTGGGGTAAATGAGGGTTTTTCTGATTGGCAATTAGTGACAAGTGGTGTGCCTCAGGGATCAGTGTTGGGACCGCAATTTACATAGATGATTTGGACTTAGGGATTAACTGTAGCATGTCAAAGTTCACTGATGACACAAAGATAAATGGAACAGCAAAGTGTGCAGAAGACACTGAAAGTCTGCAAACAGATATAGATAATTTAACTGAGGGGGCAAAGGTCTGGCAGATGGAATAGTGTTGGTAAATGCAGCATTCTTCTGTGTAGTGGGACTTGGGCGTCCTTGTGCATGAATTGTAAAAAGTTGGTTTTCACGTGATTTATTATTGTCTCCGGTATTAGATGCAGCAGGCAATTAAAGTGGCAAATGGAATTTTTATTGCTCGAGGGATGGAGTTTAAAAACAGCGGGGTTATGTTGCAGCTGTATAAGGTGCTAGTGAAGCCACACCTGGAGTACTGTGTACAGTTTTGGTCTCCTTATTTGACAAAAGAATAGACTGGCATTGGAGGGAGCCAAGAGAAGATATATTAGGTTGATTCTAGAGTTGAGAGGTTTACATATAAAGGTGAGACTGAGTACACGAGGGCTTTACTTATTGGAATTCAGAAGAATGAGAGAAGATATTATAGAAACAAATAAAATTATGAGAGGAATAGGTAAGATAGAAGCAGTGAGGTTATTTCCCCTTGCAGGTGAAACTAGAACATGAACTCAAAACAAGGGGGAGCAGAATTGAGAAGGAATTTCTTCACCCATTGGATTGTTAATCTGTGGAATTCTCTATCCAGTGAAGCAGTTGAGCCTATATCATCAAATGCTTTTAAGGCAAAGATAGATAAATTTTTGAACAGTAAAGGAATTAGGGTGAGCTGGCAGGTAAGTGGAGCGAAGTCCATGAAAAGATCAGCTAAATGGTCTACTCCTGCCTCTAGTTCTGATGTTAAATTCAACTGAATATTACCAGAATTCCAAGTGTTCAATTGTGAGGAGGTAGAACATAAACTAAGCATGTATTCCTTGGAATAAAAGATTAATGAGCGATTTGTTGGAGTTCTGAAGATTTTGAAAGGAATTTACGCAACAGGTGGAGATAATGCTTTGATGGGGAGTCTAAGACAACAGGAGATAGACTGTGCTGAACATAGTGCAGTCATCAGCAAACATCCCTATTTCTGGCCTTACGATGGAGGGTAGGTCATCAATGACGCAGCTGAAGGTTGGGCCTAAAACACTACCCTGAGGAACTCCTGTAACAATGCTCTGGGACGAGATGATTAACCTCCAACAACCAGAACCATCTGCTTTGATTTAGGCATGACTTCAACAAGTGGAGGGCTTTCCCCCAATTTCCATTGACTTCAATCTTTCTAGGTCTCCTTGATGCCAAGCTCAGTCTAACACTGTCTTGAAATCAAGGGCAACCACTCTCATCACAAGAAGATGATGGCCTCATGTTCAAGTCAGTGGGCAAGTAATCCAGAGTGCACAGATTCAAATCTCAGCCCTACAGTGGGTGGAATTTAAATAATTTGTTTTTAAATATTTAATGTAAAGCTCAATTCAGTAACAAAATTGATTGAAATAAACCCCATCTGGTTCACACAATGTCCTTTCAGGAAGAAAATCTGCCATCCTTACCTGGTCTGGCCTAGATGTAATTCCAGACCCAAAGCAATGTGGCTGACTTTTAAATGGCCTGGAAAGCCATTGACTTGTATCAAGCCCCCATGAGATTGATGGGTATATACATTAACAGTATGATGCCGAAACCTTTGCGGTGATGTCTTCATCCATGTGCAGCATCAGCAGTTTTTATGGTTGTTAAACAGCTAGTTGCCCATGGTTGTGGCTTCCAACCCATGAGTGAAAGTGCCCCCCAAACTAGTGGAACTATCAGCCAGGGGCTGCAGTCAGTCATCAGGTAGGAGCAGTTTGGAGGCTCGAATTCAAAGTAACAGTGCAGCCCACATCAGGGCAGGCAGATCTCCGTGATGTTGTTGACAGTGATGGTCTGGAGGCTGCACTATTGGGGTGGTGGGCTGAAGTGAGTGAGGTTGTCACCTTTACCAAGAGAGTCCTACACTGTTAGAGGTGTTGCTTTTCAAGACTCTTTTTGCTTGCTGAGGAGGATGTAAAAGCTCCAATGGAACTATTTTGAAGAGGAGCTGGGGCATTCCTCTGGTGTCCAGGCTAATGTTTATTCCTCAATCAACACCACATTAAGAAATGGACTATCACATCTCAGTTTGTGGGAGTTTGCTGTGCACATGTTGGCTGCTGCACATTTGCTACAACAGTGACCACACTTCAAAAGTATTTCAGTAGCTGTAGGGTGCTTTAAGACATCTGATGGTCATGAAAAATGCTAAATAAATGCAAGTTTGTGAAGCACAAGCACATGTTGATGATTCATTTGATGTACATTTAGTAATTGTATAACATTCATTGTATTTCCCCTGGACCTCACTTCTCGAATTTCTGGGAGGAGTCAGTGGGTATATCCCTGCCACTGAGTAACCAGTAATTCTGCTTCAAGATGTGAAGTGGTCAAGGAAGGTGGAATGTCACAGGGTGGAATGTCACAGGATGGAATATCACAGGATGAAAATATGGCAGTTGCCCAGTAATCTTGTGCACACCTGCATTCAACATCTTTTTGTGGTAGCAGGTCAGTTTCACATTGATGAAGTCACAGTCATTAGAATTGACAAACGCTCCTGAGTAATCTGATGTCTCAATTGCCACATGACTGCAGCCCATAATGTCTGGTACCTGTAGAAAGCCAGTTGGGAATGCAAAACCGATTCTGACTGGCATTATGGCAAGGATGTTGACAAAATTGACAATTCTGGCAAATAAGCCATCAGTCACTCGTGATCAGAGTTAGCATTATGCACTTGTGGACAGCTGACTGAGTTATCCTACAAAGTAGAGACAAAGACATTGAGTATAGTTGTGACTTTGACAGCGACTGGTGAAGCATTGGCCATCAGATCCACTTGGCGATGAGTCCTATTTCAATAGGTTACAAATGTCTGCCATCATCTAACACAACAGCCTGAACCTTCTGAGACACTGGTTATCCAACATGCTGAGAAAGTTTATCCACTGCCTGTGGATCTTGCATGGTGGGTATGGTCTCCTGCAAGGAAGCACCTTTCTATTGATCCCTCCAAGCCATCCAGTGGAGGCAGATCTGCAACAGCCTATTAGTGCCACAGGTCCTCCTGTTTGCAGGTCACCTTCAACCTGATCTGAGTTCCCAAGTAACAGCATAAACGACATCCATACTGATCTGACAGGAAAGTGTAGATGCCACTCTCAAAGTGTATAAAATAACCTTTCAGCGCAAGTATGAAAGGCTTTGTTTGTAGTACAAGTAAGAAAACAACTTTGAGGTCTAAGTTTATTGGCATTTTTCCTCAATGTCTTCAGTCCCTTCGATTGACTCCTTTTGCTCTCTTTACTCTCAAGGCAAATTCCAGTAATGGGCTTTCTTCGATAGACACCCATGGAGCTAAAGTTAAACTACAAAACTCAGATCAATGTGTCTGAAATTGACCTATAACACACTGAAATTGATAGCTGGCCTCTATCGAGCATCTTTGCTCACTGGCAGCTGAACACACAAATTGGTGGGTTGGACCCAGCTTCCCAATGTGTTCACATTTTAGAGGATTTCACGCCACCAAATCCATGCCTATACCCATATTAAAATTCCAGGAGTGGCATGTTGGCACAGTGGTTCGCACTGTTGCCTCAGTGCGAGGGATCCCGGTTCAATTCCCAGCTTGGGTTACTGTCTGTGCATTCTCCCCACATCTGCTCTGGTTTCCTCCCATAGTCCAAAAGACGTGCTGATTAAGTGCATTGGCCATGCTAAATTCTTCCCCCAGTGGATGCAAACAGGTGCCAGAATGTGGCAACTAGTGGGTTTTACAGTAACTTCATTGCAATATTAATGTAAGCCTACTTGTGACCAATAAATAAAGTTTATTTTGCTGTGTTAAAACTAACTTATAAAGATTGACCACTACTGGCTGTGAGACAGTGCTGCAGCTGTGGCAGTAAACCTCCAGCAGGGGATGCTGTTTCTCTGCTTTCCTTCTTTGCCAGCACAGTATAAATGGAAAAGACCATTTTCCTTCTTGTGCAAGTGCATTGAAATAGTGCTCAAAATAAATGAAACAGCACTAACTCACATCCAGATATAATTCAAACTTTTTCTCAAATTCCAGGCACTTCTTAAAATGAAAAGTCAATCTGAAAACCTGTTTGTGCAATGTGGCTGGACTTACTGTGGCAGCAGATAGAAACTGCATATTGTAAATGTACAACTCCAGCCCAGCACCAGAATTCCTTCTACTGCTACATTTACAAGATTCATACACGAGCACTGATCAATCATTCCCCAACCTAACAGCCAGTCTACACTCTCCATCTCACAGTCCCTTGAACAACATCAATAAAGCCAACAGCAAAGTTTTTCACTCAACAATTTTATCTTGCAACACATACATAGCACCAAAAGAATCAGAACTAATTGCCCTTGTGCAAACATTTAGTTCCTGCCTTGCAAGTGCCTTTGCCTTTCCTAGTGCCCCTGGATACTGCTATCAGCTTTCAGATGCAACTTGGCTGTTGTAAGGCTGCTGACTGTCACTGGAAGGGAGTGGGGGAGGGTGGTGACTTTACAGGATGTCCTTGTGCTATTCTGGACCTCAAAGGACTAGTTTCCAACAGCACCACTTTGGCACATGTTGCAGTAATTGGGGCTGGCTGGCGAGATGCAGCAGCAAGGGCACTGGTAGAACAGCAGTGAGGAGAGCATGAATGCTCTCACCCTGAGAGAGGACAGCAGATTTGTTCTCCATTGTGCCATTGCCCCTCCTGCAAAATGATAACTCAGTAATCTGCTGTAAGAGCCTGTTTGTTTCTCTGAGCGCTGAGATATGCATTCATACTGGCACCAGTCTGGGCTGCAGGGCTTAAGTGGGAATCACATGACCTCTGTCTGAGCTTCCACTGCAGAATTGAGACATCAAGAAGTCTCCCCTTGTGCTGTAATGGGGGATGCAACAGTGACCTATAGATGCTCTACCTTGGGTTGGATGGAGACGGACTGGGGAAAGGGGGAATGGTGTTGTCATGCTGTTAATGCCTATAGTTGAAAGGGTGGATTCCAAGTTGTGTGTGCTGCCTTATATCAAATTTGAGCTGGCTCCTCCATTCGCCTCAGTGTCAAGATGGTGTCTTGGCAGGTCTGCTAATCCTGAGCACCAACTCCTTAGAGGTGCTATGGAGACACAGGCATTTTGATCCACTGATGGTGTGCTGGGTCTCTCTCCAGTTGTGGGCTACCTTCTCCTGTAAGAGAGAGAGGACAGAATGCCAGGGAGCACAGTGCTTGTGTGATGTATCTGCCTTATTTGAATAGCTGCAGGTTTTTAGAGGCATGAAGAGGTGTGTATGGCTGGCATGATTGGAAGATATGTGAGGTAAGTTAGGGGCTGAATACTAAGTACCATCATCAGCAACATTATGATGAGTGAGATACTATTGATGAAGCAGCTAAAAACTGGATCTAGGGCACTGCTCTAATAAACTTGTGTTGTGTCTTAGGATTGAGATGATTAACCTCCAACAACTTTAACCATGTGCTATGTATGATTCATCCAACGGCAAGCCTTCCCCAATTCCCTTTGGCTCCATTTTTGCTCGGACAAATGCTACCTTAGTGTTCAGGGCAGTCATCTCACTTCATCTCTTGGGTCCAGCTCTTATGTCCATGTTTGGACCATAGCTGTAATAAGGTCAGGAGCAGAGTGGCCTGGAGAAACCCAAACTGAGCATTAGTCAGCCAGCTACTTCTGTGTAAGAGCCATCTGTTAGAAAAGTCAATGATTCTCTATCACTATGTTGATGAGGTGGGAAATGGCAAGGTCAGATTTATCTTGCATTTATTGTCCACAACCAATTTCCACCCCATTGGCTAACAACAAATATGCATGAACTCTGGGTGAGTGGAAACTGTGCAAGCTAAAAGAGCGAATCAAATTCATGCACCTTCAATTTACCCTACAGTTCTAAGTGATCCATAATATTCTCATCCATTTTCCTAACCCAACCTCGTCACCAAGGTATTGGCTTTGCATAACTACTGACTTGTTATTCACAAAGCAAGCTCTATATTGTTATAAATGATACTATCAGTGCCTGGTCTTTATTCACCTGGTAGAAACTTGGTTATCCTGCTCCTGTTTCAGAAAATACACTACAAAAGTATTGAATTGTTGAATGGAATTGTCTTCACTGAAAAAATCTATACTCTTGGAGACTAAAGGATCATTGATGACTATACTTCCACCAGATCTGATGGTGTAAAGCACGAAGTTTTCATTCCAAGATGCCCAGATTATTTCCATAAACTCCCTGCTGGCATTACTAAGTACTGCTCATAATTTATTTATTTTAGAGAATAACCAAATCAGTCGTAACACGGGCAACAAACAAGAAACAATACTTACAACACAGGGTATGAATAAAAGATGCAGTGGCGGGGGAGGGGGGGATTCAAGACATTGAAAAGGAAGAATCAGCATGGATCATTATTCTAGCAAGTAACCAAATCAAACGCTAGTTTAAAAAAAAACTACTGTAGATGATGGAGTGTAAATCAACCTTTGAAGCCTTGAAAAATCCCTCCAAAAATGGTGGTCCACTTTTTAAAGTCTGCCACAAGTGGACAGCCAGCATGGGTGTGTGGGCAAGTCAGCATTTTTAAATATCTTGGTATCTGATACAAACACTGGGCTTGTCCTGTCCTCTTGTGCATCTTTACAACACAGCCCATTTCACTTACTTGATACTATGTGCCCAGTTATAAGTTCTGTTAATAAAACATGCATTTGTGGAGGTGCAAAATGGAAATTGTCGTCATTATGAATATAATGTGTTGGGACTGAAAAGGGGGATTTAACTTAATGTTGAATATATCAAAAACATATCTTTGGGGTTGGAAAAATTGGATTGTCATTTACACCTTATCAATGTATACTTAGGTTTTATGCTAAACTTGGCATTGTTCCTATCTGTACAGTATTACATGCAATGGGATGAATATTGCATTTTCAAACACGAAAATACAATCTCCAAATCCTAATAGGATAGATTTATCACATCTTTATCTTGTCCAAGCCAAATAGAGAGAATTCATTCCTTTTGCACTTACTGAGTAACAAGTATTTCTATTCTTGAGAAGTACAACATGAATGACCAATCGTTGTGGCTTCCATTTCATGATACATGAAAGGTCATATAATCGAGAACAGCCCTTCAGCTTTTGCTTTTATTTCAGTGGTGCTCATCAAACAATAACCCCTTATGACTTAAAACATAAGGAAAATGTGAGGTGATTTCAGGCTATTACCAGCCAAAATGGGGTCTGTTTGAACTCAGCAATTTCACTTTTCTCCCACCAGCAGTAATAGGATCTGTCAGAAATAAGAGCAAGATTTCCGCATCTGGGTCCCACCCATCCATTTTAAAAGGACTACCGACTTCCTGGCAGCAAAATCCAACACTTCTCTTGCCAGCTGCACTTTCAGAGTAAAATAGCTCGTGCGGCCAGTTATTTTCAACAACTATATTTAGTTTTTCATGTGTACAAGCGCAGCTATAAACAGTGAGAATATCATTTTGTATTACTTTATAGGCTATACTTTGCAAAGATTGATACTAGAGCAGCACAGTGGTTAGCACTGCTGCCGCACAGCCTCTGGGACCAGGGTTCAATTCCCGGCTTGGGTCAATGTCTGTGTGGAGTCTGCCCATTCTCCCCGTGTCTGTGTGGGTTGCCTCCAGGTGCTCCAGTTTCCTCCCACAGTTCAAAGATGTGAGGGTTAGGTTGATTGGCCATGTTAAATTTACCATAATTTTGGAGGTGTGGGTGGAGGTGGGAGATAGCAGGATGAATATATGGCGTTAAAGGTAGATGGATTGTTTCAGTGCAGTGGATCCATAGTCATTGACAAATGATTACCTTCAGGAAGGAAGGACATAGAAGATAATCATCACTATGTTGTCGAATGAAGAAAGACCCATTGCCTTTGTGCCTTGAACATTGAGCAAAGCTGAAAGTTGCAGCAGTATGGTGGCACAATGGCTTCTCAAGTCTGCATCCTATCATCCCATTATGAATAGACTAGCAAAACATTTGCCCGAACCATGAAACGCACATTGAGAACAACGAGGGAACAAGGTTCACTGATCAAATGGCTTAACCAATCCCTACTAATATCTAGAAATACTGTTCTTTTAACAGCCAAAATCTCACCTGCATTATTAACGATGAAGAGACAACTATGTTCCACATTCAATTTATTGAAACTTCTGAAAATGAATGAAATCGTTCAACAGAAACAACAAAGACAAACAACAATGGCAGGAAATTAAAAGAAAATATTATGACTTCCACCAAGGTAAAAAGAGAGTGTTGGCCAGGAAAAAAATTCTGTCATGGTCTTTGCACTGACTGGAACTGATCATTTACCATCCAAAGCAGAGCTACTGCTATGTGGAGAAGGCATGCAGACCAACTGTTGGTGGAGAGAACTAATCTGCTGGAGATAGAAGCTGCTGACAATTCAGAATCAACTGAACCATCTTGAAATCCTGATACCCACACACTGTTGAGGAAATCAAAACCTTAGTTTCAGACCAAGCACATAGTGAACCTCTAGTTACAACGCTGACGCCAGTATAATCAACAACACCCTTGACTATAACAGTGTGGATACAATCAATCAGCATGTCCTGGAAAAAACTGTATTTTGTCGCTGAGCTGAATGATCTGACCAACGATAAAACCACTGATGATTTCCATGAAAACAATGAGATCAAATATTTGTTAGTATTCATCCATATCTGAAAACACCAGAGGTTACAACTTGTGCAAAGAGAATGATACCAGAGGATCACCCTGAACCACTCCAAGAGTGATAACCTACAGACCACCTCACTTACTGATTATTATTATTAATGCTGTAGGGTGACACAATAGCATGGTGTTTAGCACTAATGCTTCATAGTGCCAGGGACCCGAGTTCGATTCCTAATTTGGGTCACTGTCTGTGTGGCATTTGCACATTCTCCTTGTGCCTGCATGGGTTTCCTCCAGGTGCTCCGGTTTCCTCCCACATTCTGAAAGACATGCTGGTTAGGTTCATTGACCTGAACAGGTACCGGACTGTAGCAACTAGGAGAATTTCACTGTGGAACAGCACAGTGGCTAACACTGCTGCCTCCAGGAAACCACGTTTAATTCTGGCCTCCATCACTGTCTGTGTAGAATTTGCATGTTCTCCCAGTGCCTGCGTGGGTTTTTTCCAGATGCTCCAGATTAGCAGGGTAGAAGTATGGGGTTACAGGGATAGGGCCTGGGGTGGCATTATGATCAATGCAGACTCGATGGACTCACTCTATCAATAAAATATACCTCCATATACAACAATAATCAGGGTAAAAAGCATATTTCTAAATATACTTGCTCTTGTATATTTGAAAACAAAAACTAGAAAGTTTTAATTTTGTGCTGGCAAACAGATCAAGTTTATTCTAAGCAGTTAAGGTGCTAATCATTGTAAAATAATCTATCCACAGACATTCCCTCATTTTTAAGTTTATTTATCATCACAAGTTGGATTACATTAACAATGCAATGAAGTTACTGTGAAAATTCTCCAGTCACCACACTCACGTGCCTGTTCAGATACACTGAAGGTAAATTTGGCATAGCCAATCCACCTAACCAGCATATCTTTCAGATTAAAGGAGGAAACCAGAGTATCTGGAGGAAACCCATGCAGACACAGGAAGAACATGTAGACTCTGCGCAGTGTCCCAGGCCAGGAATCGAAATTGGGGCCCTGGTGCTGTGTGGCAATGGTGCTAACCACCATGCCACTCACATGGCATCTCTCAATTGATTACCGTCACTTTAGTAGATGATCAGCAGCAAGTCCACTTACACATCTAGTCCCATTTTTGCTGAAATGCTGTGAAGACAATTCCATGCTTATAACTTTATAACTCCAAGAGCTTTATGTAGATGAAGTTGATAATATACAAAGCATACATACATTCTAGCTTATCCTCCGGTCGTCCTCCTTCCAGTAGCGACAGGTAGCAAACAATATCCTTCAACTGAACCACATCTGACTCATTGGTGTTGGCACGAGAAGATTTTAGAGGAGGAGACGGGACTCCTGTACTCGTCTGCAGCTCATTCTTTGTTTCAGAGTTCTTGAGGCCTAAACATGAAACATAGATTTTGAGAAAAATTTCAGCAGATGCAAGTTTTTCTTCGCTGATTCAATGAGGATAAAGTCCTTTTGTGGTTTTAAGTGCCGACAGGTTTTCTTTTCAAGGTAGCAGTAGCAAAAATAATGCACATTTTAAATGTTTGATTATTATAAAATTGAGGAGATGGTACAATAGTGATAATATCATTGTATGAGCCATCTAGAGATCCAAGGTAATGCTTTGTGAGTTCACATCCCACCATAGCAGATGGTGGAATTTGAATTCAGTAAAAAAAAACTGAAATTAAAAGTTGTTGTCATAAAAACTCATTTGGTTCACTAATATCCTTTAGGGAAGAAGAGCTGGCACACTTACTTGGTCTGGCCTACACGTGACTCCAAACTCTTTTAGTCTCTACAGAATGCAATCTATTACTTCTGACCCCACTTGCCTTCATTTTTCAAATGATCATCAACATTAAGATACAAGATTAGGCCAATCAATCCCTTAAGCCTGCTCTTTCATTCATTAATATCACACTTAACCTTCTACCTGATCAAACTTCCCACACTCTCCTTGGATTCTCTTAGTGACCAAAAATCTCGACCTCTGACTTGATTCTCATTATGTGGAGATGCTGGCATTGGATTGGGGTGGGCACGTAAGAAGTCTCTCAACACAAAGTTAAAGCCCAACGGGTTCATTTGAAATTATGAGCTTTCAGAGTGCCGCTTCTTCATCGGGTGAGTGGCCATTCACTTGATGAAAGAACAGTGCTCCGAAAGCTTGTGATTCCAAATAAGCCTGTTTGTTACTGAAACAGGTGCCGGCGTGTGGCAACAAAGGGATTTTCACAGTAACTTCATTGCAGTTTTAACGCAAGGCTAATGTGACACTAAAATCAAAAAAACTTCAACCTGTTGTTGTGAGAATTGATTCTTATTGATATTGTACTCACACGTCTCTGGGTTCAGAATTCCAAAGGTACCCTTTGAGTGAAAAAAGTTCCCTTTATCAGAGTCCTAACTGGCTGAGGACTGTAGGATTATGCATAATATTCTGAGGCCATGATGCCTGATTCTAGAGAGCGCAGCCAGGGAAAACAACACCCCAGCAACAACAATGTTGAGCCCAGTAACAACTTTGCACAACACTTCATCTCACTTCTTAAACTTAAGGGAATTTAGATCTAATTTGCTTAATATTTCCTCACAGTACAATTTCTTCATCCAGGAATTAAGTCTGGTGAACTTTTGTTACATTTCATCCAAGGCACCCACCTTCAATTTCAAGTCAAAACCACATTTCAGCAGTTCAATTTCAGGAGCTGCTCACCAGTGTTCAATTATGTTTATTTTGCATATTCACTGGTTGGACAAGTTGAACTCTTGAACTTCTGATATTTCAAACTGAATAAAATATTTCTAAAATATCAGTGCAATTTCCACAAAGTTGTAACTTTTTGGTGCAAAATATGCAATTCACGTTCAAAGCTAGTCGAGTGTCGAGTTGTCAAAGATCCATCCACAATGTGTTGTGACTCCCATCTTTTTATTGAACAATTTTATCTGGAAGTTACCTCAAATCTGCATCCCAACAACAACTGATAACCTATCATTCTTTGCTTACCATGTTTCTATCCACTTCTGCTATAAAAATATTCTAAAATGCTGCTTTCATCACCTTTTCGGGAACAGAGTTCCAAAGACTTACGACCCTCCTGAGTGAAACCATTTTGCCCCATCTCCATTTTAAATGGGCAACTCATTACTTTTAAACAGCAACCTCTAGTTCTAGATTTTCCCACAAGAACAAAGGTACATTTACAGTTCTTGCGGTCTGTACTCAGCTTCATTTTCACCCTGCCCCTACCATCCCTGAGATCTGAAGGCTGAAGCCCATCCCTAGTATACATTGTCTCTTTCTCCCCACCTGTCGCACACACTTGCTCTTTCCTGCCACACCCCTCATACTTACTCTCCTCTCCCACCCTCTCTCACCACAACTATCGTAGTGGGAAATCTTGAGGTGCACGAGTTGTAAGAATGCGTGTTTGTCGTATCATCTCTCAATATTCTAAAACTCTGCTTCCCTATGTATTTGAGTCCCCAGATGTCTTTAGTGAAAGTATTAGTGCTGATTGGCATTTCATGCATTTACATTCAAAGAGTTAATATCTAAAGCATTTGTATCTACCGCTGTATCATTTTCAATAGTGAAAATAAATACAAAACATATATATTTGTATTTCCTATTCACAATTCTAACAACCATGCTAAATCTTTCAAAAGGACCTGTGAGGTCTTTCTGGCCACTAACAAAAATTATCAAACTACCATGGGACCTGATCAGTTGTTTCTTTCCAATGCATTTGTTGGCATTCAATTGTAGATCTAGTTAACTTCAGCAGTAACTGATACTATACCTATCAATGCTTTATACTTTGTGAAATATTTATTTTTGGGGCTATCTTCTGACTCTTCAGACAAATAGCTTCATATTCTTCTTCTCCATAACTTATCTCCATCAACCAGCACACGCCAATCTCAATTTTTATGCCACAACACTTAATTTATTCTTACAGCTGGGGACATGGAGTTGTCTACAGCAATAATTTTCTCAACCAATTGGAATACGATGAAACAATGATTATTGATAATGAATTGAGGGATTAAAACGTGGACGTTCCCACCAGAAACAATGGCAGGAATCCACTTCATCATACGTTTCATATCTGAAAATTAAAATAAATAGAGAAATATGGGAAATAGGATGCTGCGGATAGTTCTGAGAACCGTGCAGTAACAATGATGGGCCAAATAGCTTCCATCTGTAAAATTCTACAGTTCCCACACAGAAAATAGGAATACTACTACTGATTAAATCCATAACTTCCCAACATGTTGAGCAAGGAAGAAATTCTTGCCTGCACTCTCAACTATTTTTCTCCTGCCACACTATTTATAGAGCAAGGTAACACAGCCCAATTTCTGACCAATCATCTTTCTTTCATTATATACACAGCCAATTTTAGATATTGTGGTTATGCTTTAAATAGGATAAATATGAAATATTTATTAGATTGGGCAGCCTAAAGAAGTCACAGTCCTAGGGTTGAGATTTTATCATATAGGCCATTGGCTTTATTCGCCCCTGAACATGATGACGCAAAGGAAGAAAGGATATTAATCAAAAAGCAAAAAGCATTGTTCTTTCTGAAGAATTGCAGGTGAAAAACGGACTGACAAGGCCTCACCTCAGTGCTAGGTTGAGAGATTGACCTAGAGACTGTGCTTCTCTCTCCTGCTGAGCTGGTGGTGTTCTCCTATACCCCGCATCATTCAGTGAAAATGGCTGCAATAACTCTTTGCAAAAATGGAGGTAAAACCAATGCAGGTAAAAGTTAATTTAATGCCTGAACAACGTTACCTTTGGGAGTTCACACATTGTTAGACCTCACCAGAGTTCTTACAAACTTTCCATATTGACTTTTGGGAAGGCCCCCTGAAGCCAGTGGTGCTTTGGAAGCACGAATTTGAGACAGAGTTCTTTCTGGCCTGTAACTCACCCGTCTTTTATTTTTAATAAACTGAATTATTTGAAGCATTTTCCTCCATGAGATTCATGTAGGTCCCAAAAATAATGATCAAGCATAATTTCCTGCTATTTATGCCAGGAGGGGGCATTGGAATGGGATCAAAGGAAACTCTGTGGGTGCAGAGACTCTTAAATAGCTCAATGAAGGAATTTTATTTCGTAATGTCTACACTACTACTGTGGTGCTTTTGTTTGACTTGTTTCCATTCTCTTTTTTTTTCTTTTAAATATTTTTTGCAAAATAATTTGGCAGCAATTTATTCTCTCTTTCAAATAAATTTCTTAGCAATAAAATTCAGCACACATTGCCAAGTGTCAGCAGTGGCTCGGTAGGACTACTCTTGCCTCTGAGTTAAATGGTGATCCATCAGTGCTTCCTTCACTCCAGAGGCCTGAACATGCATTTACATTGAAGTTCAGTATTGAATTGCAGCTGCGTTGCTTATCGTTTAGGTTCATGTGCTGGGCTCCATGTCGAGGATGGGGATGTTCACAGAGTTTCCTCTTCCTTGCTTACTCCTGTTCATGACTGCATGTGGTAGCATTACAGATGTTAATATCTCTAGGTAGCTCCTATTAAATTATATTCAGCTTTCAATTTTCATTCCAACGTCACCTCTGTCATGATCTCGGCTGACAGTTTCACTGGGCAAACTTAACCAAATGCCTTTTGGAAATCCAAGTCAGATATAGAAACTAGATAGCTTTATTCCACTACTTTATGACCTCAAAGAATTCCTGGACATTTGTGAGATATACTCCTTTCTTTTAAGTAAGGGCTGACGATCCTTTATAGTCTTCTGTTAAAAACAGAGCTTATACAATAATACATTTCAGCACAATTTATATCATATTGTGCAATTATAAAAATGTATTTTCTTGAAGGCAGCACTTGTTTTGATTCTCTTTTAATTTGAAGTTTCTGTCAAATCGACATGAAATCCTTTGGGCTTTTTCTCTCAGTAACAACTTCCACCAATGGTTTCCATTCACTGCAAATAAAAGCCAGGAATGAGAAATGGAAATCCTGAACTTGTCCTATTGCCAAGAATGCTCTGTTAATGGAACTTATTTTTGTTCAGTAGTTTTGTTACAATATAGTTTTTCATGGCCCCTAATGGATTATTAAAACAATTGCTAACTGAATTAAGTGTGTCACAATTTTTTTTAAAAAAAGGTACTTGGGTCTGGAATTCTATTCAATGACCTCTTACTGAAAAATTGTGTGGACGGGGGCTAGGCAGATAATAATAGGGTCAGGTTTATGCAACTTAGTCAACAACAAAAAAAAAATTGCTTTAAATCATACATGACAAATGGCTGCCTAGACAAGGTACCATTGTCTAGGTAGACAATAGAACAGAAAAAAAAACACTACCCAGAATGAAGTCAGTATCTTCAGGAGCAGTGGGCAGAAAAGTCTGGAAAAAAATAATGTTTTATTCCATGCATATTTTGATTTACAGTCTACAGGATAGCATTTATATGCAGAACTAACGCAGAACATCTCAAACTTTGTCTATTGCAGCATGTTGTGGAAACTAACATATCTTTGCTTTACTTTAAGCTCTACACTTTACTTGGTCACATCTTATGTTGCAGAAATCATCTCATCTTTATCTAGAACTGTCTTCAGTTTACTTGCAAATCCAGTTGCAGTCAGTACTAATCAAAGCTGTGCAAGTAAAAATTACTGAACACCTTTTAAACAGAGAGAAAAATGTTCAATTATTTAAACATTCAAAAGCACTTCTACCCAGTTTCGACCTGAGCAATTCATCTCATATTTCAACAGACCACGAGAATGCCAGCTGAGAAAGGTGACTGGGTTAGCATGTGCAAAGTAGAACATGAAGTTGAATGAATGGATATTGTGACTGTAAAAATGGACAGGGACTTAAAAAGGTATGGTATCCAAATGTTTAATTAACCCGCTCCTGCTGGTTTGTATGATAATTGCGTGCAGTCGGCATCAAGTGCACTACTGAGTGACATGCAACACTCTGCAGGAGCCCCAAGTGTGTGTAACACTATCACCACTTAAAGGCAGTCTACACTAATTCAAGGCAGACAGCACTGCTTAGAGGTGCTGGAACTAGTAATACAAGAGAGTGTCAGCAATAAGATCATTAAGTTATGGCAGAACGGGAAAGACAGCACATTCTGAGATTCTCTTACGCGGTACTGAATCCCTTGGTGGAGAAGGTGGACATGAAAGTTCCTCTATCCCAAGTAGGTCAAGAGGTCCTCCATTCAAACTGTGCAAAAACAGTGAGACCAGATTGCTGTGATGGACAATGCCAGGCATGTAGCCCCGAGGATGTGGATACATAGCCACAAGACATTTTATGACCTCACAGGAATGGGCAAGGTCAGTAAAATTCATCTTCAAGTGTCACATTCCAAAAAAACTGCATTGCTAGATTCACAAATTACTCAGTGCATAACCTAAATCCAAACCTAAACCCACAGTGGTTAGCACTGCTGCTTCAAAATGCCAGAGATCGAGGTCCAATTCCTGCCTTGGATAACTGTCTGTGTGGTGTTTACATTCTCCACGTGTCTGTGGGGACTTCCTTCAGGTATTCTGGTTTCCTCCTACAGACCAAAGATGCATGGGTTAGGTTGATTGACCATGCTGAGTTATTCTTTACTGTCAGGGGTACAAGCAGCATACATATGTGGGGTTATGGGGATAGGCCCTACATGAGATTGTTGTTGGTACAGGCTCAATGACCTCCTTCCACACTGTAGGGATTCTATCTCAGTTTTCCCATATTACCAATTAGTCAACAATGAAGTCACATCATCCAGACACATTCACCACATTCACTAAAAATTTCCTCTCTTTTGGAACAAGGTGACACACAGCCAGATGCAGCAGCCCTGACCAGTGGAAGATAGCCATGACTACACACTGAAGTGCTGACGGAAAAGACAGTGGTCATGATTATTAGTGTAGCCAGCACCACAATCATGGTCAGTCAGAGAACTGAAGAAATTGAAGATGACATCCTCACATCATAATCCTCTCGCATCACAAGGATAGACAATAAATGCTGTCCTTGCTAGTGATATTGACATCTTATAAACACATTGTAAAGGTCTCTCCCTTATCCATCAATCTCATCTGATTTACAATCTGGAAATAGTGTAAGCCTACACTATTTCTAGATTTTGCTTTTTCTGTCTCCATCCCTGCCATGTTCTCTCACTACAACCTTACTTTCCTTTCAGATGGCCAAGAGTTGCAGGAAAAGTTGGAAACACAAACACAGGGATGAAGAAACTCAGTCAAGTCGCTCATTCACACCTGCAGACATCAGCTGATATATTGATGCTACACAAACCTTTGGGGGGAGATGAAAAGCAGAATCTGCCTGTAGTGAGATATGCATCATCTGAAGCTAGGACAAAGGACAACGTCATGCATTAGTTGTGCCCAAGAGGATTCAGATGAATGTTTCTATTGGATCGACTCTAAAACAAGGCTGTTGGACATACACACTAAAATATTTGGCAGATCTGTCAGAAAACATCGATGCAACACAAAGAGGAGTCCAGCACCAACTTGACAGGCTTCATGTAGAACCTGAAGACTATCCTTGTCAGTGGAGAATTCATGGCTGACTAAAACTTTTGGAAGTGAGAACTGGAACACCTTAGTGATGTTACTGAATGACTAATAATCTGGAAACAAATCCCCTCACAGCAGCTAGGTAAGTTAAGTTCTTTAAATAAATCTTCAATAAAAAATCTAGTGTGAAGAATGTTGACCACATAATACCACACTGTTGTAAAAACCATGAAGAACAGTGACCACATTACAGAACACCTTCACTCAGTCTACAAGTATGACCCTGAGTTTCCTGACATTTGTCATATCAATTCCCCACTTTGTTGCCTTTCTGTCCTTGCCAAGGCAGATAGGGAATTACTGCCCTGGGAAACCACCCAACTCTATAGTTAAAGCATCACTTGTTTCAATGTGGCACACCATCCACCTGAATCCTGATTTCCAGGCCACAGATACCCTCCACTTCCACTTGGCCGATTTCAGAACGCAGTCAGAAGAAAGGCATGAAGAATTGTATCAACGTCTGATTACCATCTTTGAGGAAAACTTCTAGCTGTAAATTGGGCTCTATCATCTACCTCTTGATGAGGACGGACAGATCGCACTGAGCACACAGTGCTCATATGTTGGCGACTGCTCATTCAGCCTAACCTACCAGATCAAATGAAATAGTTAGCCCAGGTCACGCACCTTGACATCCATCAAATCAGAGATCCCATAAGCCTTGGATTCTCTCTCAGATGAGATTTGCACATCTGTTGATGCCAAGGCTCTCTGTACTGTCACTTAGTTTATTTATTAGTCACAAGTAAGGCTTAGATTAACATTGCAACGAAGTTACCGTGAAATTCCCCTAGTCACCACATTGAGGTGTGTCTGTTTGGGTCATGCACCTAACCAGCACATTTTTCAGATTTCCTCCTTCCAGGAATACCACACAGTTGCTCTCATCCAACAAGCTCTGACTCTATAACTCATGCACATGAAAGGCCGTGTGCCCATTGTGTAAGCAAGCAAGTCCAGCAGGTAAAGCTATTTTTTTTGCCAGATCAAAAACACCACTAAAGGTCACAAGGTAACTGCTATTCTTGATAGTGCTGATAATGAAATCATTTGCTTATTTAGATGAAGGGGAGGAGGAACCTGCTGATTTTTTATTGGATTAAGCTGCACTCCATGTAAAGATTCATCACATTACTTAGATGCATTCTTCAAGCACCACTATATTCAAGTAACTATGACCAGTGATTCTACAGTTATGAAACTTGGTGCCCCAGTCAAGAGTATATTCCCAATCTGCTCATCACCTTTACATGTTGTCTGTGAAATACGCTTCTCTCCATCCAGTAACTATCACAGCCTTCCTTCCAAAGTCTGGTCATGTTGAGGTACTTGCAGACACTCCATCCTTGGAAACCAATTGTATTAATTTATCCAGCGAAACACTTAGCGTTAGTTTGTAATCCCACCATCTATGTTTATGATCACATGTATTTGGTATTCCCTCAGTCGATTAGTTGATAAAGGGACCTCAACATTTTCAGGTGAACCATTCTTTCTTCCATCAGGACTAAAGGGTATCAAACCATCCAGCATTTGGCTAGCACCACATATTTTGATCAATGTAATTAACACGATTTGCATGGCAAATCACGTGAACTGCAAGTCATATCATACAATAAGCATATTGCTTGGGTATGACCTTGCATTCACCACCAAAAAAGAAGCCTCATCACAAGGGGAGGGAGCTGCTTACCAAGCAATGCCAACATACGGATGAACTTAGGGCCTTAATGTTTGCGAGGAACTTGGATGTGGTTGCAGTGACGGAGACGTGGTTAAAGGAAGGGGACCAGTGGCAACTGAATATTCCTGGGTATAAGTGTTTCAGGCGTGACAGAGGAGGGTCCAGAAGAGGTGGGGAGTGGCATTGTTAGTTAGGGAGAGCATCACAGCAGTGCAGGAGGATGATAATACAGAGGAGTTAGGAGTGGAGTCGCTGTGGGTGGAGTTGAGGAATAGAAAGGGGGCGATTACTATATTAGGGGTGTATTTATGGGCACCCAACAGCCCGTGGGAGGTTAGTTGAGAAGGTCAAGGCTAATGGGATACAAGGACAGGTAGCTAAATGGATAAGTAACTGGCTTGGTAATAGGAGACAGAGAGTAATAGTGGAAGGGTGTTTTTCTAGCTGGAGGTCAGTCACTAGTGGTGTGCCACAGGGCTCGGTACTGGGACCTCTTCTATTTGTAATATATATATATAAATGTCTTGGAAGAAGAAGTAAGTGGAGTGATCAGCAAGTTTCCAGACAATACAAAGATGGCTGGACTTGCAGATAGTGAAGAGTATTGTCAGGCAATGCAGCAGGACATAGATAGGCATCTATCTTGGGAAGATAGATGGCAGATGGAATTCAATCCTGAGGTGGTGCATTTTGGGAGAAAATGTACGGGAGGTATATGATAAAGGGTAGACCTATTAAGAGTATAGAAACGCAGAGGGACCTGGGGGTGCAGGTGCACAAGTCTCTGAAGGGGGCAGAGCAGGTGGAGAAGGTTGTGAAGAAAGCATATAGTATGCTAGCCTTTATAGGAAGGGGTATAGAGTACAAGAGCTGGCTTTTAATGTTGCAGTTGTATAAAACGTTGGTTAGACCTCATTTGGAATACTGCTTCCAGTTCTGGTCGCCTTACTACCGGAAGGACGTGGAGACTCTGGAGAGAGTGCAGAGGAGGTTTACCAGGATGCTGCCTGGTATGGAAGGTCTGAGTTACGAGGAGAGGTTAGGCAAACTGGGGCTGTTTTCCTTAGAAAGGCGTAGGCTTAGAAGAGATCTAATAGAGGTGTACAAGATTATGAGGGGTATAGATAGAGTAAACAGGGTTAAGCTTTTTCCTAGGATGGACTCAAATAGCATGAAGGGTCACGGGTTTAGGGTGAGGGGGGTAAGGGATAATTTGGATGCTAGAGGAAGTTTTTTCACACAGAGGGTGGTGGGGGGTATGGAATGTGCTGCTAAGTAAAGTGGTAGAGGCAGGCACTGTGGAATTATTTAAGAGATACTTAGATGGGAACATGAACAGAATGGGAATGGAGGGATATAGAAAACTGATTTAAAATAGGGATCATAAGCCATGGGAATCACTGGGAGGTGTGTAAACAGACGATATATTGATGTACTTGTTTTTATCCTACAGGTGCTTTGGTTCACCTTGTTGTCTAACAAGGGGCATACACGCAATGGGTCATGAGAGGGCTGCTCTTGGATTTTGAGAGTATCCTAGAGTTTCACGTCGTTAGTGTACGCTTGACCTGGACCATTTGATGGGCAGCACAACAGCTCAGCGACTATCGCTGTGCTGTGCAGATATATGGATTTGGGCCTGTGGGAGTTTGCGCATTCTCCCCGTGCTTGCGTGGGTTTTCTCTGGGTGCTCTGGTTTCCTCCCACATCCCAAAGATGTGCTCTTAGGCTAATCGGCAGAACAAATTCTTCCTAAATTGTCTCAAATTTGGTTTCAATCCATAGATCTATAAACATAGACAGGGATCACGGGTAGAGGTGGGAACATCAGGGTGGCGGCATGGGCTCGTTGGGCCGAAGGGCCTGTTTCCTGTGCTGTTTTGTTCTTTATAAGCGTAATCGATCGTCTATTCTTGTGAATGCCCATCACATTCTGCTTCCACACCCACACATTTCTTCCAGAATATAATGACCATTTTGATCCAGAATTCCTAGATTACAATGGAAAAGCTAGATCGTTTAAGGCTAGTGACAACCAGAAATATATTCACAACATGAAATGTCACCTTCCCCAGTGTGGCTAAAAAAAACATTTGGAGTTCAACAAAAAGTTGATGACCTTGAAATCTTTGCCAGATCTGGGAAGGTGGGGACCACTACTGTTTACCTAAATTCATAATTTTGTGTGAAGACAAGTATGAACTTTTGGCCTGTCATAGCATTCACTGATGTGTGCTGTAGTAAGTTGCAACCTTCACTCGTGCCAGATGTTGACTTGCTTTTGAATAAGATTATCTGATGAAAACACAATTGCAACAGGTCTAACCAATGTCTTTTGAGAGATTCTATCTGCATAATCTTCTACGCAATGATGGGGTAATCAGATCCTGCAAAAGGGATTCGTGTATAAACCCAGTCTGCCATTCTTAGATCTGAAATTGTTCTTTAACATGTTTTGCCCACAGTTATCTTCCTGAGCATAGCTGTCAAGTTTGCCAATGATCTTCACTGTGCTGGTAACAGTCCTAAAAAATTTCTTCACAACTGGCAACATGTATTACATGCTTTGCCATGATGTAAGCTTCACTTAAAAATTGCCCTCTGCCCTAAGATTAGAACTATTCAACCCCAGAGCACCCTGCAAACTGTTTCACACTTTAAGGCCACCTGCTCTTTCTACTCTCCAGTGGAGGAGATTTCTGGCATGAAATGTTTCATGGGGGTTCACAGAATTGTATCAAAAGTCTTTCCCCAGTGTGACTCTCAACTCCTTGGATGGAAATACTGCCAAACAGCATGTTAATGAAAGGACTGAATGGACAGATGATCTCTGCAAAAGCTTCCAATTGGTAAAATCTTCTCTTTCATCTGATAAAATCATTATCCTTTTCCATTCAATTAAATCTGGTGTGTTACAGACAGCACTGTCAAGAAGCATCACATTACATCCACCCAGTGAGATCTACGGCAACACCTCAAACTTACAGTTTGACATGAAGCAAACAGCATGATCTTCAATCACCTGACTGCCTTGTGAACTTCACAAGGCTCTTCAGTTCATATATTGTGCATTCCAAGCATCATCCTTGTATCACAGACAGAAAACTAAAGGTGTGCAGAGAACATTCTACCAGTCCATGTATCACAATCTTTCTTTCCACACTCATGACCATGCCTCTGCCAGTCAGTTCTGTGAACTTCCCAACAGATTTTGCAAGTTGCAATGCTTCTGAATGGAATCCGAGTATCAAATCTGTTCGTCAGAGCATGAGGAAGGGAGGGAAGGAAGGAGGGGGAGGGAGGGAGCGAACACCATCAGAGCATGCAGAGGGAAAAAGGGAGAGAGGGAGCGCCATCAGAGAGTGGAGGGAGGGAGCACTGTCAGAGTGAAAAGAGGGATTGAGCAGTATTGGAAAGCGACGGAGGGAATAAGTACTGTCAGACAGTGGGAGACTGAGTGGACGCTGTTAAACAGTTTGAGTTTGACAGCTCCATTTAAAATATTGCCAATGAACAAAAGGCAGAACTTTGGGTCAATGACAAACAGGTGGTTGTGGCGGGGGGAATTGTAGGCATGGCTCTGCTGGAATTATACTCGCCACTTCCAGACTTCCTTTGTTCATTGCTGGAGCCAGAACCAGAACATGCAATGGGCTCCAGTGTAAAATGGGCAGATTGAATCACATTCAGTAACAGGTGGACCTGCTTCACCAGTGACCTGAAGATCAGGGCCATAGTCTTCATTTGGGAACACTGTAGAATCTGCTGTTGTGATTCAAGGGATATCACACTAATTAATTTATTATGCAATTGAGTCTAAATAAACTCTGCAGATTAAAAATTTCCATTTGGTTGTTTTTCAAAACATTTTTATTTCAATCTTACAAAGATTTAGCACATTCAAACATAAACTGCTCACAAAAAGAATAGACTATTGAATTTTTCAAAATGAAGTTAGAAAAAAAAAATCTTTACTCATCCTCATTCTATTCCAACAGAGGCTCCACTCAGCGCATTAACTTGTTTTTTCTTTTCTGAACTTGGCAGGCTTGCTGCATATTTCCAGCATTTTATGTATTTATTTTACAGGCTACATTTTATGAATCCACTTGCTTGGCATTGAGCTTCTCCCTGTAGGGCTACAAAGAGGGAATGGAGCCTATTTGATGATGTACAATCCCTATACGTATTTTTATATTAAATTCAAATTCAAATTCCTGCAGCCATTGCATACAAGGCAGAAACAGGTAAATTTTAGAAATTATTGATCCAAAGAAAATGATAAAATGCCCAATTTGAATCTTGCATGCTGCATTACATACAACATTCAAAGTAATAAACTGGTGTTTTGATGAAGAAATTCAATAGCAGTAATCAGAAGGATTATGATTCTATTTCACATCAGCTTTCCCTTTATTGAAGCAAAGAGTTTATCAATGACATTTCTTCGGGCTTCAGATATGGAAGGCTATTACAGCTAGGTCAATGGGACCACCTGGCCAGGAATGTGTACATCTGTCCTGCAATCTGTTAACAATATTTCTGTCCTTGAAGCAAGTTCTCTTTCTTAAAAGCATCTTGATTATTTCATCTCAAACAGCTACAATGCATACCAGAACATGCGACTCAGAGTGATACTGAGAATCTTAAGCAGAGTGTGCCAATTATTCCTTAATGTGCACTGCAATCCACAAAGGAGCCCCAACATTCCTGATCAATAACACCAAATTGCCTTCATAAATCATCTTTTAAGCATAATAAGGCATCCCAAGGTATTTCACAGGAATATTATCAAACAAAATTTGACGTCAAGCCACATTAGGAGATAGGAAGACAGATGATTCAAAGCATGGTGAAAGAGGTGAGTTGAAGGAATATTTCAATAGAATGCACAGAGTGGTTTAGGGAGGGAGTTTTAGATCTCCTGTCTAAACAGCTGAAGTTCACATCACTTTTTGAATGTATGAACACATGCTCCATATGTAAACCAGCATTGACCTTGTATATTCAATGTTCCTGCATTTATTTGCATTAGTAAGAAAGACGAGAAAGACAGAGCAGAAAATTATTGAGCTGATAATAGCTATCTCGTAACAACAGATACACTGAAATCTATAATTAAAGACAGAATGAAAACTTAGAGGAATTTGAGCTATTAACAAAAGCGAACATTTGTCAAGGCCTGGCTACATCTGATCAAACTAACTGAACTTTATTGAAGAAGTAACTAAAATAGTGGATGGGCGAATGGAAATGGATGTGGTTTGTATAGGCTTTTAGAATTGCAATAAGATTCTACATAGCAGACCATTAGCTGAAATTATTGCAATACATTAATTTCATGAGCTAAGTTATGTATTGACCTGATTGATTAGGCAGATTAATGGTAACTTCAATTGGAAGAAAGTGATTAGTGGTCTGTCACAAGAATCTGTGCTAGGGCTTCAACTATTCACTATACTATAATGACCTAGATAATATAAAAGGCAGCCATATATCCAATTATGTCAATTCCAAAAAGATTGATGGTATAGTAAATAGTGCATTTAGTGGCATAAGACTATGAAGAAACATTAATAGATTAAGTGAATGAGCAAAATTATGACACATGGATTTCAACATAGATAAATGGTGAGTCATTCACCTTAGGTCACAAAATATCAGAGTATTATTTAAATAAAGTTAAAAATGGTGTGCAACTTTCTCCCACAAAGCACTACATTATAAATTCACATCATCACATTTCAATTATGAATTTTAATCCAAAGCAATAGATTTTGCTAGCTAAAGGTATTAAGGGGTATGAAATCATGGCAGGTGGATGGAGGTAAGATGCAGATCAAACATAACTTAAGTGAATGCAGAACAATCTTGAAAGAATGAATAACTGACCTTAGTCCTTATACTCTTACAAAAAAAACACTACTCCGTTTTTAGGTAGAACTTGTAATATTACATTCCACCACTTAGTGTCAGTCTAAACTGTGTTTGTGAAATAATGTGCCTTTGTTTTAAACCATATTGTTACTGTTGTAACGTTAATATCCCAAGTCAATAAGGCCATATTCAAACCATGCACATATTTTAAACAAATATTGTGAAAGCTTAATAGAAAAACCAAAGCATTATAATATCTCTGTTCACAATGCAAAAGGAAAATTGAAACAGAGTTGGAAAAGTCACTGTTAAAATAAGTAAATGCGACTATTCTCAAATGCAATGTGAGTAAGAATGTGAACGATGAAGAATGTTAAGATAAACTCACCACTGACATGGGACTACTTGAAGGCTTTCAAGTCAGCCCAAATGAAAACAAGATCCTTGGGCAGAATTCTCCCAGATTGGAAGTAGTCCTGTGACTGGTTCAGGAACGTGGAGTTCTTCTCACTGTGGAGGCTGGTAGGAAAACATGCCAAACCTTCCAGCTGACTTCATTAATTCTGTATTTGAGTATTTTGCGTCATATTCCATGGCACGTGGACTTGATGGCCTATCCAGGTGCCATATTGAAAAGGCACCCACATCGCTCACCCACTATTGAAGTAAGAATATGGAGCTCCTACAAATGAAGGTGGACATCCCAAGAAACAGGATGCATCTCCAGGAACGTTGAGGCTGGAACATAAACTCCGTCTTGGGCACTGAATCTAGGTGGTCTATATGCAGATACACACACAAAATATTGCTGTTACATTCTAGAATGCAGTGTCACCAACCATTTCCATCCTGAACTCCGGGGGGAGTATCAGGCATTGTTCAAGTGACTCCCAACATCTACGCGGCAGTGTTCCAGATGCGGTTCACACTAGTATGTTTCTCAGCTGGTGCTGCAGAGAATCAGTTGTGGTTGTCGGACTTTCATCTACATCCCATTAGCAATATGCAGAATGTGTTCATGCTAACCTTCAGCAAGTTTCCTTTTCCATCATTGTGGGCACCAGTGGAACATCCCGCTGTAAAATTCATTATGTGAAACCAAATTTTGGGCCTTCTGCTGAATTCTCCTGCCACTCCTTCTGCCATTGAATTCTGGGAGAATTCAATTGGGAGAATTCTGCCCCTCATTTCATATCTTTCCATTTGATATATACTAAATTTTTTTATGAGAATCTTGCAAGATATTTAGTCATTATAATGTGCATATAATTGGATCAAATGGTCACTTTGAAACATAGTCCTTAACAGTAAGGGTGTGCAGGTAGTTGTAGGGAATGGATATGGTTAACAGTCAATTCAATACCCTTCACATCAAACTTCATAAAAATGCTCTCTCCAATAGGAACCATTTTCCACTTGGGGGTAACTAGACAGTGATCAGGAGTGGAACATCTGCCAACTTCACAATATGTTGGCAAAATAAGCAAAAATAAATTTAAGATAACAATCATCAAATATTCTATCCATAACATGATAAAGGCATCACCTCCCTGACAGCAATGGGGGATTAAGGCGAGGAAAGAATCCCTCTAATACACTACAATTAATGTCATATTAGTCGGTAGATTCATTATTGAGGCACTGGGGGAGAAGTAATGAAAGAATTTTGCTTTTTAAAATATTGACTGAAAATTGGTGTTGAATTTGAACCTGCCAGGGTGGAGAGATGTTGTGATTTGTGGGAGGTTCAAAAATTTGCTTATTGAAATCTTGCACATTTGTTATTGTGTAGGTACCCTCTTCAACAGGATCTGCCATTACTATAGGTCAAAAGGCAATTCACTAATGTGCTTTCACTGCTTTGGAGGTCATTTTCAAGACTTTGAAGATAATCTCTGCTCCCTTGAAATTTTTTGACTTTGATCTGCACTTCCCACCTGTTAGCCTTCATATCAGTAGCTTAAAGAGCCATTGGGCAACTCAGCCCTCAAACTTTGAATTTCTGACTTCCACTCTGAACAAGTCCAAATGATAAAGTCCAGCCTTTGTGTTGGAATTGGAAACATAACTAGGAGGTGCTAGTGTTTGCATTGCTCAAGATTGAGGCATTGGATAAGCAACCTTGTGTCCAAAATTTGAAATCAAGTAAGGACATACTTAAAAATATTTCTGAACGTTTCTTTTTATAAACAGCATGATAATGGATAAAAATATAGGGCCCAATGTTTGGCCCTAAAACAATGAAGGAATTGTGATACATTTCCAATTCAAGATGATGTGTAATTTAAGAGACAAATTGTGCTTCTAGATAGGAGAGATCCTGGATCTGAGAAGTACTGTTGATGAAGCAAGTTGTTGCTGTGCATCTTGTGGACGAGACACATTACAGCAATGAAGTAACAGTGATGGAGAAAGGTGTCAAGGGTAATAGGTGGAGTGACAAGCAGTTTGCTTTGTCTTATATAAAGATGAACACCTTTAGTGTTATTGGAGCTACCTTCATCCAGGATGTCCAACACATTCCTGACTTGTGCCATGAGGATGGGGGAAAGATTTTGGGGAATCAGGAGATTGGTCACTGATTGCTGAATTCCCAGTCTCAGAGTGGCTTTTCTGGATGCAGGATTTAATTGGCTGCTCCAGGTTTACAATGTTGACGATGGGGCATTCAGCAAGGGCAAAACCATTGAACACTAAGGAGAAGCATTCAGGTGGTCCCTTGACAGGAATTGCTTGAATCTTCTGCCGTGAACTGGCAAAGATACTTTCCATCATTTTGTTGATTATCAAGAGTAGACTAACATATCGATAATTGGCCAGATTGAACTTATCCTGCTTTCTATGGACAGGACACACCTGAACAATTTTTCACATTGTTGGGTGGATGCCAATGTTGTACTTGAACAGTTTTATTCCTCTGTGGGACATTTATTTCTTTCTCAAGTATGTAGTGGAAATTTAGCACGGAGTGAAAGAACTGACAGTGCAATATTTAATATGAAGAGATGGAAATCAGATGGTGCTGATGATTGTACATCATCCCTGAATGGTCAGTATTATCACTAGCAGTCAACATTTCCCCCAAAATGTACTGATTTCAGGCACATTTTTTCAAGATGAGTGAGTAATTGACATTTGCCCAATGTCGATTGGCAATGAACCTCATCAGTAGCACAAATGCTTTATTTGCACCTTAACTTTACAGTGAAATTGGGTGTTATGGGATAAACGTATCTGTGCTCCCAATGTAGAAATTTGCTTGTTAGCAGTGATCGTTAAGGCTTTGAGCAAAGTAGTCAGGAGGCCCCTTAGGATTTTCTATCCATTAATATTAAATACCACACTGTCAAATCTTTACTCTGGCCTAAATCCCCAGTACGTACTTCAGGAAGAAATCAACGTCCCACGGAGGAACAGGAACTGTCTGCTTCAAATACTTCTTCTATTGCTCCCTTAAATTTGCTCATGCATTAAATATTTAACCTGAGGATATGGATATCAGACTAATGATATGGGAGGAAAGGGCTCTTTTTGGTTAAAAAAAATTACTGGATTATTCTCTCAGCTTTATGTGCTGAATTGCATACATATTAACATACACAGAGGTATGAAGGATTAGATTTTTATTTATTAGAATTTTGGTACCACAATAAAAGAAATGACATACAAGTAAAATTGCTGATTCCAAATGCAATCATTCTGTTGTTTCATAATTTCATTTGTTGTGCTTTAAAATGTGTGGATAGATCTAGAGGAATATTCAAGAACTAGCTCTTGGTCAGATTTTGCAGTACCATTAATAGCAACACTTTTAGCATTTGCTGCTACTTGAATTTGTAGAGGACCCACAACCTCCAGAATGTGAATGTGCTATGTAACATAAATCTAAAGGTTGTGAGGATCCAAGCAAAATGCTATTACCAAGAGTTCACTATTTCAAACAATAAATACGGGAAACAGCACAAATTTGAGCTAAGTATTGCCCACTAATGAATTAATTACGTTATAAATTTACATTTCCAAGCTAAGGGGTGTCCTTTTAAATTCTGAATGAGGAGATCCGTACCATTTTAAAATTGATTGATTTCTTAACACAAATGCAAGATCTAGGACTTCATAGATGCTTTATCAGATTATATCACTTCTTTAAAAAAAATTTACCTGATCAAAATTAATTATGCCTACTTTTTCTGGTTTTTCAATGTCCTTTTGCTGCTGTAACCTACTTGACAGAATTTTTGTGATGCAGTGGCGGTAGCCTTGCCTACAACATATCTACCATTTTCATTCATATTGCTAAACCTTGCTGCCTGGAGGGAATCCAACTAAAATTCACACAAAAAGGATTGTGAAATAGGTTTGTTTATAGATTTACTGATGTCATCAGCATGTGCTATAGTTAGCCCACTAACTTCAAATTCTAGGACAGCAGATTTAGCCTGAGATAGAGGAATAAATATTTGGAAATACAATGATTTGACATTTCCCCACTTTTGTGTTCAGAGATAAGCAGAATCTGGGTGCAATCCAATTCTATGGTTTAAAACAGCAAGGAAGTTTGGGCATAAGGGACTTTCACATGCAATTACAGGGTGGCCAATTCTCAGAGTCATAGAATTATAGAGGTTTACAGCATGAAAACAGCCCTTCAGCCCATCTTGTCCATGCTGTCCTTTGTTTTTAAAACCCCCCAAGCTAATCACAATTGCCCACAGCTGGCCTATATCCCTCTATACCCATCTTACCCAAGTAATTGTCTAAACACTTTTTAAAAGACTAAATGGTACATGCTTCTACTACGAGCCCTGGCAGCTTGTTCCAAGCACTTAACACACTCTGAAAAAATTGCCCCTTTGCACACTTCTGTATCTCTCCCCCTTAAACTTATGCCCTCTAGTTTTCAACTCCTCACCTTTGGGATCAGCCTGATCTGTGCTCCTTATTATTTTATAGACCTCTTTAATATCAGCCCTATGCCTTATACACTCCAGAGAAAAATGGGTCTATCCAGTCTCTCCTTATAACTCAAACCTTCTAATTCTCTTTTGCATTATATCAAACTCCCCCGTGCAAAATGATCTCTATCACAAAACAGAGCACAATTTGAGTTCTCAAATTAGAGGTTTTTCCAATTCTGCATCTTTCAATATTTTGGGATTTTGGGTGCTGTCGAAAATAAAGTAATACTTCTGGAGTTTTACTGCAAGGTTTTGAGTGTTCTTGAATTTTCATCATAGAGATGACCTTTGTGTTTTCTGGTACCATGAATGACTTTTTTTGGGTACAAGTCTAACCCACATTAAAACTGAAAAGCTTTGCACAACTTTCCTTTCTCCTTGATTGTTGATGCTGATTCATACCCATTTTAAGTTAGTTCAGATGCTAAATGAGATTTGGAGAGTCTTTGGGTGCAACTTAACATTGACAAATCAAGTGTATTTTGCAAGTCGAAATCCTGGATTATGCTCACAAAGAAACTGATAAGCACTGGAAGCATTGCCAAAATAATGGAGGAGATGAGGGTCCGTGAGGGCCTTACCTGAGATGATTCTTTAATCTGCACTACAAAATCAATTAGTTTCTGCCTTGTACAGTATGAGGACAATATTTCAAGTAAGTAGTAACATCCTCCTTGCTAGCTTGTCCAAGTTCAAACTTTCTAAGGGCACTTCACCACTGATATTGAAAGAAGGAACGAAACAATAAGAAACTGCCTGCAGTCACTTTCTCGCAGTTTACATCACAGCAAGACCCCTGTGTCAGCTTGTTTGTGTAGCCAGCATGCTGTGTGATTAATGAAGATGGAACATATCCTCTCTTCCCAATTCTGCTAAAACTACAGCTGAGTAAACACCTTTCTGTTGATTCTACACAGTCTGGCCCACATGAAAAGTTGGCTTGCTTTCAGCTCGCAGGAAACAAAATACGGGAAGAGCTCAATTTTTTTAAAAATGTTAAATCAAATGTTGACTCCAATTTGTCATTCAAGCTAACCTGCTGGAAAAAATGTCCAGTTCCTTTTCAGTGATCATTCTGAAACAAGCTTGGTTGCAAAATGATAAACCCAGGTTCCAATCTAGGAAAACTAATTCTGAATCCTATGCAAGCAAATAAGGGCAAGAACAGGGCTAGATTAACATTAAAACAACAATAGATATCTTCCTTTTCTTTCTTGCCCACCTGTGGATGCTTGTGTGCATCCATTAGGAACTCCTGCTGCACATCCTCGTACTACTTTTGGTGTCACAGGAAGCTCCTAATGACAAAAACTCAAGCCAATTTGGGGAAATCTTGAACACTTGCCTAGCCACTGATTGCTGCAAGCTACTGTACCAGATCCATAAACTATTCAAGCAACAGGCAGAAAACAAAAAATACAATAGGTCAGTTAGCTTGACGTCTGTTGGGAGAAGGGTCACTAAAAAGATTATAGTTGGACACTTGGAAAATCTCAAGGTAATCAGGAAGAGTCAACATGGATTTGTGAAAGGGAAATTGTGAGCATACTGTATGGGGATTTCCAGAAAGCATTTGATAAAGGTGCCATCTCAAAGACTATTGTGGAAAATAAAAGCTCATGGTATAGGAGATAACACCTTAGCATGGATAGAAGATTGGGTAGCTGGTTGAAAATAGGCAGTATTGATAGTGTATGCTCTAATTGGGAAGGTGGCAATTGGTCTCTCCAATGCCTATGTGATGGCTGCTCCCAGTCACATTATCATAGACACATGCATCTATGCAAAATGACTGTTGAGGACAAAGATAACTGTAACTATTGTTGGATCGACTTGGACAGCTCTATGAGTGATGCTCTTGTTGATTGACATTTGCTGATTGCACAAAGATATATAAGAAAATAAATTAGGAAGAGGACATAAGGAGACTACAAAGCAACATAGATTCAATAAGTGGGCAAAAATCTGTCAAATGATTTATAATGTAGGCAAAAATGAAATTATCCATTTTGGCAGGAAGAATGAAAAGAAGCTTATTAACTAAATGGTGAGAGATTGCAGAACTCTGAGGGATCTGAGTTCCTGAATACATGAATTACTAAAGGCAAGTATATAGCACAGCAAGTAATTTGGAAAGTATTGATAAATGGGCCTTTGTCTGATTGCATTCTGCCAATGAGTGGAGTCCTACAGGTGTCTCCTGCTGGGGCCTCAACATTTTACAACTTACAATGACTTAGATTAGGGAAGTAAAGACATGGTAGACAAACTTGCAGAAGACACAAAAATAGGTAGGAAAGCATGTTACTAAGAAGGCACAATGAGTTTGCAGACAGATATAGATAGATAAGTTGAGTGGGTAGGCAAAAAATTGACAGATAGCATATAGAAGCATATGAAAATGTTCATTTTGGCAGGAAGAATTAAAAAGCAAAATATTATTAAATGCAGAACAACTGCAGAATTCTGAAGTGCAGAGGGATCTAAGTGTTTTCATACACGAGTCACAAAAAGTTAGTATGCAAGCACAGCATGTAATCAATGGAATGTGATCATTTATTGTGAGAGGAATTGAATATAAAAGTAGGAAGGTTGTGCTTCAGTTATACAGAACATTGGTGAGATCACATCTTGAAGACTGTAAAAGTTTTATTCCCCTCATTTAAGGAACGATGCAAATGCATTGGAAGTGGTTTGCTAGATTGATACCTGAATGAGGTTGTTGTTTTCTGCAGAAAGATTCAACAGCTTGGGTTTGTTTCCACTGAATTTTAGAAAAGGGATGACTTGATCATAATATACAAGACTGTGAATAGACTTGACAAGGTGGGCACCGGAAGGATGTTTTCCCTTGTGAGTCTGTCCAGAACTAGCAGACACTGTTTTATAATTAGGGCCCAACTTTACTGAACAGAGAAAAGGAGAACTTCTTTCCCACCGAAGGTTGTGTGACTTTCTCACGGAGGATGGTGGAAGCATGGTTATTGAATATTCTTTAAGACAGAGGTGGACAGACTCTTGTTAGGCAAGGAGAATCAAAGGTTATCAGGGGTAGATGAGAACATGGAACTCAAAAGACAAACAAGTCAGTCATGATCTTACTGACTGGCAGAGCAGGCTTGAGGGGCTGAATGACCTGAATGAATCTCCTTTTTCATTCGTTCATGTATCAATTAGCCAACATCCAAGATTCAGCCATTAATGTTTGTGTGTATATCTTGTCCAGCCAGCAGAACAAATCCACCAGAGGTGGGGCTAAAGTGATAAACAAATTGGGCTGGCACGGTACTTGAAGTCCTGAACAATGACTCCATATTTTATGATATATTTTGCCTTCATGGTAAACATCTACCCCTTCCTGAGTTAATATTTCAGTATTCCTCAACGTTGAGCATCATTTGGATGTTCCACTAAGGGTAGCAAGGGCACAGAATTGTCATCTGGGCATACAAATATATACATGAACCTATGAGTTAGGAGGAGGAGATGGCTACTTGGCCCATCGAGTCTGCTCTGTCATTCAAGAAGATCATGATTGATCCGATTGTAACACATTCTGCCTATCCCTGATAATCTTTCAAGCCATTGTTAATCTAGAACCTATCAGGTTCAGCCTTAAAAATATTCAAAGACGCTGATTCCACTGCCTTTTGAGGAAAGTAATTCCAGAGGCTCACAGCCCCCAGGAAAAAATTCTCATCTCTATCTTAAATGAGCACCTCCTTACTTTAAAACAGTTCTAGATTCTCTGGACATCCTGTCCACATTCATTTTATGAAGTGCCCTTAGGATCTTAACATTAAGAGTCACCTCTTACTCTTCTAAACTCTAATGGATGCAATTCCATTCTCTCCATGTTTTGCAAACCTTCTCTGAACTGCTCCTAATGAATTTACAACTTTCCATAAATGAAACCAATACAGCTAACACAACACTCCAGAGGTGATCTCACCAATGTCCTGTACAACTGAAACATAACCTCTCTATTTTTATATTCAATTCCTCTCAAAGAAACAATCACATTCTACTAACTTTCCAAATTACTTGCTGTGCTATATACTTGCCTCTAGTAATTCATGCATTTAGGAACTCAGATCCCTCAGAGTTTTGCAATCTTCCACCATTTAGTTAATAAGCTTCTTTTCATTCTTCCTTCCAAAATGGATAATTTCATTTTTGCCTATATTATAAATCATTTGACAGATTTTTGCCCACTTACTGAACCTATGTTGCTTTGTAGTCTCATGTCCTCTTCCTAATTTATTTTCTTATACATCTTTGTGCAATCAGCAAATATCAATCAACAAGAGCATCACTAATAGAGCTGTCCAAGTCATGAACCACACAGTTATTTTTGTCCTCAACAATCATTTTGCATAGATGCATGTGTCTATGATAATGTGACTGGGAGCAGCTATCACATAGGCATTGGAGAGACCAATTGCCGTCTTCCTAATAAGAGCACACACTATTATTTGGTGTGGGGCATCACTGCTAAAAATAGTGGGATAGATTAAGAACAGATCTAGCAATTCAATGTTGGATGTCCATGAGGTACTGCTGGTCAGCAGCAGCTACAACATTAGATTCGGCGATAATTTGTTACCATATAGCCTGGCATATTCCTCACACTACCATCAATCCAGGCACTAACTCTAGTTCAATGAGGAATGTAAAAGAGCATGCCAAAAACAGCACAGGGTGCCAATCTGGGCAAATCAACATGCTTGCTACACAGTGGAAGCAAAACATTGACAGAGCTAAGTGATCCCACAACTAAAAGTTTGGATCAAAGCTCTGCAGCCCTTCATATCCAGTTCTGAATTGTGGTGGAAAATTAATTGGAAATGGAGATAACATGGACAACTCCATCCTCAGTAATGCTTGAGTGCTTCACGTGATTGAAAAAAACATTTGCAGCCATCTTCAGCTGGAGCTGAAGTGCAGTGATTCTTCTCTCTCGACTTCCTTCTGAGATCTCACCATTATACAAGCCTGTCTTCAGCAAACTCAATTCACTATATTTGTTCAGAAATGGCTGAGCTCAATGGACATAGCAAAGATTATGGGCCAGAACAGTAGTCTGTAACTCTGAAGGTGTGTATTCTAAAACTAGCCCTACCTCGAGCAAATTGTTCCAGTATAGCTACAACATTGGCAATAGCCCCAACAATGGGAAAATTCCCAAGGAATGTTTGTCAAGGAAAAGAAGGACAAATCCAATCTAATTAGAATCTTACCAGTCTAATTTTAATCATTGGTAAGTTTATCAGTAAAGTCTTCCTCAGCATTATCAAGCAGTAGTTAATCACAATAACGAACTTAGTGATTATCAGTTCTGTTTGGCCAGAATCATTCAGCTCCAGTCCCCATCCTTGGTCTAAACACAGGCAAGCGCTAAATTTAGAGGCGAGATTGACTACACTTAACATTAAGGCAGCAATCACCAGAATGTGGCACCGGGAAGCCAAGTGAAACTAATATCATGGTAAAAATTCTCAAATAGCTGAAAACATACTTGGCCTTAAAGAATAACAATCTCCTTTTCAGCTATCAACTTATCCTCAAAGCATTGTCGTATAGCTCCTTAATGAAGTACTCTAGGCACTAGAATGAGCCTGCTTTTATCCTAAGGGCAGAATTGAAGATGTTTACTAATGATTACATAGTTTCCGGTTTATTCACAATTGTTCAGATAATGAAGCAGACCATATTCACGTCCAGAAAAAACTTGGATAGCATCCAGGCTTGGGTTGAAAAGTGGCAAGTAGCATTCACACCATTTAATTGCCAGGCATTAACCGTCACTTTAGGGCAGCACAGTGACGCAGTGGTTAGCACTGCTGCCTCAGTGCCAGGGACCCAAGTTCAATTCTGTGACTGTGTGGAGTTTGCACATTTTCTCCATGTCTGCATAAGTTTCCTTCAGGAGCTCTGGTTTCCTCTCTCACTCTGAAGCTGTGAAGGTTAGGTTGACTGGCCATACTAGATTGCCCCATAGTGCCCCATTACTAGCAAAGTAAATATGTGGACTTACAGGGATAGAACCTCGGTGGGATTATTGTTGGCACAGTCTCGATGGGCCAAATGGTCTCCTTCTAAGCTGTAGGGATTTTATGATTGCAACAAAAGCTGGCCTAGCCATCTCCCTTTGATAGTCAACGGGATTAATATTGCTAAATTCTCCCACCATTAACATTTAGAGTCATTAAATACCAGAAACTCAATTGGATTCACCACATAAATGCTATGACAATTAGAACTGATAAGAGTCTGACATTTTGCACAGGATTAAACATATTATACCCTATTTAACAGTATCATTTAGATTGCAATTGTTGAAGAAGGCAGCTTTCCAATATTGTATGAAGGAAACTATGGTGGACATAAATGGTAGCCATGCTAATGACACCCAAATCTCAAGAATGAATTAAAAATAAACCTAACAGGCCTGGATTCATATTTCAAATGGGCTGAATTATAACTTGCACTTTGCATCAGTGTCAGAAAATTGTGTACAAGATTTCAAGGGATTAATATGCGTATTTTGGTCAGCTCGGCATTCCCTGCATAAATTAAATAGAAGCTGCACGTGCAAAGTTGGCAACCTGATTGGAAAGTATTTCTTCTAATGGATCCATGTAAATCTGTCACTACAGAATTCCAGTGAACAGGTAGAAGCACTCCTTTAGAGGGAGAGGGAGAGGGAGCAGAGAAATTGGAGGATAACTCGATCTATTCTCACCTGGTCATCAGTTCAAAGCTTCTACTGCTAGTTCCAAAGGGATTGATCATTTTGCTATTGTTGTCAGGAAATTACACGTGGCACTCAGAATAGGAAAATGAGGGGAAAATAACCTACAATAAATACTATGGTGAAAATATATAAATACAATATTTCACTTCTACAATCCTGGTGGAGAAGATTCCTTAAATTATTAACAATGCAATAAAAGAAATGCTGAGCAATGTACTTTTTTAAAATAACTATCACATTGTTTTCGGGGTTATTCACCATTTCTTCATTCTCTGCAGTAAGCCCACTTTCATTATTAAATCTTTCTCCAGCTATTTCCACACAAATGGCCCCTGCATGCACAATTTTCACCCAATGAGGAGGGACAGGATAGAATCAGACTCTCTAAATCTGGAACTGGAGAGAATAAACACTCAATGCTGAAGTGCATTGATTGACATGCCATCAGGCATTACTTAGAAATTGGGGAAAAATGGCTAATTCTTTATTTCTACAGACTCCATTATCTAGATTTCTCAAGGTTTGTTGTCATTGTTGAGCCCATTATGAATACTTGGTTGAGTTTCAAAAAGTACAGAATCACATATCTGTGGGGAGCTGTGAAGAGGCTTTAAACAAGTTTTTTGTGTCGGTCTTCACGGAGGAGGACACAAATAGTTTGCTGGATATTAAAGATCAAAGGATGGTTGGAGATGATGCCCTTGATGCAATTACAGTCACTAGAGGACTAGTGCTTGATAGATTGACAGGGCTGAGGGTAGACAAGTCCCTGCGACCAGATGGAATGCATCCCAGTGTTCTGAAAGAAATGGCAGAGGTGATAGCAGATGCCTTAGTAATTATTTATTAAAATTCGCTGGACTCCGGGGAAATGCCAGAAGATTGGAAAACAGCTAATGTTACGCCACTGTTTCAAAAAGGCAGCAGGCAAAAGGCAGGGAATTATCGGCCAGTTAGTTTAACATCTGTAGTTGGAAAAATGCTTGAATCCGTCATCAAAGAAGAAATAGCGAGGCACCTAGAAAAGAACGGTTTGATCAAGCAGACACAGCATGGATTCGTTGAGGGGAAATCGTGTTTGACGAATTTATTGGATTTCTACGAGGATGTGACTAGTGCAGTAGACATCCTGTGGATGTGGTGTTTTTAAGATTTCCAGAAGGCATTTGAGGGCAAAAAGGTTGCTGCAAAAGGTTAAGGTGCAAGGAGTTGGGGATAAGGTATTAGTGTGGATAGAGGATTGGTTGTCTAACAGGAAACAGAGAGTAGGAATCAATGGGTGCTATTCTGGTTGGCAGCTGGTGACTAATGGACTGCCCCAGGGATCGGTGCTGAGGCCTCAACTGTTTACCATATACATAGATGATCTGGAGGAAGGGGTTAAGTGTAGAGTAACAAAATTTGCTGAGGACACAAAAATGGGTAGAAAAGCAAATTGCATGGAGGGTGTGGAAAGTCTGCAGAGAGATCCAGATAGGTTGACTGAGTGGGCGAGGACCTGGCAGATGGAGTACAATGTTAGCAAGTGTGAGGTTATCCACTTTGGTAGAAATAATAGTAAGAGGGATTATTATTTAAAAGGCGAAAAGCTGCATCATGCTATGGTGCAGAGGGACCTGGCGGTCCTTGTGCACAAATCACAAAAACCCAGTCTGCAGGTGCAGCAGGTGATCAAGAAGGCAAATGGGATGTTGGCCTTTATAGTGAGGGGGATAAAATATAAAAATAGGGAGGTCTTGTTGCAATTGTACAGGGTGCTGGTGAGGCCACTGAGCTGGAGTACTTTGTGCAGTTTTGGTCACCACATTTGCAGAAGGATATATTGGCCTTGGAGGGAGTGCAGAGAAGGTTCACTAGGATGATACCGGAGATGAGAGGGTTAGCCTATAAGGAGAGATTGAATAGACTAGGTTTGTAGTCAGAGTTTAGAAGGTTGAGGGGGGATCTTATAGAGACATAAGAGAATGAAGGGGATAGAATAGGGTAGAGGTAGAGAGATTCTTCCCACTTAGGAAGGATAGCAGTACTAGAGGGCGTAGCTCAAAATAAGGGGGGTGGGCAGCAATTTAGATCAGAGTTGAGAAGGAACTTCTTCAAAGGATGGTGAATCTTTGGAATTCTCTGCCAGTTGAAGTAGTGGCTGCTACCTCACTGAATATATTTAAGTCACGGGTAAATAGATTTGTAACAAGCAAAGGAATTAAGGGTTACAGGGAGAAAGCGGGGAAGCCATGGTCTTATTGAATGGCGGAGCAGGCTCGAGGGGCAAGATGGCCTACTCTTGCTCCCATTTCTTATGTTCTTATGAAATTTTGATAGAGAGCTCAGGAAGCGATTAAAGGATCAGCTATTCTTAATATGATTTGTGAAATAGATTTTGCCCCCATCCTCACATGGCTTCTGAATGGGGGATGGATACTAGGTAAGTTCTTACAGAGAGCATGGAGTTGGCATGGTGAGGTGTGAAGATTTGAGGACTGACACATTTGTTATTCCACAAAACACGTTACCCAATTTCCCTGTGAAGGTGGCATGCAAGTGTTTTATTGGCAAAATTTAGCCCTGTCATCTAATTATGGAATCTGCCAAGTGTTCAAAAATCAAGTTGTATCACACTTCTGGCACCTGTTCAGGTACATTGAAAGGGAATTTAGCATGACCAATTCAGCTAAGTAACACATCTTTCAGACTGTGCGAGGATACCTGAGCACCTGGAGGAAACCCATGCATTCATTGGGAAAACATGCAGACTCCACACAGACAGTGACCTAAACCAGGAATCAAATCTGTGTCCCTGTGCTGAGAGTCAGCAGTGTTAACCACTATGCCACCCACATCTTAAATGATGAGGGAAAGTGGTGACAGAAGAACAAAAAGTAAATTCTGCACTCCAGACCTGACTGCCTCATGAGACTTCCTACCTCATGTTCCCATAGATACATGGGTCAAGAACCTACCTGCTAGTCACCTGAAAGCCAGAGCAGAAACTTGCGATTTGGGCGGATATCATTCTTAAAATTAAGGTACAGATGATCCTAATCTAACAAAATCTATCAACTATATTGAAATCAAGGGACAACTAACGTACGGAATCTGTTATTCAATTCTTCTAAAGAGCAGTCAACCAAGATTCATTGTAACTAATTGATAGAGCACAATTAATATGAACTGTTCAGCATGATGACTGTTTACTGAATCAACATTAACACTTCTGTTGCAGCAACACTCAACACTTACTAACAATGCTCTAATATCACTAATATTCAAGGTCAATCTGCAAATTTCAATGCATGCTCTAGGTAACATAGCAACAAACACCCACATTGAAGAGAATAATCACTAACCAATTCCAAATCTACTACTTTTGTTGTTGCTCAAAAGGGATTGAATTTTATCATGAGCAGCCTCTTTCACAACTGTCATGTAAGATTTGATATTCGCGTTGATAGCAGAGTTGTAGCTGCAGGTGTACAAGCAGGTAGGAGCTGGAAACAGAGGAATGTGATTCCAGCTGGTCTTTTAGTGTAACAGTGCAGCACACAGCTCTTTTAAGACTTGTGGAACCAGAAATTAAACAGCTTGATGAAACACAGCAACAACAGTGCCATAAGGGAGAGGGTTATTTATCTTCTAATTTACCAAGAGACACTGTAACAAATACAATGCTGGAAGCACTGCAAGAAATTCAATATACTGCAAGGCAGCACCCTAGTAACTGGCAGCAGTAATTAATGCAGCCAGTTAGCAATTTAAATGTTGCAAAGTTTGCTTTTAAAGCAGTGAACCCAGCAGTCAGTTTATTTGACAGGTGAGCATTGCAGCCCTGTTAGTGCAGCTAGATACAGATGGTCCCCCCCCCCAAAGTTGGGCTTGTGGTTTCAGAGGTAAGGAAATCCATACTTCTCGCATTCTGCATTTTGTCTGGCAGCTCTTTGGACCCAGTATCTATTCTTGCACTTCAAAATTGTTGGAGGCTGAACACAGGGTTAAGTGTACAGAATTGATGCAACAACAAAAATCTCTCCCTCAATATTAACAAAACAAAGGAGATTGTCATCGACTTCAGGAAGCGTAGTGGTGAATGTGCCACTGTTTACATCAATGGAGAAGAAGTGGAAAGGGTTGAGAGTTTCAAGTTTTTAGGTGTCCAAATCACCAACATGTCATGGTTCTCCCATGCCAGTAACAGTTAAGGAAAATCACAAACACCTTTACTTTCTCAGGAGGCTAAGGAAACTTGGTATATCTATTAATGACTCTTACTAACTTTTAAGATGCACAATAGAAAGCATCCTTTCTGGTTGTATGACAGCTTGGTATGGTTCTTACTCTGTCCAGGATTGAAGAAACTACAATGGGTCACGTACAAAGCCCAGTCCATCACACAAAACAGCCTCTCATCTATTGACTCTGTTAAACTTCCCGCTGCCTCAGCAAACTAGCCAGCACAATCGAGGACCAAGTACACCAAACATACTTTCTTCCACCACCTTCTGATGAGAAGAAAATTCAAGTGTCTGAGGTCACGTACCAATTGACTCAAGAACAACTTCTTCCCTGCTGCCAAACTTTTGAGTGAACCTACCTCTTATTAAGTCGATCTTTCTCTACACCCTAACTATGACTGTAAAACTACATTCTGCACCCTCTCCTTTCTTTCTCTATGCACGGTATGCTTTGTTTGTATAGAGCACAAGAAACAATACTTCTTCCTGCATATTAATACATGTGACAATAATAAATCAAAATCTGCTAAATGGATTGCCTTATGAGAATGAGTAGCAATGGAAATTTTGCAAGAGTAGGAATTTGGTACAGATGGAAGGGAATGCTAAGTTTTTCCAATCAAGGGGCACAATAATTGTCTTAATAATCAAAATCATTAAATTTAAGAGTTTTATGCACATAACAGGACAGCTGAGACCAGTTGCCTGCATTTCCTGTGCCCTAGGTGTTGTGTGTCCTGGATATCCATGCAGGCAATTCTGCCTCTAGTCACCAAACATGAGCTCGGGGTTTCTAAGCTGTGAGAATCTGCAGAGCATTCAGAAGACCATGACTATCCTGGTTCACATGTTCCAGAAGTAGTCAGCCTGCAGACAGTCCAGGACACTAATGAATGAGTGACTGTCCAGCAACAATATTTTTTAAAAAGGGGCTGTAGATGTGACACTGATCTCTAGTAAGTTATCTAATGTTATGTTTGAAGGTTCCATTAAATTTCTCCCATTACATCAGTCTTCAACAGACAAGAGGGGGAGGAAGCAATAGCAATATTGGATAGATTAAAAATAGACCAGAATGTTATTCAATCCAGATGGAATCCCTCCTAGGTTATAAGGAAAATAATGGGGAATTTCCAGAAGCTCTGGAAACAATCTTCCAATCTTCGTTAGATATGGGTTGATGCCCGAAGAGTGGAAGATTAGAAATGTTGCATTACTGTTCAAAAGAAAAAAAAAAAATCAACCAATCAACTGAATGTCAGTGATAGAGAAACACTGACTCATTTATTTGGAATAAATATAATCAATATTTGGAAAAGTATAGGCTAATCAATTAAAATGAGCACAGATTTCTTTAAAAGGAAAACTGTTTGTCAAAAATAATTGACTTCTTAGAGGAAGTAATGAAGAGAATTAATGAGGGGGTATTTGATATTAAGCACAAAGACTTTCAAAAGACATTTAATAAAACACTACAGAATAGATTTTCTATCACAATTATCATCCCATGTGATTGAAGGGACATTATTGGCAGCATAAATGCAAAAATTGACTATAGACTGAACAGTTGTTTCTCAGACTAGAGAAAATCATTTTTTATCCTTTCATTGGATGTGAGCTGGCAAGATCAGCATTTGTTTCCAATTCCCAATTGCCTTGAACTAAATGGCTTGCTAGGTTATTTCAGAGGACAGTTAAGTGTCAACCACATTGCTGTGGATCTGGAGTTACATGTAGGTCAGACCAGGTAAGGATGGTAGATTTCTTTCCCTAAAACAGCATTGGTGAACCAGATGAATTTTTAAACAGTTGATAATGATTTCATGATCATCATGGCTCTGACTGGCTTTCAATTTCAGATTTATTAATCTAATTTAAATGCCACTAGCTGTCTTGGTGCAATTTAAACCCATGTCCCCAGAGCTTCTGGATTTTGGATTATTATTATTATTATTCCAGTGATATTACTACATAATCACATTACCGCAACTCCTCCTAGCTCCTTATGGCATTTCCCGGAGGTCAGCATTAGAATCATTGTGTGTATATACATATATTATATATATATATATACACACACATTTATATATATATATATATATATATATATATATATATAAAAGCCTGCAAATGTAATGAATAATATTGATGGCAGTAATAGCCTTCAGCAGGACACAGACTGTTGAATTAGGCAGACAGTGATGAAATTTAAATGAATTGTAAAGAGATACACTTTGGTAGGAAGCAGCAAATTAAATTAAATAGTACAGCCTTAAAGGTAATGCCTGGGATTGGATGCACACAAACCTTTGAAGGCGGTATGTATTTTGCATTTTCAAAACTGACATTGATCCTTCAGACATTTGTACATTATAATTCTGTTCCCTCCAAAACGAATGAAGGAATGCATTTACTTTCAGTTTAATTTATAATTTTTTTTTGTCCCACTACACGTTCAACAATTATTTCTTTCACATGACACAAATTTATATTCAATGTTATGACTTGAAAGCATTTCTGAACCTATTGGCCAGCTTTCACTCATTATCGACATTAGCAGAATGATTGAACCATTGAAATTTCTGGCAGAGGATACACCTCTCTGCTTTTAGCTGAGGGCAATTCAAAACTCATCCCATTGCCATCCCCTACCAACCAACCACCCGATCCCTCAACTTTTGCAAGCCCAACGAAGAAAGTGTCGCACATCTCTCTTTATCCACATCAACTTGCTTCTCCTTTGAAGGCCATTCAAGCTGTCATTTGATGCTTTGTAAAGACAGATATGCAGGAGGGATGCTGGTCCTTATTGCTTACCTCCTGTGTGGAATGGAGGACTGCTGGAATCTTTTGCCTGCGAAGGAGGACTTGGAAGCGAGGACTTGTTCTTGAATGACATGAACAGATGCTGACAGAAATCATCAGGCAGCTCAGCCTCCAAGAATGTTTTCATGAACAGTTTGAAGCCGTCAAAGTCTATTGGCTAGAGATAAAATAAAAAGCATTTACTCAAAAAGAAAATAGCACAAGACCAGAAAATGTTTTTGCATTTGAAAAAGTGTCACCTATAATATTAGTTGGAATTATCAAAATATTTTCCAAGGAAAACGTGTGTTTCACTATTTTTCACCCTTTGTAAATAACTGGCAATTATATTATTCAAACAAAATCAAGAAAGACAGCCTAAAGATGTGATATTTTCTTTACATGCATCTTTGTGTCCCTCCAGGTCCCCTCATTTCTCATCTATGTCCTGTCCTTCAGCAATGTCAAGAGCGAAAATAAGAAACACTTCTTTTAGCAAAAGGTGATAAAACTTTTCCATAATCTCAACTGATGCGAGAAGAATTGTTAAACTTAAAATTCAGATTGATAATATCTCTGATTAATAAAAACAAAGGATATGAAACAAAGGAAGATAAGTGTGGATCAGCCATGGTATCACTGAATGACAGAACTGGCCACTTAGCTGTTTGAACCTATTGTCTTATTTTTCTATCTTCTTTATTATTACATCCAATTCAGAGTCATCAAGGAGCCTAAAAACATTGGACAACAGTCTAATTTTCCAAGTACATGATTGGGCTCGAGTTAGACACTCCTCCAGTTAATTAGCCCACCGATATGCTATGTGAGCTCACACCTGCTTAACACTGAGTTGTAATAAGCCCCAGGAATTACCTGTATTTATTATTTCTTTTATAGTTTTAAATCAGGCACTGTTCTCACATTGACGATTGTGCTCTCTTTCTTACAAAACATTATGTGCATCACTGGCAAAGCCAGCATTTGTTGCCCTTAAACTGATTGGTTTACAAGGCCAGTTCAGAGGGTAATTAAGAGTCAGTCATATTGCTGTGAGTCTACAGTCAGATGTAGGCCAGACCATCTGTGAGGAAATCAAATTTCTTTCCCCACATGACAAAAGCACATTAGTGAACCAGATACACTGTTGTAACAATTGAGGGTAGTTTCATGATCACTGTTACTGAGACTTCATGCAATAGATTTATTAACTGAATCTTAATTCCATCAAATGCTGTGGTGGGATTTGAACCCATGTCCCTCCAGCATTTGATGCGTCTCTAGATTATCAGTACAATGACTGCCACTGTCTGCTCCTCTGTAACAGAATCTTCACTCCCTATGACACAATTGTACCTTTATGTGTATGATACCCAAGTAATGGTAGCAAGGATGGAAATCTAATAAAGCTCTTTACCATGTATAAGCATTTTAACTAGTGCATTCATGCAAATTTTCTCATCTTAAGAAAATGCAACAAACACCATCAGACCACGGATCGGGTTAGAAGTAACAAAATAGAAATATTTAACAAAGCATTTGTAAAGACAAACAGGAGATTTGCAATGATTATAAAATTTAAATTTCCTTCATAAAAATATGGGAAATGGACTTGAAACAAAGCCACGATCATGACCACAGATGGTAGATCACTGTTAACCTCTCTCAGTGATGGATGCTGGCCGAGGTGAGCGTTGGTGGGAGAGAGGTTGTGGGGGAGAGTGGACAGAAAAGGCAGGAGTGGTATTCAGTGCCCTATTGCCTTTGAATGTGGGAACCCACAAGCAACTCTGGCAGGGTTTGTTTTTCAGGCTTCTCACATGGCGAGACCCCTGACTGCTAGTAGTCTAATACAAGCATTGGTGGGATGAGGCCTGGAAGTGAGCCTTCTCACCAACAATTCAATCAGTGTAGTGGCGGGAATGTATGAACATGAATATTCCCACCCACCATCCTCCTGCTGATTAAATTCCACCACAACCTATGCTATGGGAGGAACATTAAATGCTGCCCATTTTTTCAAAATCCTTCATGATAAACTGAAACAAAATACATTAACGGTGCTTCTGAGTCGTTCAGGAGATGACAATTCATGTTCATTTAAGCTTAGTGTCCTTGGCAGATGATCAGACAGCCCAATTCCATTCCAATAGCTCTGTGAAGCAATGTAAGTGTTTGTCATTTTGAGATCACCTGTTTAAGTCACTTGAGTCTTTTTAAAATTTATTCTGTGGCATCAGTCCATTCAATATAAAAAGTCATTCTTTGACAGAAAATTGAGTTTGAGAAAAGGCTTAAAATACATTAAATAATGGTGTAGAAGATGACAAATTAGCTAATGAATACACAGGCCAGTTTCAGAAAATGCCACTTAAACTAGGTAGATCTTTATTACAGTATGTGCTCTGGCAACTAATCTCAGTGAAGATAACAGCTCCAGAACCCAAATTGATTATCATGTCCAAGTTTGAAGGCAAAGGAAGAAAACTACATTAGATAATTTTGATTCTTATCCAGCAGCTCCAGAAAACCCATATTTAAACATCAATTGAGGTCATCATCAGGAGCTTGCCAAAGTATATTATCTAAACTTACATATGAATAATGACCATTTGCAGGCATGTAAACATCTTGTGGCATCATAAGAATGTTGGCAGGTTTTCTTTTGCTAAATCAGACAAATATTGACACTAAGCCAAAGGAGAGGGTTATTACAAACTAAATCAAAGAGATAGGTTGTCTCAGGTTCTGCTCCTCATTCTCTTCAAATCTACATTAATCGTTCCTCTAAGCAAAAGCCACAATTGTTCCCCTCTATCTTTGCAAATTACTGCTCCATTCCAACCTCCCTTTCCCTCCCAACTCATGGCCCATCTTTCCACAAAGTCCATAGTACAGGTTTTTAACTTGGAGAGGCTCTGCATCACAGCAAAAATGCCAGAAATGGCCAAATTTTCAAAGTCACAAACAACATCCAAAGTGATAATGACAAAGGTAAACTCTTCCTCCACATGTCTGATAACATTGGGCACACTATCCTCCTCCAACACTTTGCTTTTGTTGCTCACTTCAGTGGAGCTCTTTCAACTATTCAGTCATAACCAGAGGATCACTTAAAATAACTTTATCCATTCCTTACTTTTATTTCCAGAGCTATCACCTCCACCTAAACCTCTATTTCTTGACCCTTTCTGGTCTCTCCAGGATCTATCCTTGGTGACTCCTATTATTTATTTAGCTGATAGCATCATCTGAAAGCAAATCCACATGTACTCCAATAACGCTCTTTGCCTTACTATCACTTCTCTTAAGTGTCGTTTTGGGGGAAGTGGGGGAGGAGGGAAATGGAGACAGGATGCAACTCCAAATGTGTGAAACCTGAATTCAGCAGGACCATATGAATTTATTCAGTGCTGAGCTCAAACAGACTCCATTTTCACTGAAGCAAAGGTCATCATCAGCTATATAGAATTTACAAATTTTGCAAGAACTCAAATGTACTTATGGTGGATAGGATCAGTAGAAGTGTCAAGTTATTGAAATGGAGTTTAATTCAAAAAAAGCTTGTGTTTGCAAGACAAACAAAAATCTATTCCAGCAGATTCAATAGCTGTTTGTTGCCATATCCCTAAATGCTATCATTATAGCATTATTAATGTTTGACTGCTCCCCACATCTACTATTATCAAAGTATAGTTCACTTTTTGATTGATGACGCAAATAAATTATTAAAGGATAGCAGTCTTTATCACGGGGTTAAGGATATAAATGTTTGTTTTCATATGGGACGAGGTACCACTTGAAATTTAAATTAATTGAATTGGAATTTATTTTGTAAATTGAATTCTGTAACGGATATTTAGAACTTAATTTTAATCACAGCATAGCTCTTGAGGTCTGCCCCTGGCGAATATTAGATGCGTTGGCATGGATAAAATAATGGCAAAGGCTGGTGGATGAGGTGCATGGGTTGGCAGGAGTTGGTTAAGGGGCCACTGTAATGATTCAAGGCATTTGGCTGGCATGGAGGGGTGAGGGGTGTGAGAGTTAGAGTACCTAACATTTAATAAATTAACTGAAATGAAGTTGCAAAATACCAAGGGAGGCCTTGAAATTCAGCAATCCCCGTGGCTACCTTCGATCTGCATATGGGGATGGCTGGCCTGACTATATTGTTACTCCTCATTCCCCCAAATTCTGGAATGAAAAATCACATCCCACCGGGCACCACTTCTTGAGGTCGATGTGTGGCATCTGAATTTCCCAACTCGAGCTTTCTATATCAAGAGCAAAATTCCAGCTCACTGTCTTTGGTCCCATCACAAACTCTCTCCCTACCCAGTAACCTCACTGCTAATGGTTTGAAGTTTAAGCAGATTGTTTCCCTTCATGGTGCTATGCATGAGCTCAAGCTGAGCTATGGATAACATATCCAATCCAATGTCTACTTCCAACTTTTTTCAAAGCTTAGGGTCAAAATATTTTGCACCACAGTGAAGAAGTGATTAAAATTGGGGATGAATAAGAAGCCAGAATTTAGCTCAGAAGTTGGCCACGTTGAATGAGAATACAGAGAAAGGAAAGACAGAGGCCATGGTGATATTTAAAAACAATGTGGTCAGCAATCACATGGGAGATGGGCAAATGGGACTTCCAAGCTAAGGTAAAGGCAGGCGAGTTTTGGATAAGGTAAAGTTTAACAAAGTTGGAGGATGGGAGGTCAAAGTTAGAGCATTGGAGTACTTGAGTATGTAGGTGAGAAAAACATAGATGAGAGATTCAGTAACAGATTAGATGAGGAAGGGGCAATGTCATGGACATAGAGTTGCAGGAAACATAGGAACACATTTGGGGAGATAACAAAAATCTCAGGGGAATGGGAAAAATGACAACTAAGGAAGTAGAACTCGGCAGAGGTTTACAGTGGGTGGCACAGTGATTCACACTGCTGCCTCATAGCGAGAGGGACCAGAGTTTGATTCCTAGCTTGGGTCACTATCCAAGTTTTCAATGTGTCTACGTGGATTTCCACCAGGTGCTCCTGTTTCCTGCCACAACCTGAAAGATGTGGTTAGGTGCATTGGCCATGCCAAATTCTCTCTCTACGTACCCGAACAAGCACCAGAGTTTGTCGACTAGGGGATTTTCACAGTAACTTCATTACAGTGTGAATGGAAGCCTACCTGTGACACTAATAAATTACCTGAAACAAAGTTTAAGGTAAAGTAGGGAGAATTTGAAAGGGAGAAGAAAGGGAACAGTTGGAATTTAATGAATGAAAATATAACACTGCTTATTTGAGCTCTCTTGATTTATGGAATTTACCACTTTTGAGAGATCGGGTAATATTCAAAACAGCTACGGCTTGCAAAACTTTCAAGATTTTCTCTGATACTAGAAGTGCCCATTTACTTACAACCAGAAGGGTATGCAGGTTAGTGAACACAGTGAGAAAATGAATTGAAAGAAAAGCGAACGTGAGAATAGAACAAAACAAAATGGGCCAGCAAGTGAATTAATAAACCGTTAAAGTTAATGGCTTGTCTCAAGTTAGTTGTTCTTGGCAAAACCACTAGGAGAAACGTCACAATTTGCCTTAGTGCCCAGGGTTCATGCTGTTGAGCATCGTTCATTAAATTCTGCTAGCTGTGCGTGCCTGTGCATTCAGTGAGAATGGCATGGGATTCAGTCAGAATGCTCCATATGGGAAAACATTTACCATCTGAACTCTCATTGAAAAAAGATGGCAATTTCAGCAATACCCTAGCCTGGAATCATGATCTCCAAAGAGGAGGTTGGGAGAGAACGAAATACATGAAACAAAGAATGGAAAAAAACCTGGGCTGAAACATAATTAAAAAAAGAAAGCTGTATTTTTTTTTGTACGTTGGTATTATTGCACAAAGAAAGAACAAGCAGACAGAAAAAATACATACATGACAATCATAGTACTTTCACACCATTCCATGCTGGAGATCTGGTCAAGCATTGGCATTTGTTGAAAAAATTCAGCACGAACTGGGTCTTTTCTTCTCTTTCCCAATTTTCCATCTCCAACCCAATTATCTAATCCTCCACAGGCTCTTTGGTATCTGCTCAAGCTCAATTGCAAATGGACAAGCTAGTAGCTGAAGGGTGGGGGTTGAGGGAGGAGGGGAGATGAAGTACCAGTTTGAAGACGGGTTGAGAGAAGCAAGCTTGAAATGGGACTGAAGTTTGAACTGGACTGAAAAGAACAGTTCCAGGTTGAATTGAAGTAGGAAAACAAAATCAGATTAAATGGGATGGGACAATTCGACAAAAGAAACCTTTCAAGTCAGGATCCATTGGCTCTATTCTCTCTCCACAGATGCTGTCAGATCTGTTGAGATTGTCCAACATTTCCTGTTCTTAATCTTTTTTAGGCAGATAGATAATAGGCTTCTTAGCGACCATGAGGAAATGTGCTGGAGCTTGTGGCTGAATGTAATTTAAAGCAAGAACTTATCTTCATGCATGAGGTTGCACAGGACTCTTTACAATTTTTTTTTTTCTTTTGTTTTTATTCCAATTGAATCAAATCAAGTCCAATTTAGAGTCTCAACAAATTGAGACATTCCCAATCCAAGCTGACAAGACAGGGCTCTCACTTCCTATCTAGGGCTTGATGTACATGGTCCAAGCTGATTGGAGTAGGCATAGCTCCTCCTCCAAGGCTAGATTTTATTTGCATCTTAGCCAAAAGGCTGAGATGCTGCTTTTAAAAATTGCTTCAAAATGAAGCTGAAATATCACTGAATGACTTCAACCAAGTACAGATTGTCAATACTACACTTGATCTTAGCCAAAAAGCCGAGAAGTGATTACCAAAGATGATATCACCCTCGGTTTTAGTACTTTGTGCCTTGGTAAGTCTCAGCAGCTACTGCTCTGGTCTGTTATTCATGTGCTAGTGGGTGTAAGTGGACCAACTGACGATGTAGTATTTGACCACATAGTGATTAAACAATGGTCAGCACATAACATTCTTGGGGCTCTGAGGGAAAAGGAGATGGCGGATCCTGTCGGATGGTTCCTTGAACAAACTATCAGTGACATCTGACAGAACGCCTCATTACCAGAACTCACAAACAAGCACCAAGACCTAGCTTGGCTGGTGGTGAGAAGGGTACTCCCGGTCAGATTCCTTATGCGTGCTTGAGGTCTCAACATCACCACAAGCTGCTCCCAAAGCGGCTGCGGGCTGATGAGACGGTCGCACATGTCCTTATGGAATGTGCCTTTGCAAAGAAGGTCTGGAATGAGATGCAGTGGTCTTTGTCAAGCTTCTTCCTGAGCAGCTCGGTGATGCAGGACTCTGCCCTACGGGCTGTTTCCGGGGACGCATACCAAGACAAATATCAACTGCTGCTGGAGGGTCATCAACTCAGTGAAGGACACCCAAAACTTACTGATCTTCCAGTTAAAAGAACTGTCCTCGACTGAGTGTTGCAGACTAGCACATTCCAAGGTCCAGGATTACGTGCTGAGGTACATGCTGAAGCTTGAGGCAACCGCCACAAAGGCACAATAGAGAAAGGCCACACTAACGGAGCCAGATCGAGGGCTTGGGAACTGCAGAATACTCTCAGCCTGCGTAACTGTGTACCAATCTGAGAAATAATGGCTCTCAGTAAAATTTGAGGCATGTATGTAGCTTTTAAGTTATGAAATTTAATGAATGTATTTTGTATAAGACTGTAAAAATGTTTTTATTCTGCACCATTTACAGTTTTTAGACATGTAGGTTTGCAACAGTTTAATTGAGATTTTTATGAATAAAGTATATTTTTGAAATAAAAAACTGACAATGTAGTAGCAACATGCTGTACATGGTTGAAGTCATTAGGTTACATTTTAGCCACATATAAAGTGGCATCTTGGTCTTTTGGCTAAGATACAAATGAGATCAAGCCTTGGAGGAGGAGCTATGCCTACTCCAATCAGCTTAGATCATGTCGATCAAGCCCAAGACAGGAGGTGAGGGCCCTGTTTTGTCAGTTTGAATCAGGAATGTTTCAACTTGAGACTCTGAATTGGATTTGATTTGATTAAATTGGAATAAAAAAAATTGACTTGCAAATGGCCTTGCATCCATGCTTAAATTTTGTTCATGCTCATGTGTGTGTACACAGATGCACATCCAGTCAAGATCACTGGATAACTTTCAACACAGAAAACATTGGCTAAACCTCTCTCTTTAATCAAAGATCATAAAAAACAACAATAATACTTATAACGCTGTCCGATCGAGATCAATTAAGGCAATACAAAAGGGGGACTGTATCTGATGAATGGGGTTCATGGGCTTAATAGTAGATGCAACAAGCTACTCAGTAAAGTTATCAGCAAACTATGATCAATTTTTTAAACTTACACTTAAGTCTGCATAAAAATACACCCAAATGAAACACATAAATCATTCTTCCACTATTGTTCTATCATAAAACTCTGTACACAGGATTTTTTAAATAAATACTTACTTGATTGAGAACATCTTGTTTCTGAGAAGTTCAAATCAAAGGAAAGAGAAAGTAATAGGTTAGTACAAATAATGGCATTGAAAATAGTTAAATGAGGTGGAATTGAAAAAGCATGACACAGTGATAAATTATTCATTTATTTCCAGCAAAGTGTGAGGAATTGGAGAGATTTATAACAGAAATGTGATACAAATACTGTGAGTGCCTCTTAAACAAATGAATCCAAATTCCTGCATTAACAGGAACGACTAAAATGAATATCAGTCTTTATGAGTATATCTGACAGCTTTGGTCAGAGGCAGTGACTAGAACTGCCTTTCAACCTGCGAGACAGAGACTGAGGTGGTGTGCACTGTGGTTGATTTGAGATAAGTAGATCAGGAAACAAGACCGATTTAGTACTACTGAATATCTAAAGTCTTTTCTTTGAAACTGGCATGAATTTTGTCTGCAGTTTTTCAGATATAGGTAAATTTTTAAAGGATAACAGCGACTTAATTCATAGAAATCCACGCAAAACGAATGGTCTTGTTCAACTAGTTTCCTTTGTTGGCAAAACTCATGACCTGAGATTCTGAGGGCTCCAGCTTCCATTTCCTGATTTACGGCTATTTCTGGAATGTTACTTGTAACCAAAGTGAGGTCCAGTGCAAAATACCTGTTCAATTCATCTGTCATCTCCTTATTTTCCATTATTAACTCCCCAGACTTACTTTCTATGAGGCCAATGCTCTCTTTGTTAATTTTTCTCTTGAGTAAAATGCAATAGAACCTCTTACAATATGTCTTTATATTTCAAGCTAGTTTTCGCTCATACTTTAATTTGGTCTCTTTATCTTTCAATCATTCTTTGTTTTTTTAAAAAATGTTTTGTCCAATCATCTGACTTCACCCCCATCTTTACACAATTAAAAACTTTTCCTTTATGTTTGATACTATCTTTAATGTTTTTCAGTTAAAGAACTAAAGCGATTCCTGCACTCTGCATCCCAGTGTCATGGGCATCATGCCTCAAGTGTGACTCATTGGCATGTTCAATTACATAAACATGCATGACAAAAAGCACCAACCTGAATAGATGTCATCCTTGATTAATGGACAGCCACCTCTAATCAAACAAAAATCTATCAGTTATGTTCCTAAAATTTCATAACAGCTGAGCCATTGTTCCACCTAACAGTTAAATCCTGCAAATTTCTACAAATGGTTGTGTTGATTATAAAACATGATTTTTCAAGAGGATGAATCACCTTCAGTCTACTATCTTGTTCAGATATTATGGAGGCGATCTTACCAAACGTGTGTGAAGACAGGAGTGTTTCAGGCCCGTCTACTTGAGGGATAAATTCAAATCTTATCAGACTCGGAAAAAAAAAAGGCAAAATGTGATTCTTGCCAGTAGGGGGAGTGGATGGAGTCTACTATGCTGGAAATCTGGCTGATGGCTGTGAGGGGACACTATTGCATATACTCCTGATCTCTCAGTGAATTATGTACAACAATACACTTGGAGATTGTGACTTCCCCATCACTCTAAACCTCCTCCCTGATTGTGGCCCACATCCCCCCCCCCACCCCAAATTATCATCCCTTCTTTGTTCACCCCACCTGGTCAATCACAATCCCTGTTCACCTCTGCCAGTCGATCACCACCCTGCTTGCACCACTAACTCCCACCCCCCCGCTCCCCCTCAACCCCAGTCAATGGCTGCACCTGTTCACCCTCTCCGGTCAATTGTCATCAGTGTTCACCAATCAAAACACCGCCCACATCCCCCCAAATCTCCAGTTGATCCCTGCCCTGTGACCTCAATTGCAAAATGTGCAGCCCCCAAGCACAGCCTCCCTTCAGGCCCTGCCCATCCCCTAAGGCCTGGCCGCTCCCATTAATATCTGCCCCTTGACATTGCCCAATGGAAAGTGCCAAGGTGTCAGGTTGACATTGCCCAAGGGACACTATTCCCCACCCCCCCAATCACACTGACCATCTTGGGGGGAGGGGTGCTCAGTGACTTCCGCTCCCACAAATGAGGCCAACATGTCTAGTCCCTGTTGCTGGTGACCGTACATGATCATCATCAGTGAGGACCTACACCAACGGTGAATGCCATCAAGGCAAGTGAGCCTGGAAGATTATATCCCAGGCCCATTAACAATATCTGAATTAGTATTTAACTATTAAAATCAGCTTGGGGTGATTACACCAATATCTTTACAAGAGGCAAGAAACTGGGCACGAACCCAGTTTTTCTCCTTTAACTCATGTTCTTATCGATTCATCTCACTGATCAACAGTGTGACAAGCCAGTAAAATTGCACATTATAGTTTCTTCTAGAATTTGATTTTCTTAGGAATACTACCAATACCACCACTGATCAATTCATGAAAGTTATATCATCTGAAAGCCTAATTTGCTGTAGCTTGTTTGCCAAATTGGACACAGTAGCAGAGACTTTGAAAGAATTTCATCCAAGGTTATAAATTGGAAAAAAGACATTCAGAAACACATTTAAGGTGCATCATGAACCCATTTACTTTATTCTATGCCTGAAAATTCCCAAATAGATTAGCCAACAAGTCTATTACTTGAATTTTGCTAGAAGGAGAGACAGGTTGCCAAAGCTCTTCCAAACTCTGATCAGTGTCAAGAGATTTTTGAAATTTGGTATTCTTGTGATTGTTCTGATGAGAGGAAAAGTAAAAGTCGCAACATTATGGGCCCAATTTTACCATCAAGCTGCACCCATTGGCGATCCACAACTGCTCTGCGTCCATTCCCCCTTTACTAAGATGGCCACTATCAGCACCACACCTGGAATGAGCTGGACGTCAACTTAAATATGTTTGCATACATTTAAATTGACTCAATCACCCAAACTTACCACACCTCTCCCTTCAGCACTGCCTTTGTCCTTCCAGATTCAGCACAAAACAGACATGGTCTGCAAAGCTCTGATTCTGGTGTGTCTCTGAGGAGGTAAATTCAGAGCTTCCAGTGGCGTCCTGACGCAGATCTGTGGTGGTGAGGGGGAAGGAGGCATGTCAGATGGCTCTCTGGTTGTGGGGGGGAAGGGGGCTGCTGGGAGGGAGGAAGGTAAGATGGCTCTCTGGTGGGAAGGGGGTCCACTGTCACTATGTTCTGTTGTTGGGGAGAATGGCCCACTGCCACTCTGCATGCCATCGGTGAGGAGGCGGCAGCAGGGTACCACAATTGATCTGAGTAGCAAGGGGTGGAGGGGATAAGTGGGTCAGTTTTGCTGTGGGGATGGGGCAATGTCTGTGGGATCTGGTTGAGGGGGGGGAGCATTATCCAGCCCAAGTGCAATGTAGCAGGGGAACATTTTTCAATTTTTTTTAAACTGTGCATGCTGGACAGTATGAAGGTTCCAACCAGAGCTGCAGTGTTTTGGGCACATTAAGTCCTACCTGCAGGCTTCTGCAGCATGATTCAGAATCACTGATTTCTGTTTTGTAGGCAGAGTGCACATGGGAGAGTGCCTGAGAACAGGTCTAAAGTTGAATCTGAAACTCTCCCAGATTCAAGTTTGCCCAACACTTAGAATTAATATGGTAAAATAGGGCCTCAAGTTAATAGCAATATTCAAGTTCAAGTCCATTCCTATTTCTATCATAAAACACTTCTTAGTATTCCTAATGTTCTTTGCTTAAATCCCAATATATCTGAAAATTAATTACAGTTAATGTATCTACAAATGACATTCTATCAGAACTTCTATGGCATTACTCGAGAATGAACTTTGACCTGGACTAGGGTTCCAGGCATACATTTCAGGTCTGAATGTCATCTACATGTTGCCAGTCAGTGAGCAGGGAGTGACAGTAGGCAACAGGGAGGAAAGATACCAAGAGGAGTTGGACAATTACAGAATTGCTTTGAGTACAAAAGGATCACCAAATTATTACAACCAAGTGATGGATAAACATACAGTAAAAGATAATTATTTAACTTCTGTTTCTGTAATGTTCTACTTTTCCATTTAGATATCAACTGAAAAGTCAGGATTGGTATAAAAGGATAGATATATAAAATTTATTACAAGTTTTATCCATTTGATGGTGAGCATCAGATGAGTGCCCTTAAAATTCTAATATTCTGAATCCAATTTCTGCAGCACTGCAGCAAGAGAAATGTAGATTTTATGAAATATATATTCAGTTGCTGCAGCAGATATTAAATTGTGAACATTAGATGAGTAATTGTGAATAGTAGAGGAATGGTGCACAGAATCTATGGAAAAAACAACTTTAAAAACATATTTACTTCCCAACTTTATATATAGGTTGATCATGTGACAAATCCATTATTCAAAGACATTTGTATCTAATTTCCCTGCATGCGATTTCTCCCTTCCTCCATCCCCATATGATTGTGGTCCTTCTCTACTATATCCGTATACATGTTATGTCTTTCATTCTTAGTATTAAAGTTTATTTATTATGCTTACATTCACACCACAATAAAGTTACTCTAAAAATCCCCTAGGTGCTACAATCCAGCACCTGTTCAGGTACATGGAGGGAGAATTTAGCATGGCCAATGCACCCAACAAGCTCATCATTTGGATTGTAGGAGGAAATCAGAGCACCTGAAGGAAACCCACACAGACAGAGGGAAAACATACAAATTCCACATAGACAGCGACCCAAGCCAAGAATCGAAACTAGCAGTAGTGCTAACTGAGGCAGTAGTGCTAACTACTGTGCTGCTGGTCTCAATGTTCTTCTGCAGTTATATTCTGTGTCTCCCCTCTCTTACAGCAGGATTGACATGGACTTCCAGCACATGGTGTCGGTCTTAACTGACTGGTCTTTATTGCTTAGACTTTTCTACCATTTAATGTTGCATTCACATCGCTTTAAGGTTTTGTTAATGTTTAGGTAAATGTAGATTCAATCTTGGAAACAACAAGAGATCTTAATGCATACTGAATTGCTGGCCTAGGCAGCATTTATCCAAGATCATTCAAAGAAATAGTGCTGCCACGTATTTTCTAATATTTTTAGTGAATCCTTACCAACCATGTGGCAGCTGAACAGAGACACTTTGAGACTACTTCGGTATGTTGGTCACTTGCACAGATAAATGTGCAGTGTAACAGCGCAGCCTGTAATGTTAACATCTGAATAAAGCACTTAGTTTCTATTGAACCTCCACGAGTTCCTGAAGTCAATCCTTTGAACACAACATACAAAAAAAATGGCAGCAAGGAAACTAGACAGTGCTTGCAGCCACTCAAAAGGAAACAGAAAAAAGTAACTGCCACACAAAAGCTAGCAACGAGGAAGTCAAGCAACAAATACAGCAGCCAGGGGGAAGACTGAAAATTTAAAGAAAATAACTTTGCAGAAAAGCTCACTATGTGCTCTGCCCAAAACAGGCTCCATAGCCGTGAACAGCAATTAGTCTGGAATAACAAATGCAGAGCTGAGTGTTGTAAAACAAATAAAAACATCGGAGCTCAGGTCATGCCTTGTTTTGGGAAAAAGGAAATAAGATAGATGAAAATTTATTACACATTGGAAGAATCTGCATTTATACAGAGAGAAAAATGGTGGGAATTTTTGGCATTGTGGGACCATTTGATGAGACAGAGTGATGGAGCTTGTAAATAGAACAATTCAACTTTTTTTTTTCAAGCTAATAAGCCAGCAGCAAATGTGAAACTCCTAACATTCTTGAGCATAATGCTGAGTGGGGAGGGGGTGATGGTGGAGACATTTACCTTCCTTAGGAGTCTAGTAATAAGATAGCAGCAGATATAAAACTCCCAACGTTCCCGAATATAAATGCAGGGGAGGGAGGCGGGGTGCGGGAAATGGGTAGATTCTTGACCTCCTTAGAAATTTGATATGGCCAGAAACACCAGGCATGAAAATACTCAAAGAAATAATGGAAACTTTGCAAGGTCACTATTCACCAAAATCTCTAGTCACTGCAGAAAAGTTTAGCTTTAAAGTGCAACCAAGAAGAAAGGGAATTGATTGCACAGTTTATAGCTACACTGAAAAGGCTGGCTGAACATGGAATTTGAGGATGTATTAAATGATACCTTCCCAGATAGACTATGCTGTGGGCTGAGGAGTGAGGTAATTCAAAAGCAGTTGTTAATCAAAAGCTGTCTGGCTTTAAAACCTTGGACCTTGCTGTATCAATGGAATTAGCAGCCAAAGAAGCTCAATAATGGAGTTCAAACACAAAAATTCATAAGATCTGTTTGAATTTCAAACAGAAACTCTCACTTTCTGTAGGTGTGCTAAAACCAGACACTCAACAGCAGATTCTTGGTGCAAAAACATCAGAGATTGTGGATAGAAGGGCCACAGTGGACATGCATGCTGAAAAAAAAAGCCTCAGGCAAAAGTTGCAAAAAAGAGCCAAATAAAACAAATAGCAAACAGAATAAAGGAAAAATGTCCATGTAGTTAAAAAAAAACGATGTGAGGAGAGATTAATTCATAGCCTGAAGACAAGTTGTCAGTAAATGAACTAGCTTTGTGGTGATACAAATTGATACTGGGTAACTCCACTGCTGGATGGACAGCTGATAAAGATGGAGCTGGGCACTGGAACAGTAGTCTGACTGGTGTCAGAGAGTATTTATAAAGAAAAGCTCTGACATTGCTCTCTGAAACTCTTGAGATATAGTGTTAAAAACTTACACTTGAGAAGTGATTCTGTTGAAGGGCTGTATTAATGTAACAGCACAACTGAATAGACAGATGGCAGATCTGTTTTTTCATTTAGTCAATGGAAATTATCCAACATTAATGGGAAGAACTTGATTGAAAAGATCAGGTTAAACTGTGCTGAACTAAACCTCAGATTCTATGTCAGGCATTACCAAAATCCTGAATTTATTCAACATTCTGGATGCAATGGCTATTGATTTCCCTTCATCTGTGGGCATGATGTGGGAAAGCACTGCATCTAATATATTAGACACCAATTGCAGAGTAGGTTTGGAACAAAATGTGAAAGGACTTGTGGCTTGAGCAGTACTTCCTTGGCTTACATGAATACTTTCTCGCATTGATCCACTCACTTCCACTTGGTATTTTGACGTAGGTTTTGCAAGAGTTTTAGAATAATTGCTAGATTAGGGACAAACATCCCGTGGTAATTTAGTAAACCAAAGATCAAAGTTCTGTGATGCTGATGCTTTGATGATGACTTTTGACCTTTTGAAGGGAACATGTGCAGTCCCTTGGTTTTGATTACATTTCCTAGATATTCAATTGAGGATTGGAAGAATTTGCATTTATGAATTCAGAGTCTGAAAAGACAATCTAATCTCTGAAGTGTGACATCTAAGTTGTGGAAGTGTTTTTCTTTGCTCTTCCCAGTTACCAGAACGTCATCCAGGTAACACTAAACTCCATTAATCCATTTAAAATTTGGTCCCTAGCCCATTGGAACAAGCCAGATTTGAAATAATGTCAAATAGTAATCTTTTGTATTGAAATAACCTTGTATGTCACAATTGTCAGGAACTATTGTGATTCTTGGTCCATGTTCACTTGTGGATATGCTTGACTGAGTCGATCTTACTAAAGTGTTGGCGTCCAGCCACTCCTGGAATCAACTCAGTCAGGATTAGAGGGCAATGAAGAAAAACACTTCCAAACCTTCACTTCAGAGATTAGATTATGAATTCAGAGTCTGGAAAGACAAATGCAAATTTTTCCAAACCTCAAATGGATATCTGGGAAATGTAATCAAAACCAAAGGACTGCATGTTCCCTTCAAAAAAAGGTCAAAAGTCATCACCAAAGCATCCATACCACAGAACTTTGATCTTTCTTTGGTTTACTAAATTACCACAGGACGTTTGTCCCTAATCTAGCAATTATTCTAAAACTCTTGCAAAACCTATGTCAAAATACCAAGTGGAAGTGAGTGGATCAACATGAGATAGTGTTTGTGTAAGCCAAGTACTGCTCAAGCCACAAGTCCTTTTACATTTTGTTCCAAACCTACTCTGCAGTTGATGTCTAATATATTAGATGCAGTGCTTTCCCACAGATGAAGGGAAATCAATAGCCATTGCGTCCAGAATGTTGAATACATTCTAAAGCAATTATGCACAGATAGAGAAAAATACCTAAGGAATCATTTTTAGGATAGTTCTTTCAATTCCTATATGAGAGGAGAATCACATGATTGACATCATCATCATCCATTAATGACAGTGTTTGGACCACGTATTAAGATTCCATCACTGGCAATAAGCAGATTGCAGAGATTGGCATTGCTGTTGTCAGCACACATCTATACTATCAAGTATCGTCAGTCAAGCTTTCAGGATAGTACAGATGAGCTTTCCCATCTATTCTCAAACAGTTCATTAATAAGTAGTTTGTGTGAAAATATTTCCCACTTTGAGCAGTGTTCCTGCCAATGCAGAACAAGTGAAGAAGCACACCAAAGTGATCTAACACTTTTTAAGATGATGGACATGGTGCTTTGAAGCAAAACTTGAAGAATAGACTGAATTAAAGCAATATTCCACTCAATGACCTGAGTTATCTGTGACAGGCAGTACATCTTCTCTGGGGATGAATGATTATTCCAACATCATTAAGAAAATGTGTATTGAATCAATTACATAAGAGTCACTAAGATATTGTAAGAATCAAAGAAACAGCAAGGAGTTATTTCTGGTGGTCTGGTTTATATGCTGAAATAGAGAAGGCAGAAATGTGTTAGTCTTGCATGCAAGTTTGAAGTCTGCCACCATTAACACCATTGCATCTGTGGGAATGTCCAAAAGAGGCTCAGCAATGGGGCACATTGTTTGCACAAGACCATTTGAGAGATGCAAGTTTCTCATTCTTGTTGATGCTCACTCAAAACGGCCAGAAGTTGTCATCACAAAGTCAGAGTCATCGGAGAATACAGCTGAGAGAAAAGTGAGAAATCTTCAGCAGATTCAATTATCCTGGACAACTGGTGAGTGATAATGGACCACAATTTATATCTCAAATTTGAAAACCTCTTGAAGGAGAACAGAATAAAACACACGAGGTCACACATACCATCCTAGTATTAATGGGCAAGCAGAACTTTTTGTGCAAACGAGGAAGCACAACCAAAGAACAAGGTTCATTAACAAAATACCTGCTCACATCTAGGAGTACTACTCCCTCAACAAATCAAGTTTCTCTGGTATATCTGATGATTAAATATCAATTATGTACAGCATTTGACTTACTAAAGCCAAAGATAAAATAAATCATCCAGAAAAAAAAACAGGATCAGATCATGTGGCAGGAAAAAAGGTGTTTTCTTTAAACCAGGGGAAAGAAGTTCTGGCAAGAAACTATACTACAAAGCAAAAGATGGACTCCTGCCGTCATCATAGTAATACTCTTCACCGTCCAAACCCAAGATGATGTCATTTGGAAGATGCACATGGATCAATTTTTGGTGACAAGCACCAAAAGGGTCCAGATCCAATAATGCCAAAAGACAGCCTGGAACTTCCCAAAAACCTGACACTAACAAACTGACTGGGGAAAACAGCATTTCAATCACTGAGCCAACCTCAGAACTCCAGTTAAAACAAACACTCAACATTCACACTAAGCCAAAAATGCCCAAGGTTGCAGTGAGTACTAAGAAGCAGACACCTGAAGTTCAACAACGAGAGAATGATGATTTCCAAAATATCGAGCTTACTGACTGGTGATGTTAATTGAGTATTCATGTTATGCTGTTTAATGTGTTGGGGAACATTTGATTTAAAGGGGAGGAACTATTGTGTATTTATAGTATTTTTGTCATTCCTAATCAAAAGCACTTTAAAAGAATGATACATAGGTAATTTGCACAGGTAACCGGGCAGTGTGAACATCTCTTGAATAATGAGTTTGTTGAGCCTCCAGGCCTCCAAAAGTGAATCCTACAAACACTACAGGAACTCTGCTTGGAGAAGCCCTTTCACTTATATTTTATGGTTTATTGGTGTCTGTGATTGTTCCCAAGGATTGAGGGAGGCACATGTTCTATCTAAATTCTGAAAGGGTAACAAGTCTGAACTGGGAAATTATACTGGGCTGTACGTCAGACTTGGGGAAATTGTTAGTAGGTCCGGACAGATGGCTTTTAACAACTCACTGAAAGTGATAACTAGTCCCTCTGTTCTGTTATTTTCAGCCCTTCTCTTTGTTTCTAATGAATTCCAACAAGGTTTCAGCAGTTTTGGCTTAGAGCATTCATGCTGGTCTAATTTTCACTTGATCACCGCCTCCGTCTTTTACTTAACAGAAGATGGAGTACAAGCTAAACCCACACACACAGCAACAATTACAGCCTTTCCCTTTAACGTCGTGCTACATGCCTTTACAAAAACAATGCTTTTGATTTAAACTATTGACTGTGGATGCTCAAACTAAGGTGGTGACAGGAAAGATAAAGCAAATGCAGCATAGTTTTCAAATCCAGTCTTGTATCTCCTTATAGTTTAATTCTGTCGCCACATTGTGAAGCTTCATAGTGAATGAACCCAGTTACAAATTACATATTGCTTAGCTTCTCCATATTGTTTCTGTTTTTGTAAATTATCTGTGTATTTACAAAGGCGCTTTATTCTTCCTGACCCATGATCCTCCATGTTCTTTGCTGCTTGTAAATTACTGTCTTCAATATTTTTGATTGCTCCCCATACATTACGCTTTTTATTCCAGCCTTCTCCCAACCTGCTCTCTCCCATGTTAGGAACATTAGAAATATAAGCAAAAATAGATCATATGACCCATCATCCAACCATTCAATACAATCATGTTGAAATTGGGTTGAAACTCTAATTTCTAACTCCATATCCCTGAAGTTAAAGTTTATTTATTAGTATCACAAGTAGGCTTACACTAACACTGCAATGAAGTTACTGTGAAAATCACCAAGTTGCCACGCTCTCTGGGTACACGAGAGAATTTAGTATGGCTAATGCATCCAACCAGTACATTTTTCAGAATGTAGAAGGAAACCAGAGCACCCAGAGGAAACCCACAGACACAAGAACATTCAGATTCTGCACAGCAAGCCAAGCCAGAAATTGAACCTGGGTTTTCTGGCGCTGTGAAGAGCAGTGCTAACCAATGTGTTACCATGTAGCCCAATTCCCTGAGACATTTAAAGCTGTTTATTCCAACCTTAAAATTCAATAATGGAGCATCCACAATTCTTGAGGGCAAGACTTCCAAATATTGGATTTGAATAAGAAAATCCACCCCCCCCAACTCAGTCCTACATAATTGGCCCCATATCCTGAGAATGCACCCTGTGTTTGAGATTTCACAGCCAACAGAAGCAATTTCTCAGCATCCACCCTATTCAGAATTTGGTAGGTTGCAATGAAATTGCCGCTCATATGTCTAAGCTCCAGAGAATACAGACCCAATTTACTTAGACTCTTACCATAGGACATTCCCCTCAAACCAGGGACAAATTTAATGAATCTTCGCCATACTACCTCTAATGCAAGTATATCCTTTCTCAAGTGCAGAAATAAAAATTGCACACCACATTCTAAATGCAGCTTCACTAAAATCCTGTACAACCTTGGTTGTTTCCAACCCACTATCTCAGTTTCCTCCATTTCATTACAACTATTCTTGCACCACTGGATTTCCACAAGATATACACTTTGCATATGCTTGTTCTCTCACTAATAAGAAAGCAATGGCAAGAACAGCTTTTACCAAAGCAACAAAATTGAAACAGTCAAGCCAGCAGTAGGCAAATGTCAGCCAGGATTTTGTCAGGCTGCTGGCGGTCTTGCCCATTGGCGTAGAACCCCCGTTTCCTCTGTGTGAGTGGCCAGACAAAATCAAATGTGCTCAGATTATTAAGTGGCAGCCCTAGCAGCTGAAGTAAGGCCTGACAAGAGCTGTCGACCTTTTCATTATGCACAGATGCCAGTGTTGGACTGGGGTAAACTCAGTAAGAGTCTGGCAACACCAATTTTACCCGAACATTTACCCGAAGGTCAGAGGCCGAATGCCCGTGACCACTGAAGTGTTCGCCCACAGGAAGGGAAAACATTCTTCAAGGGGGCCTTCACGACACACGATAGCGCAGAGTCGCTGAGCAGAGACTGACACCCAAGTTCCACACACATGTGGATGGTCTTAAGAGATCTTGGCTTCATGTCACCCTATTTGTAACCCCCATACTTGCCTGGGTTAGCAAAAAACCTCACTTACTGTCTTGTCTGGAGACAATACACATCCCTCTAACCTGTGCTCAATATTCCTCCCACCCACATTGTTAACCACTTTAAGATTTGAATAGCAGGTTAGGTGTAAGGATTCACATTTTAATCAGCAATCTGTAAACTGTGCTGACAGGTGTGCTTTTGGAGACCAGAACATCTCATTCGCCTGACGAAGGCAAAAAGGGCTGAAAGCTAGCAGATTTACCATCAAATAAATCAGTTGGATTTAAAATTGGTGTATCCAGACCTTTTCATTAGTGAGTGAAGATGAGCTTACATCTTCCCATTTAAGTCCTGTGCTGCCATTAAATTGCAGTGGGTTTGGCGATAATGGAATCAGCTCATGAATGAACCTAAATGTCATTCCACCACTGTCACTGGGAATCCCATGTAAGCCCTGTAACTTAATAGCCCCCAACTATTCACAATATATTAATGATTTGGATGAGGAAACAAAATCTAATATCTCAAAGTTTCCAGATGATACCAAGTTGGATAGGAGGATGAACTGTGACAAGGATACAGAATCCTTCAGCATGTTCGGGGAGGCAATGTCCTGGTGGTATTATCGCTGGACTATTAATCTAGAAACTTAGCTAATGCTCTGAGGACCTGGGTTCAAATCCCGCCACAGCAGATGGTGAAATCTGGAAACAAGAATCCACTGATGACCACAAAGCCATTGTTAACTGTTGGAAAAACCCATCTAGTTCAGTAATGTTCTTTAGTGAAGAAAACAGCTATACTTAGCAGTTTTCAGTTCAAAGGCCATTAGGGATGGGCAATAAATGCTGGCCAGCCAGCAATGCCCATATCCCATGAATGAATTTTAAAAAAAGTTTAAAAAGGCATGATTGGACAGGTTGAGTGAGTGGACACATCAGTGGTAAATTCAGTTTAATTTGGATAAATGTGAGGTTATTCACTTGGGAAGCAAAAACAGATTAATACCTGAACGGCTGTAAATTGGGAGAGGAGAGCATGCAGTGGGACCTGGGAGTCCTTGTGCATCCATTCCTGAAGGTAAGCATGCAGGTGCAGCTGGCAGTAAAGGCGGCAAATGGCATGTTGGTTGTGGGAGGTTGAGTATAGGAGCAGGGATTTGTTCCTGCAATTATACAGGGCCATGTGAGGCCACATCTAGATATTATATGCAGCTTTAGTCTCCTTTTCTGAGGAAGGATGTTTTTGCTCTTGAGGGAGTGCAGCGAAGGTTTACCAGGCTGATTCCAGAGATAGCAGATCTGATGTATGAGGAGAGATTGACTAGGTTAGGATTGTTTTGCTGGAGTTTAGACAAATTAAGAAGGTCTCAGAGCCTTATAAAAATTTTAAACAGGACTAGACAGGGTAGATGCAGGGAGGATATTTCCGATGGCAGGGATGTCCAGAACCAGGGGTCACAACCTGAGGATTCAGGACAGACCATTTAGGACTGAGGTGAGAAGAAATTTCTTCATCCAAAGATTGATAAGCCTGTGGAATTCATTTCCACAGGAAGGGTCAGAAAGGCCTCCTCCTGCTTCTAATTTTTTTGTTTCTCTGTTAAATAGGGGAGGTTCTGCCATTGCCAGAAGGGAACAGTGGGCCCAGCCACCAGGTTTCCCTTCATGATAAGCTGGATTCAATCCAGCCCATTCTCTCTGTTCTGCACATCTCCCAACATTTCTGTAACTCTCATGTTATTTTGTAGCTATATTCTGTTATAATATTTTGTCTTAAAGCCAAGGGTAAACCAGCCAGTATGGAGGCAGAAGTAGATATCAAGTTTGAATGGGGATGGGTTTAACAACAGCAATTTCGACCAAAACTGGACGGCAGATTGAGGCTGGTAGTCTGAGAGCGAGATAACAATCAGATTCATGCCAGAATTTGAATGCTTTGAGCCTGTGGCTTCTGGGCAATGATGGGTTTAGACTCACCAACACTTTTGGATGGGAAGGTGTGGTGGAAAGCACACTGAGAAACAAGATGCTTTTGTCCGAGAAATGGTGATATGCAAATACATCTAGCTACAATCTAAAATTAAACCTGAGTAGAATTGTTTTCTTTGAGAAGGACATTCTCTCTTCAAATGGGTAACAGAAATCCCACCTTCCAACTGGGCATAGTCCCAATGCTTGAACTGTGTAATCTGCTGACCAATGAAATTTAAATGAAGCCCTGGTTGTCAAAATAGTGCAGGTCTTAAACTGATAACTGATGTCTTGACTGTTACCCGTTGTTAAAATGGAGTACGGACTGCAATACAACTTTGCCTTTTATAAAGTCTTTCAATGATTATTGATCATTAATAACAATTACTTTTCAAAAAGATCATTTCAGCAAATTAACAAATATTAGTGGAGAAACCTTTCTAAATCTTGAAAGATGGTAAATAAAAGCAATATCCAGAAACAAGTCAAAACTTCAGCAGTTTATTCTGTTCGTGTGTGGGTTGCTACCAAATGACAGATTGCCTTCAGTTAGTGAGTAGCTGGAGCACATGGAGATAGAACAGATTTTCAAGTCATTACAAATTCCTCCATGTGCCAGGCCAGGTGATGGCCAGAATGAGCAAACAGCAAGCACAAATGATAGACTATATAATTTGTTCTGGTCCTTGATGCCTCATGTGCCGAAGTTGGGACTTCCTGTGAAGTGTGGACTCTTTGGACATTACTGATACAGGCAATGTTCTTGTTTTCTAAGAGGGAACTTAACAACTCCATATGTGCTTATAAGGAGAATGTTTTAGTGTAAAATTTCATAGGTGTCCAAAAGCATTTGCAACCAATGAAATAGTACAGTCACTATTCTAACATAGTCAAAAACACATTCTCACATATCAGAACACCATTGGATTCCAGACTAGTAAAATTATTGCAAGGAATTTCTTCAAAGTTGCTCTTGTTCTGCAGCCATAACTATTCTCAAAGTGCAGTAGAAACTTCATTTATGCACACAAATCCTACACCAGAGGGTTCAGCACAAGATTTACGCTCAAAAATCCCTTTCTTCTTCCAGTTTGTGTCACAAAGGTTAAGCTTGGCATGAAATAAAGCTGCTTTTCCTCAGTAATATGCCTCAGTCTGCCCCTCAGTAGCATGCTCTATTTCAGTCATCTGACTACTTTTTACATTTTCTAAACCAGCAGCTTGGTTGAGCAAAATCAGAGAATCTTGTAGCTTCCCCTGTGGTGATATATATACCTGCACCAGAGTGTGGTGACTAGGGGATTTTCATAGTAATCTCGTTGCAGTGTTAATGGAAGCCTACTTGTGATGCTAACAAACCAACATTAAACTTAAAAAAAATTCTGTAGACTCGTGCCTACTGAAGAAATGAATCACGACAACCCAAATCATTTCACGTAGGAACAAAAAATCATCCACTCCATCAATGAAGACTGATTTTCATCCAGTCAAGGTGAAAAGGTAAGAAAAATGTGTCTAATCCACTGGAAGATCCTGTTACTCACTCACTCTCTTTCAACACAGTAATCAAAAACATATAATAAACAGGCTTATTTCATTCTGCTCCACAAATCAACTTCCCTTAACTTATAGTTTCTTCTCTCAGTTCATCATGGTGCCTAACATGGAAGTAGGGCTCACAGTTTTCAAAGAGGCGAGTTAAGATTCTGCAATTCCTTACTCCAAACCTGTACTGAAACTGAGTCCAGAAGCTGTTGTAAAATGAGCTTGATAGTTACTTAAAAAAAGAAATAATACTAAAGGATATGGCAATGTGCAGGGAAGCGAGATTAAATTAAATAGCTAGCGGAGGAAAATGCTGGCACAGACATGCAGGATAAAATTATCTGTTTCTGTGATGTAACTTTCTACAGAATCTTGTAGCCACCCCTGTGGTGAGTTTTGTGACAATGACACTTAATCAGCAGAAGGATAGTGGGTGACAAACTGTTTCACCTTCCCACTACCACTCTGATTACACCCATAGCAGAAAAGCTTATATACAGCTACCCTGTCACACTGTCTATTGATGCTTTTAAGAGGGCAATTAATGCCATTGCTGTTGGCATTAACCGAGGGGCAGGCAGGGGACTTGCCATGTGGGAGGCATACAAGTAAAGTTTGATGTGTCTGTTTGCAGACACCCTTCTTCAAAGGCATAACTTGTCTTATCAAGGGTGACTGACATTGCCCTGTCCTTAATGCTGATCCCACCTCTCCTTCTCACCATTACACAACTGTGCCTGGGTGCTTCCTCAATCTCAGGTCTCAGATGGCTGTAGTACCAGCAACAGTTCTCAATGGGCAAGATTGATTCCCTTTGGAGAAGTGCTGCCAGTGGCCTGTCAAGTGCCTGAATGGTTACTGCCTCAGAATTCTATTATAAGATTTCAGTTTACCATTAAATGAATGTAACCATTTTAAAAACAACAGATCTCATGCAGTGTCATTGTGTGAATTAATGTTTTAAATCCATTAATAATCATCTGATTAATCTCATTTCACCACATTCTGAAATGCATCCATCAACCTATTATTAGAGTGCATTGAAAAACTGGGATATTGATTTTGTTAGACGCTGCTGACAGATTTTAAAATAACATGTCCAAACAGAGAGAAAAATGGCAAACTTTTTAAAGTTTCTTTAATTATCTATTGCATATTCACCATATCATTTGCTGATCCTTCTGCCAATATTGTCTAAAACTTGGGACTACATGAGCCATAATTGGTCCCCCAATCTGAAACTCATCAGGATTCTATCATATCACATTTAAAAGACATGTCTTCTTGACTACAGCTACTTTTAATTGAGGGGACAATGTGGTATTGGATGTTTACTATGCTATTGATTGACAGATTGATGACGTAGGCTGAAGACATTGTTGTACTGAAAAAGCACTGACATTATCCGTATGTGCCTGTATCTACTTTCCTAAATGGATTTTTCATTAAGAAGTCCATCAATAAAGAATGATAAGGACAGTAGCAAACACGAATGGCAAAATCAATGACACCGTCAAGACATTGTAGAAGGAAGAGTCAATAAAAATGACTCCAATTAAGTGCAAGTCTGGAAAGTGACAGAGATATAGAGATAGTGTAGTCTTTACTTCAAGTTACAAAAATTCATTTCAATAAATCTGATAAATTAGTCTGGCACCAGAAATAAATGGTCATGGCAGCAAGTGAATTAGTCTAAAACTTGTTCACAAAAGCCTTTTTGGGAAATGAATCTGTCACACTTGCTCAGTTTTGCTTACAAGCGACACCAGTCCCAGCCTTAATGGTTGACTCACTGTTTTCTGAAGTGGTCAACAAGTCAATTGGTTGTACAAAAGCATTTTCAGTTATGGGAGGGAAAACAATACATCATTTCCCACAGGCTGAAAAATTTAAAAATACGGAATACATTTGTTTATTCCCTTTCAGTGCTTTAATACTGAATTCTTGGGTGCAGGATTAGAAGAGGGATAAAGTCTATAACATTCTTTTCTCAATATATTACATATCAGAGATCATGGAAAGTAAAATACCTGTTCAGGGTTATATTTCACCAGAACGCCAGCACCATGGAATTCTTCCAGAACATCCTTCAGTTTCTTTGTGGAGTCTAAAAGAAAGGAAGTTTTACACGTTTGTCCAAAGAAAGACAAGACTGAATTTTTACACAACAACGACAATGGGTTTTCTTTAGATTCTATAAAACAAAGTTCTGGCATACTTGAGCATTCAACAAACAGATAAGTTACTTGGAAGACAAATGACATTGCATCAGATCACATCATCCTACTTTAAGTGCAAACCCTGACCTGTCCAGAGAGTCAAGTTGAAAAACAATTGAGTCTATGCACATTGGCCTACCTACAAATTGACTAATTCTTCAAAGAACAAATGTACTGCTGTATTTAAAATGGATTCTCCCCTTCAAATCAGATATTTTTTTAAAAACCAATAGCTTCATTTATCTCTTAACTGAACAGTATAAATTTTCCCTGGCTGTGGTCAATTAAGCATGTTAGAGAGATGCTGCTATGAGTAAGACTGAGTAGCAATGGTTTATTTGGGAGCTGTCATGGAATGTCAATGGTCATTTTGACGCATGACAATCATATCATCTGCAAGTAACAAAGGCCATTCTTGCAAAGAAATTATATTGTTTCCATAACAAAACATTCCTCCCCCCCAAAAAAAATACTTTCATAACTAAGATTCATCTTAGAAGTCTGTAGTGAATAAATTTTACAACTGTCCTCAGTAACTCTGGGGCAATGGTGCGGACAGTGGAAAAGAAAATCAATCAGGGATCCTTATTCTGATCATGACCCATGGAAAAGTTAAAATGCAAATGTCAGATGAGGAATCAGATCAGGTCCTTTTTTTTTTAAATCTTAAAGTCCAATAACATATTGCCACTAAAAACCGGGAATGCAAGTCATAATGGTGAATGACACAAGCTCATATCCAATATGAGCTTATGCCTTTCACAAAGAACAAAAAAGATGGAGAGAAAGAGCAAAATGACAGTAGATAAAGCTAGACAAAGGCTACACAATATAGATAGGCTGGATTCCAATTATAGACCTCTGTGAAACAGACTGTTTGCCTTTTAATATGCAATTTAAAGTTGTTGCTGGAGGAGGAGAAAGGGCAGCAGGTGAAAGGGAGAAATGCCAGCATCACAATCAGATTAACCCAAAAGCAAATGAACAGAAATTAAAGGGGAGAAAGGGAAGAACTCAAGAGGCTCATGGTCAGAAGCCAGAAAATGAAGGACAGGAAAATGGAGGGTGAAGAGGAAATGAGTATAATAAAGGAGGAGAACTCTCATTTTGGTTTATAATTTAGAAACTGTTAATAGATATTAGTAGAGCTGGAAGGTAGGTGTGGTGGGGACTGTGTAGATGAAGTGAGCTAAAAATGAATTAAAGTGTCAGTCAAGCAGGACTTACACATTTGTAGCAAATCACCTTAAAATTTAACCTAAAATCAAGAAACAGAACCCAAAATTCAATGAAGTACTCCAAAATTATATTTATGACCATTTTAAATTGCATAATTGTTATTTAAAAACAATAGTTAAAATGTGATTTTGTTTGTAATCTCCAGTTTTTCTTGGCGAGAGACTGTATCTCACAACCAGAGAATGATTTGCAATCTTTTTGTTCTACTCTGGTGTATCTCCAAGAATCTACTTAGTTCTGTCCCATTTCTCATCTACATGCTGTCCCTCAGCAACATCATGGGAAGGCAATGTTAGTTTTCACATGTATAACAACCAGCTCGACCTCACCACCAATCTTCTCAACTTCTCCATTGTGGCGAGACTATCAGACTGCTTGTCCAACATACAGCACTGAAAGAACAGAGATTTCATAGAATCCCCACAGTGCAGAAGGAGACCATTCAGCCTACTGAGCCTGCCCTAGCCCCAGCCCCGTAATCCCACATATTTACTCCGCTAATCCTTCCTGTGACACTAAAGGGCAATTTAATGTGGCCAATGCGGCTAAGCAGTACATCTGTTGAACTGTCGGAGTTACACCAAAGAAAACCCATGCAGACATGGGGAGAACGTGCAAACTCTACATAGATAGTGACCTAAGCCAGGAATTGAACCCTAGAGCCATGAGGCAGCAGTGCTAGCCACTGTGCTACAAAATTAAATTTCGTCCAAATAAATATTGGGGAGACTGAAATCATTGATAATAACCCGGCTTCAAGTTCTAATCCCGAGCTATTCACTCCATCTCTCTCTCCTGCAATAGTCTGAAATTTAACCAGTCTCTTTGCAATCTTGGTATCATACTGGAGCCCCACTTGAGCTTCAAAACCTCATATTAGTGCCATTGCTGAAACTGCCTATTTCCATCACTGAACTTAGCCCCTGTCTCAGCATATCTGCTCACGAGGTGCTCATTCATGTCTTTGTTATCTCTACATTCCTCAACCATTCCAGTGCACTCTGCGATGGTCTTCTACATTTTGTCCTCATAAACTGGAGATCATAAATAAACTCTGTGGCCCATGTCTTAACTTGCAGCAAGTGTTTTTTCCTAACATCCGGGTTTACTGGCTGAGACTGGCTCCAGTCAAATAATGTCTGATTTTAAAGTTCTCACTCTCCCTTGTCTCATCCTTCTGCACCTCCATAATCATCTTCAGCCTGATAACCCTCCAAGATATCTATACTCCTCTCATTCTAGCCACTTGTATATCCCAAATTTTAATTCCTCCACTTAAATTGTCCATGTTTCAGGCTCCAATTCTGAAATATTTTATATACCTCTGCAACTCACTTTTCTCCTTCAACATGATACTTAAAATCTACCTCTTTGCCAAGTCTTTGGTCATCTGACCCAATATTTCCTTATGGGGCTTGCTGTCTTACTTTGTTTAAAGGACTGTACAGTGCTGATAGTTGAATTGTTGCGTGTAAAAATATATTGAAATTGTCTACAGTGTGCATCTCCATTACCCAGTAACATTATTTCTTGCATCATGATTGTTTAGTCACACTTGACACCATTTGATAAGATGGCAAGATTTTAGTGTCACATTTTCATGGTAATGTTTTCTGCCCACTGTGCAGCGACAGCTGGCTGTGAGCATCATGACATCTTTCGGGTGCCTGGATAAATCTGCTGGAATTCTCAATATAGCACAGTTAGAGCCTCCAGAGTCAACAGTGCTCTTAAATCGTTTTGAAATGCAGAAAGGCTTGCAACGTTTTTAGTTAATGAGGGCGACTTTGAAGAAGATTGAGAGAATGCTTCCATACTCTTATCAGGGTTCAAAAGGAAAGAAGGGAAATGGATGGAGAGCCAACAGCCTGAATAGTTCCATCAGTTATATGGCCACCTTTTGTATTTGGTCTTTTCAATTTCAATATCAATTTGCACACAGCAATTCAGCCAATCAGTAGTTATAGTAGAAAGTGTGTTGCAATCTATAACTTCGTCATTTTCAATTTATGGAAAAAGGCAGAGACCGGAAGACTTTAAAAAAAATACCATGATGATATGACCGTCAGTTTAGATTCACATCAAGTTTTGCCTTTCAGCTTCCTAGCAGCTCCTTCTGCTACTTTGCATTATTGTATGCCAACCACACAAGGCTTTTCTTAATTTGGAGAAGTGACAACTTATTCTACTCCAAGTTCCAAAGTTATTTTGCTTGTCAAAACTTATTACATTATTCAGAATCATTTTTGAAAAAATGGAACTTATGATCTAAATAACTAAATGGAATGATATCATCTTTTGTCAAATTATTTACTAATATATTTATGATTAAATTCTTTCCACTAAAAAATGTTTATGAATTAATTCCCTGGATTTAACATGTCACAGCATTCTTTCAAACCTCAAAAAAATGTGGTATTTATATAATTATGATGTACAGTGAATGGTGACAAAATGCTTAAGATACACTGGGAGCTGACTTGGATAACCCCCAACTTTGTTCTGTCTTCTCAATAATGATTCCACATATGACGAGTTCTAATTACACTGTTCATTGATTGCACAAATCAACAAGGATTCCAACATTTGAACTTCATAGCACTATTTAACACTAGCTTCTACTGCGTAAAGATAGATTGTGTCTCTTAAAGAAAGCTGCACTGTGCCAGGAGGAAGTCATATAGGCAGTAAATGTATCATGGGAACAGTGAGGGAATACATTACATGGAAACGTGCAGGCTCAGAAGATTTTCAGATGCTCACTGGAAAGTCTTGGTGGAGAGGGTGTAAGGAGTAGAGATGTCCTCAAACTACAAAAGATGGCACAGGGCCCTCCACACAGGGCAGAATTTTCCAGCCATGCCTGCCCCAAGACCAAAAAATCCCACCCAAGGTCCGTGTCCCACCTATGATTCCTGTCATGGGTGGGACAGGAAAATTCAGCCCGCAGTCCAAAGGCATTAGAGATGGACAGATGTGTTAGCTAATGCTAGGAGTCAAGCCTCAAGGACTTAGTTGCAATGCAACAAGACATTCATATGAGGCCAAGTGATCTGGACCTCGCACAGTAATCAAGCTCAGTGAATCTATCCTCTAATGTCATATCCCATCAACTGCAAAATCAGTGTGAGCTACTGGCCAACTCATCACTATGCTACCAACAATCTCTATTAATCAGGACACGCACCATTCATATCTTTTCACCTTCAAACAAAGCACTGCCTGCAAGCCTCTCTCACAGTTCACAGACGTTGCCAGCTATTCAATTTTGACAGCCCCATCACTCAAATGTGTGGCATGACACTCAATAACCTATTTCTTGCAGGTCATGGTTAGGCATGGGGGACTAGTGACAGTGTTTAGTGTTTCTGCCTCTGAATCATAATTTCCAGTTATCAGATCTAACTTCAGAAAGTGATGATCAAGGAGCATGCATTGATAACATGGCCAAAAAGTTTAAGATTCAACTTGTAAAACCTTCCAACATACATCAGTGGCAGGCTGAAGCAACTCAGGACTCCCTGGGGGCCTGGTTGACTCAGTTGACTGCATGGTCAGCATGGATCTAATTGGTACCAATGGTGCAGAGTTCGAGTCTTGTTCTGGCTGGGGTGGATTTCAGACTTGCCTTTTTGCTGCAGCTTGAGTAAGTCATGGTACTGTGGGATGAACTTGCCTTTGGGTAGTGTACTCAGGATGAGGATGATGATATTCAACAACAAGTAGCAGAAGCTAACCGGCAGAGGGCAGCAGACATATCTGCATGTTTTCATCCCTATATGAAAAGATAGTATTTGCCATCATTGGAACAGCCATTGCTGAGGGTGGAACAGTGTGGGATTGGAACCAAAGATATTATTCCTATGAAGCTCATCTCCAAACTCCATGGCCTAAGACTTGGCTCCTCCCTCTGCAACTGGATCCTGAACTTCCTAATCTACAGACCACAATCTGTAAGAATAGGCAACAACATCTCCTTCACGATTATCCTCAACACTGGTACCCCACAAGGCTGTGTTCTCAGCCCCATACTTTACTCTTTATACACCTATGACTGTGCAGCCAAATTCCCTTCCAACTCAATTTTCAAGTTAGCTGATGGCACCATCGTAGTGGGCCGGATCTCCAACAAAGACAGAGTACAGGAATGAGATAGAGAATCTGGTGAACTGGTGCAGCAGCAATAATCTCTCCCTCAACGTCAACAAAACATCAGAGATTGTCATTGATTTCAGGAAACACAGATGAGAACATGCACCTGTCTACATCAGTGAAGTAGTAGAAATGGTGCAGATCACTAACAACCTGTCTTGGTCTCCCTATGCCAACATGTTAGTTAAGAAAACCCACCAACGCCACTACTTTCTCAGAAGACTAAAGAAATTTGCCATGTTAGCTACAACTCTCACCAACGTTTACAGATAACCCGTAGAAAGCTTTCTTTCAGGTTGTGTCACAGCTTAGAATGGCTCCTGCTCTGCCCAAGACTACAAGGAACTACAAAAGGTCATGAACTTAGCCCAGTCTCCCATCCGTTGGCTCTCTACACTTCTCGCTAGCTTGGCAAAGCAGCCAGCATAATTAAGGACCCTATACAGTCCAGACATTCTCTCTTCCACCTTAAGTCGGGAAAAAGTCTGAGGTCATGTACCAACTGACTCAAGAGCAGCTTCTCTCCTGCTGCCATCAAACATTTGAATGGACCCATCTTGCATTAAGTTGATCTTTCTCTACACCTTAGCTATGACTGTAAAATTACATTCTGCATTCTGCTGTTTTCTTTATGAACAGTATGCTTCGTCTATATAGAACCAATACTTTTCAGTGTAAATAATACACATGACAATAAATCAAATCAAACATTGGTATCCATATATTCAATCCTTCTCAAATTCCATTTCCACCTCATCCCACAATCTCTTTAGATTTCTTTCAGTTTTCAGATGTGCAGTCAGGCAAGGACACAGCATTATCATTAGATTTCACATTCACGGCCACCAATTCAGATGTGGACATGAGTATTTCTCAGAATTGATCAGAAGTAGAATGTAGTCATTGTAATAAACTGGGCAAATGTGTTCTGCAGCCAGGGTAAGGGGCAAGGAAAGTGTAAGTGTCAATTTGCCAGAGAGTGAGGTCAGACACAGATTCCACTGCATAGGACTTGGATGGGGACTTCAGATGGGGCATTTACAGAAGAATACAGTTGATTATACAGGAAAAAAAATGCTTCATGTATTTGGAAGTCTACTTGGAAGCCTCAGTTCAAAAGCAAGGAGCTTGAAGGATTCCAGCACAACATAAGCACATGATTTGCTCACAGCTTGGAATCTATATTTTCTAACACTGAAGTGGTGGCAAACTCTGTAGATTCAATCATGAGACAGTGACTTCCATTGCAACCACCCCTTATCTGAATGCTGTGGTCAATGATATTAAAGCCATAAAATGGTTCAGAATGCTGCCGTCATGGCTGTGATTACCAGTGTTCAAGAGGACCTGAAGGGTTTCCCAGCAGCTCAGCCTCCCATTGGATTGCTGGGAATGTCAAGACACTGTCCCAGGTGATGACTCTGCTGTCATGGAGAAAAGTTAGCAGATTTGTGCTTCACATGTCATCTTCTCACCACTGCCACTCTCCCAGGATCATTGTTATTGCATCCTAGCCAGCAAGCATAAACTGCTGCCCAAGATAAATTGGGCCTCGTAGGCCCCAAGTTGCTCAAAGTTGGCCTCTAAAGCTATTATAGCTTTTTCCACTGAAAGTTCATAATGTTTCATCTACTATGTTGCAGTCATTAGGATAAAACTGGACAGGCAAAGGTTCACAGAGTCAGAATTATTTGGTGCAGAAGAAAGCTATTTATCCCATTTGTCTATATTAACTCAATGTTTTAGCGTCATTCCCCTGCCTTTTCCCCATACCCCTGCACATTGTGACTCATCCACTTTACTTGAATAGAAACAATGGCACAAGTAGTTTGCACTGCTGCCTTATGGTACCAGTGGCCCGAGTTTGATTCCCAGCTTGGGTCACATCTGTGTGGAGTTTGCAAGTTTTCCCATGTCTGCATATGTTTCCTCCAGTGCTCCAGTTTCTTCCCACAGTCCAAAAGACTTGGTTAAGTGCATTGCCATGCGAAGTTCTCCTCAGTGTATCCAACCATGCACAGGAATGTGGCGACCAGGAAATTTTCCACAGTAACTTCATTGCACTGCTAATTTAGGTCTACTTGTAACTAATAAATAAATTTGAACTTTAACTTAAAAGTAATCATAAAATTCCTTCTTGAATGCCTTAATTGAACCAGCTTCCATCATACTTCCAGTTTGGAAACTGAAGCATTGAGAAGAAACCCACAGACATGGTGAGAACATGCAAACTCCACACAGTCACCCAAGGGCAGAATTTAATCTGGGTCCCTAACACGCAAGGCAGCAGTACTAACCATTGTGCCACCAGAAAGGCTTGGGATGTGCATTCTAGTCTTTCAGAAGAACAATGTTCAGAATGAGGTAGTTAAAGCTGCAGTATTTAGTGGTTATGAGCTTGTCCCTAAAGCATATCAGTTGACATATTAAACCTTAAAAGGCCAAATGAAATGTTGTTTATAAGATTTGCTGGGAAAATATAAATGCTGTAGGAATAGTGGTTTTAATTAGAATGAAGTTAGAACAGAACTGAGAATGTAAGGGAGCTAGTGATATTGGAAGACTAAGTTTTCTGGTAGATGGGTATAATATATTGCATAGGCAACTAGAGTAGAGTAAAGGAGATATCAAGAAAACAGCAGGAACAAGGGAAAAAATCTAGTTTTACAGAGGAGGCAGAAGATGTTCTAGTAAAAAAAATGATAGTGTAGAGAATAAAATGATAATAAACCAGTAGGTCTTTATTAGCATTAAACAATCCACCTCAAAGCCCATTGTTGAAATCTGAAAGGTAAATCAGTGGCTGTAGAAAGAACAGTCCTCAGAAAAGGCTATGCCAGAAGAGGAAATTAATATTAAAGCAATAGAAATGGTACAGGTGAAGCACATTCCTCAAAGCATACTTGAAATGGAAAATATGACTCAGAATAACAAGAGAATTCTTCTTTGCTAAAAAGTGAGTCAGGCTACTGGAGGCTCTAAATATTTGTCTCAATGGGAGAAGTGCTCTTTCACTACAACAAAATAAATAAACAATTAATATTTTGAGAGATACTCTTGCAGATTAGTCATTGATGATAATGATGTAATTTATTATTCATGTGATTTGCTGAAGGTCAAAGGTATTACTAAGAAACATTCATGGAACTTCTGAATCTGTTCCCCTGTGTAGCATTAATTTATAAAGTAACTTAGTAAATGGAATTATTATGGTGGGAATGGATCCTAGTTCACCTTTGGAAAGAACAGATTTTTTATTGGGTAACAATTGGCTAATGGGAACAGTGACATGGTGATGACTATTGTGCAGCAGACATTTGATCATATTAAATCTTGCCACATTTTGAAAAATTACTGTCAGCAACCACAAAGTTTAATATTGATAACAAGCAATTCAAGGAAATACTGATTAGCCTAGATAACAAACTCTCCTTTGCAAAAGATGCTAGTGAAAAAAAAATGGTACAAACTCTGAAGTATCAGTCATAGTTAGTAAAACATTTGAGTGAGGACTTGAAATGTCTAACATGACAAATTCATTTAATTCAACAAAGATACATCTTCAGTTGTAACATGATGGAACTTCAAGCATCAGAATTCTCTAAGTATATCCTAGAACAGGAAACCCCAAATCAGAATATTTGATTCAATGCTAAATTAAAAAGCATGACTGATGAACTTCATCATGAAGAGAGAGAGGAGCTTAGAATTATGCCTACAGTTAAAAAAGGATGCCAGTTAGCCTTTAACTTGATTTTAGCTTAACAATGTTTCATTTAATAAGAGGAAGAAACAAGTTTTGAGTTATGATAATTTTGTAATGTTCAAATCCTTCTAGTCCTATATTTTACATGTGATGACTTTTGTTTCAGTTAAGCATTTACGAACTGTATCATATAATGTGTAGTTGCAAAACAAAATAAAACATTAATTGGTCTGGTATTTTATAAACTATTTATTAAAGTATATGATGTTAAGTAAGAGTTTCTTGTAAATAAACTGTACAGCTATTGTAACAAAGCATTTACTGTAGTGAATTTTTCCTTCTTTCAAGAGAAAAAGGGTCACAAAATCCATTGATCTTCATGCTCCATCTATGGAGATTGTAACACAAGTTAAAGGATGTTACCATGTCAATTGTATTGGCTCCTACCTAGTAGAGGGTGGAACCCTCGAAGTATTTTGTTGGGTCACCTGATCAGTTCAAATGTCAGTGAACAGCTCTTCTTGAGGAGCCTGAGTTAGGGAGTCTGCAAGTCAAAAAATGCCATGGAGATAGAGTCAGACAGAGATACCAATTTAAAAGCTTTGAAAGAGGGTTACAGGGAGCAGACTGAGTAAACAGAATTGTGGAGCAAAGGTACTCCTTTGGAGCAGTGGTCCTCTCCTTAGCATAGCTACAGATGAAATCATAGCCTCCTGCTACACTGCAGGGATTCTATCTGTCCTTATGAATCTGCACCAACTCTTACCCATTATCTCAACCTATCCCAGTAATCCCACATAGTTACCCTGAAATCTCACTCAACCTATATATTTTGGGACACCAAGGAGCAATTTAGCTTGAACTAGGCTTATCGTTACACCCTTTTTTGAACAAGAGTTTAATATCTGTAATTTTCTGGTCCTCTGGCTGAATTTAAGGAAAATTGGAAAATTATGGCGTGTCTCTGCAATTTACACTCTCACTTCCTTCATTCCAGTTTATTTAGTTCTTGAACCTTATGAACTGTGAATACGGACAGCTTATTTAATACTTCGTCCACAACAATTTAAATACTTCAAGTATCTCGTGGATACTCAGGTATTCTAGTCGATACTCAAAAGCTTTTTCCCCAGGGTGGAAAAGTCAATTGGTAGGGGACATAGGTTTAAAGTGTGAGGGGCAAGGTTTTAAAGGTGATGTACGAGGCAGATTTTTTTTTTTAAAAACACAGACAATAGTTGGTGCCTGGAACTCACTGCCAGGAAAGGTACTGGAAGCAGATACGGTGGTGACTTTTAAGGACCATCTTCACAAGTGCATGAATAGGATGGGAATAGAGGGATATGGTCCCCGCAAGGTAGAGTGTTTTAGTTAAGTTGGGCAGCATGGTCAGTGCAGGCTTGAAGGGCCTGTTCCTGTGCTGTCACTTTTTTTTGTTCTTTGTTCTTATCTGATGTACTTTCTTTTACACTATGACCTGGAAGCATCTTTTTCCTTGACAGATGCAGAATATTCACTTAATACTTCAGCCATGCCTTGTCTTCGTGCATTAACCATTTTTCTGATTCCTAATCAGTCCCATATGCTCCTCCTCTTACAATCTTTTCACTAATTATGTGTAGAGAAGACTGTCTAATGTAGACTCTTGGTTTCTTCCCATATTCTTTTTCCTTCTTATTATCCTCTAAACTTACTTTGTTTGGCATGGTTCCCAAGTCAATTATCTACCTAACACCAGTCATACTTTTCTGCATCATCTAGGAAGTTATGGATTTGTTTGCCATACCTTTTCATGAGAATATATTTTAAACTGCCCTTGAGCTTGAAGGCAGCCCATTGCTCAGTTTCAAATCTGGGTCAGATCCATTCTTACGCCAGTTAATTATATTCATATTCTGAATTGCTCCTTGTCCTCTTCCGGTCTAAATTTTATAATACAATGCTCATTATCCAAATTGTTCCCCAACTGACATTTGATCCATTTCGCCCACCTCATTCCCAAGAACCAGGTTAAGCAGCATTTCTTTTTCATTGACTAGTAACATATTGCTTAGGAATTTTACTGAACAATTTTAAAAAACACTTTTCTCTCTCTGACCTACTGTATTGCCACTCCAGTCTACATTTGGGTAATTAAGGTTCTCCCATCATAATTAATGCATAATTCTTGCTTTTCTGTTTTTTATTTGCAAATCTGTTCCTCTCTTTCCCATTAGTTGGTGGTTGAGCCTCTAGCCAAATAGGTATTGTATTTGACCTTTCTGGAAATCCTCTCCCTCCAGCACTACAATCTTCTCATTAGTCAACACCGCCACCTCTCCCTCTTTTCTTCATTTCCTAACTTTTCTGAAATTTTGTTAGACACAAGGTGTTAATACTCAGTTTGGCCCTCCTTTGAGCCAGTTCTCTCTTTCTCCCCGCATCATCATATTTCTATGGGGGCTATCCATATCTGTAATTCATTCCCTTAGTAGCTGTTTTATGGTGGGGTTTTTTGCCCAATGTAATCAAGCATTTCCCCCACAGGTTATAACATAGCTAGTGGAAGGCTGCTCGTTTCACCAAGACTACAGGATGCTGTCAAGCAATAATGAGGCTGGAAGACCTGACTTCAAATACATCATGCTTCAGAATAGATGACAGTAATCTGGACTGAGCAGTAACACCAAGGGCAGTGATGAAATGAAAGTAATGGGAGGGAGAGTTCAAAGTGCAGATAACATGTCTGAGTCCCACAGAGTCATTACCACACCACCGAGATAGTGTCTCAGCAACCTTAATAATGTTAGAGGATGGACTACTGAGATGCTGTGAGAGCCTGGTACTTGCAGCTATGATAGCAACAGGCATTGTTGCCTGTGCTACAGTGGAAGCCAAGTCAATGGTTATCAGACACTACATCATGGTCTGCAAACATTTCCAGAGTGTTGGCCACTACTTCAGGTGGTCTGTAAAGCCTATTGGTATCAGGCTGCTCCATATTCTTTGGCAATTGTTCTGGCAAGTCTACTAATGCATCAAGCCGTTCACTGTGCATACCCATAAGCATTTTTCAGTCAACTACCTTATCAAAGTCCTCGGCAGTGGAACTCATATACAACATCTCAGTCCAAGAAACTGACATCTCTGCATTCTTTTCCTCTGTCCCTTGTGCATAGTGACTCCATATAAGCAGATCCTGGATAAAGTGCCAGTGTCTGAGTTAGTGGCTGTGAATGTCAGAGAGATTGATGTTGTTTCACATTCCTCTTCAGGCTCTTACAGTATTATCTGATCAATAACAGTTAGTGAGTACCTGAAAGGAGAAAGACACAAGGATAGGTTGTGGTGACAGAATAGCAGTTGCAGGTTGATACCAACTACACTCCATAAATCAAAGTCTGGTGAGGAGGACGGGATGGCAGAAAGAAGATTATTTATGAGATGCATTTAGCTCTGCTCTGGCCAGTGCCTATGTCCAGCTAGTGGTTATAGGATCCAAATGATCCCATAACTCTAAGACATTGGAGACAAATTAGCCCATTCAGCCCATTGAGTGATGGTGTAGACTCAATCATGGCTGATATGTTTCCCAATCCCATTCTCCCACTTTCTCCCCCGTAACCTTTGATCTCCTTACCAATCAAGAATCTCTGTCTTAAATACACTCAATAACCTGGCCTTCAAAGCCTTCTGTCACAATGAATTCGCTAGATTCACTGCTCTTTGAAGAAATTCCTTCTCATCTCACTTTTAAAGAGTCATCCCTTTACTCTGAGGCTCAGATCCTGATCCCTCCTACTAATGGAAACACCTTCCCCTTGTCCACTCTATTTTGATATTTCAGTATTCTAAACAGATTCAACTTCAAACGTTGGCTCTATTCTCTTTCTGCAGATGTTGTCAGACCTGCTGAGTTTTTCCAGCATTTTCTGTTTTTCCTTCCCAAGCTATGTTAAGAGGGAAGAAGACCCCTCTCCCCAGCCATCCCGTCCTTCAAGGTCTCCAGTGTTGCATCGAAGAGTCATGGAATGCCACAATTCCTTTTTTCCCTGCTTAGAATATCTTCCTTAAATTCTTCCAGTAACAATTGCAACCAGAATGCACTGCCCTTTAAGAGGTGCAGGTTGGTTGTCAGTGTAAGTTAGCTTAAAGTGGGGCTAGCCTCATACAAATCTAGATCCCTGTTGAGGGATTAACCACATTAACATTGGGCTGTATCCCATAGTTGTTTAAATTAGCAGCCAGCATGAAATTTGTATGTTGCTTGCATCTGAATGGTGTGGGTTAGTGCTGGACCCTGATCTCCATGCTCATTTTCGGGCCTCATCATTTCCCAGCACTATCACCCACTGCCACAATGAGTTTAAACCCAGGGTTATGTCAAAGCCTTAAGTTTTGAAATATTAATTTAAGATAAGCATTACAAGATGCTTCAAAATGTTTTTATAAAAGATAACATTTTTGTTCTTATAAAAAAGTTGTTTCCATGTTGCTTTTGGACAATAGAAATTTCAGTTACAAAAGTTAATAGATTTTCCAAAAGCATTTTGAAGGTTTTGTGAAGTTCAGAAAAAAAATGATTGCGTTTTGTATAAATATCGACACGGGAACAGCTCTACTTTCCATCATTCCATGGCGCAGCTGGAGAATGCAACAAGTTTCTGACTAAGCAAAATTAATGAAGACAAACTTGCCATTCAACAAAGAGCTGCTGCAGGGGTCATTCATTCTGGGGCTGGAGAGGAGGCCAGATATTAACTGCAAATTGAAATAAAAGCTGGTGTACTTTTTATGCAGCAGTCCTACCCTACAGCACAAGCCAATTCTGATCATAACACTAATCTGTTCTCTCCTAGTTACCAATAAACCTACTAACATTGCAGAAATTTGTTTCTTAAAACTAGGCAATAACAGTAAATCATGGAATCTGGTGAACATCAAGCTACTTCAAGCACAAAAATCTTTATTAAATAGCATGCATGAGGATTGGATGGTGGCAGTTCATCAAAAAAAAAAATGCCAGTTAATGGATAGTTCTGTTTACCAATGAAATATAGTGCAAGACTTGAAGGATGAACTCATATTCAAGTACTCTGGAAGCAAAGTATTCTTTTTACTCTACTCTTTAACAGTACATTCAAACAAAGTATAAAATAATATAGTATTTCAGTAAGTGGTATGGATAACTTTGTAATTGTTCCCAGTTGATAAAGTGATAATTCAGATCAGAAGAAAGTCAGAAATTCCAGTTAGTAGAGAATTCCAATTGGCCACAATGCTAGATTAAAATGCTTACTGTTTATCGTTATCGTATTGTTTCCCTCCTACTTCTTTCTGGAGAGGCAGTTTTCTGATTTTCATATGCTAATAAAGGTTGCTTGTTACAGTTTTTTTTTTGCAGCTATTTGCCTTTAATAACTTTGAGCCACAGCTCCAAGGGCACAATAAACTCAACAGCTATATGGAGTTGCTACATCCAATAGACAAGTGTTACTTTCAAACACTGCTTCTGCACCAGAAGAAACTGGAATGCTTTTTGCCAGTTCTCCAAGTCAACCTGCCACAGTGTCTCACACCTCATCCAATTTCTGCTTTCTGCAACCTCTTCCTTTCTTTTTATTCATTCAACACATGGGTGTCGTTGGCCAGCATATATTGCCCATCTTTAGTTGCTCTTGAGAAGATGGTGGTGAGCCGCCTTCTTGAATTGCTGCAATCCATGTTCTGTTGGTTGACCACAGTAGCATTAGTGAGGGAATTTCAGGATTTTGACCCAGCGACTGTGAGGGAATGGTGATAAATTTCCAAGTCAGGATGGTGAGTGACTTGGAGGGGAACCTGCAGGTAACGGTGTACCCATTGTATGTGCTGCCTTGTCCTTCAAGATGGAAGTGATCGTGGATTAGAAGTGCTGTCTAAAAATCTTTGGTGAATTGCTGCAGTGTATCTTGTAAATAATATGCACTGTTGCTACTGAGGGTCGATAGTGGAAGGAGTTGATGTTTGTAGATGTGGTACCAATCAAGCAGGCTGCTTTGTCCTGGATGGTGTTAAATCTTCTTGCATGTTGTTCGCATTGCGCCCATCCAAGCAAGTGGAGAGTATTCCTCATATTCCTGACTTGTGCATGGTGGATAGGCTTTGGGGAGTCAGGAGGTGAGTTACTTGCTGAGGACGTGGAAACTCCACATAGAGTCAGCCAAGACAGGAAGTGAGCCCAGGTCCCTGGTGCTGTGAGCCAGCAGTGCTAACCACTACAACACTATGTCATTCACTGAGCTCAAATGAAGATCACATTTTTAGTTTTACTCATGCCGTTGCTTTTGGAGCCATCGTGCTTCACAATGCTCAGAAATCGTATCGGGATTCTGGCAGAATGGGTTCTGTAAGTGAAAGTAGCTACTTTGGTAGTTATTCTGGCAAGGATCTTGCCTACCTTGAGCGTAGAGCTATGAATTGGTAGTTGTCACATTCAGCCTGACCTGGAAATATATCGCTGTTCCCTCGCAGTCGCTGGCTTGACGATTGAGACAATTTTGGCAGTCTCCCAGTTTCCTGGGAGCCTCATTTCATGCTAGCTTTGCTAAAAAAGTATATTCTAAAACATAAGCTAGTACTTTAGCACAAGTGAGGTATCATAGCAAGGAAGTCTTGAATCACAACAGTGGTTTATTGAAAGAAAGATGAAACTATATACAAACAATGCAGCTGCAAGACTTGTTCCATTGACTTCCAGTCTCACATTAGAAGTTTCCTCTTCCAGAGTCTGTACTCTAACACCAATAGGTATTGGTTTATATATTTCCTCCTGATAATCCCAGGAAGATTGCATGACCCACACACATCTGCCCCTTAAAAAAAGGGGCCACAGTACCACAACAGCACCATATGTCATTCACCAATGCTTCAAATTTTAAACGCTCATCCCTGCACTCAGATCTTTCATATTGTCTCACTCCGTCTTAGCTCTGTAACTTGCTTCAGCACTGCAGTCACTGGAAAATTCCAGTTCTAAATTCTCATATAGAAAGTAGAAAATAGATTGAATGCCTTATTCTCCCATTGCATGATCACAGTTGCAGTATTTTTGTGCAAATCTCCAACTCTATGTCCCAGCTAGAAAGAGGGCAGGGGAGAGCCACTGAAATGATTAGGGAGCTGAATACACAAGAATAGGGGCCACTCTTCGAATTGCAGAGATTGAAGAAAAATATTTAAAATGACTGAGGCTCGGATAGATGATCAGAGTATTTGACCTTTAATTGAGGAGGGCAGCAGAATAAAGTGCCGATGCCACACAGACTGCAAGAGTCAATTAGAGACCAAGGACAATAAAGGGATGGACAGTAAATATTAACCTTCTCAGTATGACCTACATCCCATGAAGGAATGAAGAGAAAGTGAAGAGTATGCACTGAAAATGGGTTGATTTCAGAAAGGTAGAAGAAAACAATGAAATTGTACATCAGAATTGCTTCCACCAATATGGACAAACCTTTAAAAATAAGAGACACAATGGCTACAACTATCAGAAAAGTGGATTGGATAGAACTTTGCCAGCTTTGAGATTTCCTTTTTTTCAATTTGGTGAAAAGTCATAACAAATATTTATATCATCTGAATGATTGGAAATGAAATTCAAGAAAATGAAATTCAAGAAAATGTAGATTTCCTACAATTATATAACTGTAACCAGATCAACTGTAAATTTACTCCCAAGTTAGACATGTTGAGAGAAATATTGAACGTGTGACCTATTAAAAAGGTTCACAATGCTCCAAAAATCAATTCTTATTTGGTTTGATATGTTAAAATCTATCACTTTCTGATAAGTCCAGTGAACTGTAACGAAACATTCAAATAGCATTCTGGTTAACAAGGAGTGTTTTCAGGGAAGACTCCAGACAGGATTTTTATGAACAGCAAGAAAATATCCTGTTGAAAAAAGTAATTGCACCGGTCCACATTTACTGTTCATTTAATTATATTAATATGGGAACAGATTATTGTTAAGGTTCTTTTGTCATTCGCTATACAGTTCTCAATTGGCAGGCCAACTAACTACTAATTTATAAGAACTTTAACAGGAACTACATAGATAATTGCTGGGTGGGGTGCAGAACTAATTGTTATAGCAGTCAAGTATTTTGACTTTTCTCCTCCCTCCCCAGTTCTGGCCCTATTATACTTTATTTAATTGCACAGAACTGAGTGCTATAAATTAGTATGCAGCAGTATGCAGAAATGCTCTCAACTCATGTTCACATTTAGAAGTTGCTTTCATTCAATGTGCAGATGCAATGAAGCATAGATCAGGTGATTCAAGTCTTCAGGACAATAGCAGTAGATGGGAGTGACTGTCGGGACAACGGGTTGAGTTCAGAAAAAAAATGCAATGCAGGAACTCTCAAGTGGGATCCACTAGAAGGTTATAAAAGGGAACTGTCAGTATGTGTCTGTCTCCATCGCACTGGCAAAATTAAAGTCAACTTAATGTTGCTGCCTCAAGGTCACAATAGCACAAGAGTTTTACCTTTCAGCCCAGGTCAATCAACCCCAGCACAGTATCACTTTGGTTCCTGGCACACATGGTGAGAGAAACTGGAAATTGTCATTTGGCCCCAAAGATCAATGGTCATCAGACCAGTCTTGTCAAAATGAGAGCATCCTCTCTCAGCAAGCTCACTCCGTTAAGCTTGTTACTAACAGCAAGAGAAGCGATAGCTGAAATGGTCATCAGTCCTATCAGCACTTGATCAACTCCAGTAAATTTTTATTAGAATTAGTTCAAATGTTAATTTTAAAATTTCACAGGTGCCTTACTGAAATATTTATTGTGGAGATGAGGACTTTAATTGGGAAGACTCGTCATTGTGTTTGCCACCAAGAGTAGGAGTTGTGTAAGCCTCAAAACATGCACTTCCCTGCTCAGCAACCACATTTTGGTGGCTGAGCAGGGAAGAAGTGCATGTTATGTGGCCAGTGGTACTCAATTTCAAAACATTGCTTAAATTATATGCAAGTACTTAGTCATTTGTGACACATCATGAGTCATGTGTTAAGTCAGTCTTGAATATATCCAGCAAATAGAAATTCTAACTTGGAACAAATCTTATTGGCTCTGTTTGTTGTTACTTGGTGCAGATTGAAGATGGTCATGTTTTAACTGCTCTGTACTCATTGGATGTGATTTTTCTGTACAAATTGATTTTGATTTTATGGAGGGATGCAGGATAGCATGTTTAGCCTAATTCAACATTGAGCCAGGAATTGACATGCTGACAAAGCAGACGATTTTTCTTCAAAACTTAAGTTACTTGAGACAATTTGTCACTGGCAACACCAATGAGAACACAATGGGATAGAAAATAATCCATACCATTTTTGGCAGCCAGAATCGTGATTATCGATCGACTCATACCCATTATCACTGAGATACGTAGTGTGGAGTGTGCAATCTTGGTGCTGCCTCTTCACTTACTAGCTACAGTGCTAGTCCATACAGAAGCCATACTGCTAGCTGCCTGAGCACTCAGCACAGGGATAAGCAGTATGCACAGAAAACATACGTGCAAGAACAGGCTGCTTTGCTGAAAGACAGTCTGTCCTGAAACTGCAGTATATCACAAGAAGCTGCCATTGAACATCAATGCTTCAATTCAAAATGAAGAAAATAAGAAAGAGGTAGGGCTCTCATGAATGTGATGCAGATGGTCTTATTGGTGATGGAGGAGGAGAAACTCATGTTTCCATGATAAGGGATCAAGAGCATTGGAAGGTACCAGAGGATGAAGCGTATGTTAGGTGTAGTTCTGAGTGCCAGAGACTGCTGATGGGTGAATGATGCAGTATATTGACCAGTGTTAATGGTTAGTGAGTACTAGGTAAGAGGAGATGTCATGTGAAAATGCATTCACTGGCATTGACATGAGGTCATTACAAGTTGCCTTGTTACAGAATACACAGCCTCTTCGATCTACTCATGTAACCAAAATTTTTGATGTCTGCAAAACAGTGGAAATTTATCACGTGTTCAGTGCAGGAAAATTCTAATCTGGCCAATTACTGCTTGATCATCAGCAATGCGATGGAAGGGGTCATTGACAATTCTATCAAACAACAATTAGTCAGCAATAACCAGTGTTTCATTAGCACAACTTGATAATGGGAATGGGTTTTCTCGCTTTCCATCCTGTCTCCTCTTCCCTCACACCAATCTTCCCCTTTTCTGATGGCCTGCCCATAAACACTAAAAGAACTGCCACTTGCTAAAGTAGAATATAGGGGGAGAGGGAGGGAGGACAGACAATTACACAATACTGATAACAAGGCCCTGTCACTTGATCGGACATTCACAACCAGCAGTTCAAATATTGGTATCACATGTACTTTAGAGGCTATCGAGTTGGAATCTGCAGGCATGAATGGGTTTCAGCCAGGGGGGATGAATAAAGAATAGAATCTTTTGTTTGCCCGCCTCACCAGAGGGCAAAGCCATGATGATTAGTGCAACAGGGGATTCAGATGAGAACTTCAATGGCAGGGATCTCCTATAGACTTGAAATTCAGACTCCAGACATCCTGACAGAATCTCAGCATTTTAGTAAATCATATATAAAACTATTAGGAAAAGTAAGATATTGTACAGTTAATGAGGAGGTGTTATGAAAATAGTTTGCAATGGCTAAGTTTCTCTCCTGAAACACAATTTTTTCCAATTAACTAAATAACAAAAAGTGAGCTTTTCACATGGATAAGGGGGTAGTCAAAGATAATCAGGCTGAATAATAATAGTACCCATGGATTACAGGCAAGAGTAACTAAATGTAGAATCAGAGCTGGAAGGATTCATCTGAAAGCTCTGGAGTTTGATAGCTTTGACATTTGATGCTGGAAATCAGATTGCCCAAGGATATTTGTCAGATGAATTTGCTATGCTTGTCCTACTTAATGGTTCAAGGAGAATCATTCAGAACCCAGGAACTGAAGCCAATTTCTAATGTACTTGGATAAAAACAGACAGACAGCTCAAGTTTGAGACACCTCTTTGCAAACTGCCAAATAATTTCCTACAAGGAATCATGCTAAGGTTTTAAAACAATACCACTAGGGGATCTTTTTTTCAATCTCCCACTCAACTAATCCCTCAAGACTGAACTCAAGAGCACTAATGGAACAATTGCTTCATTGATACATGGATGGAATGGAGGTAGAAACTCAAAATCATCACACAATGTGCCTCCTTCTGTTGTGCACACTAGGTGAAAACAGCTGTAGGAAGATCTGCAGTCTGATTATCTCTCATCCTACCTCGATACAAAATTGAGCCCTTCTGCAGCAAAAGGGAAAAACAATTCTGCAAACTGGCAATGGAATTAAGGCTCACAGGTGTAATTATCATTCCTCCATTTTTTATTCTTTAAAAAGGTTTTCCATAGGTCTTTCAGTAAAATTAAGGTGGATGAGCAAAAGAAGTCACAAGCTTACGTTAACACTGCAACAAGGTTATTGTGAAATTCCCATAGTTGCCATATTCAGGCCCCTATTCGGGTCAATGCACTTAACCAATGCGTCTTTCAGACTGTGGGAAGAAACCAGAGCATCTGGAGGAAATGCATGCAGACACAGGGAGAATGTACAAACTCCACACAATGATCCAAGCTGGGAATCAAACCCGAGTCTCTAGCGCTATGAGACAGTGATGCTAACCACTGTGCCACTCATACTAAGATATTCATGTGTCTTAGATGACAAAACCCTGGAAAGACAACAGATAACTTACAATGAACTCCATTCTCATTGGAAGGTAGATTGTTTTCTGTTTTATAAAGGAAGGTATATTTGCTGTTGACATTCTAACTATACTGTCAGGCAGGGAGGAAATGGACGAGTAAGAGCCTTGGTGTACGAAAAAAGTTGATTTGCTGGTTAAGAAGAAAAAGGAGGCTTATGTCAGGATGAGGCTTGAAGGCTCAGATAGTGCAATGGATAGCTATAGATTAGCCAGGAAGGAGGTAAAAAGTGAATTGAGGAGAGCTAAGAGGGGACACGAGAAGATGTTGGCTGATAGCTTTAGGATTCTCCTTAATCCTTTCTTTCGATATGTTAAGAATAGAAGATTGGTTAGGGCAAGATTAGGGCCAGTCATAGACAGCAGTGGGAAGTTGTGCGTGGAGCCTGAAGAGATTGGAGAGGTACTGAATAAATAGTTCTCTTCGGTATTCACGCAGGGTGATGTAAATGTAGTTATGGAGAACACTGAGGTACAGGGTTGCAAACTGGAAAGTATTGTAGTAGATAGGGAGGATGTGCTAGATATTCTCGAGGGTTTGAAGTTGGATAAGTCCCCTGGGCCGGACGGGATTTACCCTAGGATTCTCTGGAGGCAAGAGAGGAGATTGCAGAGCCTCTGGCTCTGATCTTCAGGTCCTCGTTGGTTACGGGTGTGGGTCCGGAGGACTGGAGGATAGCGAATGTGGTCCCATTGTTTAAGAAGGGGAAGAGAGACCTTCCAGGGAATTATAGGCCAGTGAGTCTTACTTCTGTTGTGGGCAAAGTATTGGAGAGAATTATTAGGATAGGATTTATAGTTATTTAGAGAGAAATGAATTGATTGGGGATAGTCAGCATGGTTTTGTGAAGGGTAGGTCATGCCTTACTAACCTCATTGAGTTTTTTTGAGAAAGTGACCAGAGAGGTGGATGGGGGTAAGGCGGTTGATGTAGTATATATGGACTTTAGTAAGGCTTTTGATAAGGTGGCCCATGGAAGACTTCTACAGAAAATGCAGATGTGTGGAATAGAGGGCGATTTAGCTAATTGGATTAGGAATTGGCTGGCAGATAGAAGACAGAGGGTGGTGGTTGATGGGAGATATTCATCGTGGAGTTCGGGGACGAGTGGTGTGCCTCAGGGGTCTGTTTTGGGGCCCCTGCTGTTTGTAATTTTTATAAATGATCTGGATGAGGGTATTGAGGGATGGATCAGTAAATTTGCAGATGACACTAAAGTTGGTGGAGTTGTAGATAGTGAAGAGGGGTGTTTTAGTTTACAGAGTGACTTGGACAAGTTGCAGAGCTGGGCCGAGAGGTGGCAAATGGAGTTTAATGTGGAAAAGTGTGAGGTAATGCACTTTGGCAGGAACAATAAATGTGTAGAGTATAGTGCTAATGGTAGGGCTCTTAATAGTGTTGAGGAACAGAAGGATCTTGGTGTATGTGTCAATAGATCCCTGAAAGTATGCAGTCAAGTGGATAAAGTTGTTAAGAAGGCATATGGAGTCTTAGCTTTTATTGGTAGGGGGATTGAATTTAGGAGCAGCAGCATCATGTTGCAACTGTACAAAACTCTAGTGCGGCCGCACTTGGAGTATTGTGTGCAGGTCTGGTCCCCACATTATAAGAAAGAGGTGGAGGCATTGGAGAGGGTACAGAGGAGGTTTACCAGGATGTTGCCTGGTATGGAGGGCAGGTCTTATGAAGAGAGGCTGAGGGATTTGAGGTTATTTTCGTTAGAAAGGAGACGGCTAAGAGGGGACCTAATCGAAACATATAAGATGATTAGAGGTTTAGATAGGGTGGACAGTGATAGCCTTTTTCCTAGGATGGAGAAAGCTAGCACGAGGGGAAACAGCTTTAAATTAAGGGGTATGAGTTATAGGACAGATATCAGAGGTAGGTTCTTTACTCAAAGAGTGATTAGGGAGTGGAATGCCCTGCCTGCAGCTGTTGTAGATGTGCCAAGTTTGGTGGCGTTTAAGAGGTTAATTGATAAAGTATATGGAAGAAGGGAATGGTTTAGTTTGGAGGGGCATTGCTTTTTATTTTGGTCGGCACAACATCGAAGGCCGAAGGGCCTGTTCTGTGCTGTATTGTTCTATGTTCTATGTTCTATATCAGCTTACTGTAATAATACATCATTGTGAAGTTATAATATATTTGGATTGTAATTTATAAAGTAATTGGATTGAAATCTATTTGGATGAATTGTTTAAATAAAGTGCCAGTAAAAGAGTACGGTGTTCTCCTAGTGACTTGGCCAATGATCATCCTTTCATTAGCAATAACACCACAGATTACCTGGTCAGTTAACACATCATTACTTATGGGACATTTCTGCATGTGTTGATACACCAACACTAACATCACTTCAAAAAATGTCCAAATACATTATAATTTTGCAGTGATAAATTACTACAACAACAAGCGGATATAATTACAATGTCAACAGCAAATATACCTTCCTTTACATAACAGCAAATAATCTCCCTTCCAATGAGAATGGAGTTCATTGTAAGTTATCTGTTGTTTTCCAGAGTTTTGCCATCTAAAAGCACGTAGTGAAGTGTTTCAAATGTCCCAAAAATACAACTTCCTCAGCATGCAACAGAGGCCTGGGCAGGGTGGTAACTAATGTTGCAGCCAGTCTTCTGTTCTTAAAGCCAGTTTGTTTCTCTTGAAAGGAAACTGCACTAAATTACAGGAGGTTACTGCTGAATAATATCTGCAATTGTAAAGGTGGAAGATTGAACACCAGAGCAGGGAAAGGATCACAGAAGTAACAAGGGAGTATCTTTGTCACGGAGCTTAACAGGAGGAGCTATATCGTGGTTGTTTAAGGGAGCCAGAAGGTCCTCGGGAACATCTTCAGAAAGGATTGGAAAACAATGGGCAGTGAGGCCAATTCCTACCATCGGACTTTGAGCAGCTGCCTGTCATGCCACCAGTCTAAAAGACCTCTCAGAGGATGTCAAGGTCGGTGAATGAGTCATCACATAACATCTCTCCATTCCTCTAGCAGTATCTCTTAGTTACATAATACACTATTCTCCCATCATTTACCCATCAGCAGTTCTTGGTATTCAGGAATTATGTGACAGGCTAACACTCCACCTCAGCTTACCAAAGCTGCCAGTCTCACACCCATCTACATACATTCCAGCTATTTAACTATGGCAGACACAACACCAAAACAAAGTGCTACTAGCCTCTGTCTTACAGGCTGAGGTGATACAGTCAGAAGTAGCAGAGCAGAACCAGCAGGGACCAAGGACATCTGTACTTCCTGAGCACTACAGAGGTAATGATTCTCAATTTCAAGGGAGCATCCACCTTGGAGCTCATGATATCCCTCTCCCCAGAAAAATTCCCAAATAACAGGGGCATAATGATTATGTTTTTGTCTTATGCTACTAGTTGCCTCAAGGTATTACAATGGTTACTTCAACACTTAGAAAAATACACTTGCTAACACAGGGTATGAATTGTATAGGGTGGTATATAACTATAAATGTTTTGCACTGTAAATAAATCTAACCTAACCAAAGATCAGTTCTGATTTTATTAACTATCAGGAATAAAAACAAGATTGCAAAAAGGTGACAGCCAAAAAAAAAGAATTCTCTACAATTCTAGTGGCCATTCTGGACCATGGCAGCAAGCAAATGTAAATTGGCAGGGTAGGACTACCCTTCAATGTTCTTGGAGACTGGACCATATGACTAACAGAACAGTGAAGTAGCAATGTGGGCATTAGATATATGCCTTGCAAGAAGGAAACAAAGTATCATAGTGGCATTGTCACTTCCTAAATTAAAATCAGAAACAGCATATTTAGTGAACTGAAACAAAAACAGAAAAATGCTGGAAAATCTCAGCAGGTTTGACAGCATTTGTGGAGAGTAGAGCCAATGTTTCAAGTCTGGATGACCCTTCAGAGCATCTAGACTATCCAGGCTTGAAACATTGGCTCTACTCTCTCTCACGACTTGAAGAGCAGGTTATTTGTAAAGACTCGCATTCTAATCACTAATCTGTAAACTGTCTGTGCAGTTATATGCTCTGTCTGAGGCCAGAACTCTCCATTCACCTGACAAAGGGACAAACCCTGAAAGCTTGTGAGTTTACTATCAAATAAATCAGTTGGACTTAAACCTGGTGTTGTCAGACTTTTTACTGTTTCTATTTTCTCTCCACAGATGTTGTCAGACCTGCAGAGATTTTCTGGCATTTTTCTGTTTTTGTTTCAGATTTCAGCAACTGCATTTATATTTTGTGACCTGCTATTAGTTGACTATTGATGAAGGTATGAATCTTCCATTAGGGCTCATGGTTAAAATTTGCAATATGATTTGTTGTATGTCGACGAGGTGTGATCAGATTTAATAAATATTGAAAGACAGCTGATGGTTATTCCATGGAGGAGTATGTCACGGACTTAAAACACTGAAGTAACTTGTTTAAGTTCACTTCCAGCATTTAAAATTTCTGGATTGTGCCAAGGTATTGTATATACGGGTCATTTAGTGAATCTGTGTATCAAAGCAGAAGACAGGATTGTAAACAGCAATACTATGCAAATGAATCCCAGAACAGGATTACATTAAAGGACATTACAGGACTCCCTTCTTTAGTTACCTTGCTCTAAAAGGACTTGAACAATCCTGGGCTTCCATCGGATTAATCCACGATTATGATGGAAAAGTATCACAGTTGTTTTCCCACACAGATCAGGATACTTAGAGCCAAAGATGAACGGCCTTCAAGATTAGGAAATCTATTGACATTTATTGCAGAGGATCGAGTGCATGGGGGAATGCAACAATTGAGTGATTTGCAGGAAAAGTTATTACAAGTTTAGATACTGGTTGAATGTATAGGATGATATTCAAAAACAGAAAACAACCAGAAAGAGATAAAAAAATGAAAAGAAAGAAAGTACAGCTCAAAGAGTGAGTCGGGGGCTGACATGCGCTAGAAAACAATTTTGTACCAGACAATAAGCAAGATCTTACAGTATTAGTCCTGAAAGACATTGAAGTGCAAATAGCTGCAAAAGCATGAATATTTTTCACATTGAAATGAGGGTTAGAAAACAGTTGCAAAACAGAACTAGAAATGGAATTCCTCATGAGTGTGAAGTTTTGGCAATTGCCATTAAACTTGAGGATAAAATGATAAGAGGCAAAACAAAAGGAATGAAATGGGTAATTAGAAAGTATGTGGAGTTTATTCTTAAGTTTCTGATAGGGAACAGCCAGTCTTAATACACAGGTGAATTTGTACTATGCAAAAATGTCCTTACAGATGAGATTGAAGGTTTAATCAAGACTAGTTAATAGGGTTTTAAAAAGCAATATAAATGTTAGAGTGGACTCTCCCACATGGGAAAAATAATTCTCAATATTCTTTTTGCTTTTTTGGCTATATATTCATGGGTGTGATGCAGACAGAAAAGGAACTTGACTTGGACATTGAGAAAGGTGGGGATGAGCTTACCTGTTGGATTTCTTGATGATTTGTATGAGTGAGACCTAAGAATGAGAACCAGCTTAAAATCTACCTTTAAATGCAGATGTCAAACCAAGCCATATAAAACTGACAGTCAAAGACATCATTGTGCATGGTGATAAATGCTTCACTAAACTTCATCTCAAAATGTAAGATACCATCAAACAAAATTTGCATAACAATTGAGGTACCTCCCAATATGCTTCACTTGCGTTTTACTTCTTCGATACAAGAACCTCAACTTTGGATACATCTCAGCAACACAAGTATTTTAGCACGTGATTTACTCTGAACCTCAAGAGCTTGAAATCATGCTGAACATCAGAGGTGGCACTCTTATCAATTGCCACACAAAGTGAACATGAGATGCATCTCTGAGACAAAATGTGAGTCTGTCAAAGTACAGCAAGTTTATGCAAAAGCTTTTGCGAAATACACCTAGCACCTAACCGGCAGGTCCCCGGTTAAGAGCATATATTTTATACCCCCCCTACTCACGTATGCATCTTCTCATTCTCCCAGGCTGTGGGTTGTCCTCCATCATGGGAACATGGCTGCCTCGGCATTTCTTCATGGTTATCTCAAGGCTATAACTGACGAGTGTGATTAGCCCTTAGCTAACATACAGATTGACAAGACAAGTTAAAATTAATGGGCCAATATAACAATCTATACTCATAAGTTGTATAACATATACATATGTATAATATGTTGGTACATGACATATAAGCAGTATATAATGAATATATGAAATATAATTAGAAATGCAGACTTCACCATATTAGGTGAAAATTACTTAAACTACAAGCTGGGTCAGCTACATTTGGAGCGGGCTTATCATAAACTTGTGTATAATGGAAAGAGCAGTTGTTGCCTCCCTGTCTGGGTCACATAAAACTTGTATATAATGACAGGGACAGTCGCAGTCCGTGCACACGAAAACAAAGTTACATTTATCTGAAATATATGAAAACAGGGCTACTGGATATTTGTCTCGATATTTTTCTCATCCTCTTAGTGTTACAAAGTTCATTAACTCATTCCCTACTGCAATACCTACTGCATCTTAAAATAGCCTTGCTTTGAACAAAGGCAAGTGCTTGTTCTATTAAAGCAGAATTGAATCTTGCAGGCATGTTCTGTGATGAAGGAGTATTACCTGATTAATGGAAAGTTGAAATCATTGCAAATATTGTGGATTGCACAAATGTGCAGGAAGTTCAGAGTTTGCAAGAATTCACATTGTATTTTAATCACTTCATTCCTGACCTACAATATTATCTTCCTCCCATTATCTTCTGACAATAGAGATCACTAAGTAGGAGTGAACTGCATCACACAAACAGGCTGCACAGTTATCAACAAGTTGCTTAAATGTCACCCAACTAGTCACAGTTACAAGCCCAGTTGGCTTAACTGCAATTATCATTCAAAACAACAAGGTAGATTAGTAAATCAATATGAGATAACCCCCATAAAACACTTATTTGTAAACACAAAACAACTCTCAAGCACTTGTGGAATTCTACAATCTTAATCTCTATTTTATCTCTATAGAAGCAAGTCTGAAGTAAGCAGTAAGATTGTTCAGTAACCGAGACAGCAAATCATCTATTCAAATAGAATGTCGAAAGCTCAAATTACAGGAGTATGAGTTCCAGGTTGAGTACTAGCCACGCAAACTCAACCCAATTTTTGCACCACCTATTGTCAGCATTCAATCCTACTAGTCATCAGGAAATAGTTGCTGAGTAAGACCTTAATAATGCAAGCCTAACCATGGTGCCAAATTCACGAAAACTAATCCTCCTTTGTCATATGGAAAAAATACATTTTGTCACACCTTTTCATTTTGCACTCATCACAGCAATTGCAAGAATCCAATGTCAACAACTACTTTGGGATGTATAAAAGAAGAGAATGCTGATTACCGATGAGCAGAATTTGATTTGTAGGTGTTGTCACAGAATGCACATTTAATGGCAACTGACAGTTAATTGGCAAGACAAGCATGATTTGAAAATTTAAACCAGGCAGTTTGACTCTGATTGGTCAATGCATTGCCCTGAAGAATGAACCAGTGAATGGCTGCCACTTATTTTGTTTAGCAGAAGTGCATGGTCTGTGCCTGTTCTACCTGCGAAGAACAGGGCCCTATGTATTCATGTATGTATCTTCCAGTACATACAAATGTACCATACCATGATCCCAACTGACAATCTTAAATTGCTTGCCAGTATAATATTTAGCATAGAGGATTATTTAACAAATACTGTCTAATTGCAGATGATTATGTTGATTATGGGTAAAATTCTCTCAAAAAAAGTTCAAATGCAAAACGGGCAAGAAAATGAGAGATTTCTTCAGTGAGATAGGTCATGATAATTTATGGCACTCTGTGCAATACAGGAGCCTTAATGTGATTCTCACCATTAGGGGGCTCAAATTGCAACTGAATGCTTGATCTTTGGTGAGTGATGTGTGGATTTGTTAAGTCTCAAATCTACAAAAATGCATCATATCAACCATTTAAACTGTATTATATCATATCACCACTTTAGCTGCTATTAGGGGATGTCTCGTAATCTTTTCTCAGCCTCAACATCATATGGGCCATGCGAATTGTGGCTGTCTCTGCAGCACACATCTCTAAATAGGTGTTCACTTCTGTAGCACCACCTCCAGCAATGCCACAGATCCAAATGTCATGCCCAAATTCTCTTCCTTTAATCTAAATTTTGATTCCTTTGATTTTACATCTTACGGTCTAAATCTAATAACTTGCTTTGTGTTGTAAAAGCAATGATGGAATGTGAAGGTGCTTACCAAACGTATCTAGAATCACATTTATATCTAATATCACTGCTTTACAAGAGGCCACTTAAAAAAAAAATCAAAATTGGGATTTCAGGAGACATATCTTTCAGAAGGATTGTTTACAGAATGCGAAGAAGAAATGTTGTGTTCAGCATGAACCCCACATGATGGGCCAAATGGCCTCTTTATGTGCTGCACCTTTGATCAAGGGGTGTTCCTCCTTTTGCTTTTGAAGCTTGAGGGTGACTTGCACATTTACTGACATGGGAACCTGATCATAGGACAGCAGGTCACAGCAAAACCAGAAAAGTAGCCTGCTTGTGCTCACCTTAATAATGATTAGCATGAATGCAAGCTCACATTTGGAATTTTAGGGGTGCCAAGGTACCAAATCTTTTCAATTAAAATCTCTTTAGCTCCAAATTCTTAATTTCTAACACCAATGATCTCAGGTGTATCTGACCTAACAAGGTATGAATAATTAGTATTTACGATTCAAATAGAATTTATTAAGCAATGTGTCCCATATATTTAAAAACAGTGAAGACAACGTGGAAGTTTTTTTATCCTTCAAAGTCCTCAGATTCTTGAGTGCTGCCAACTCAGGTAATGCCTTTCTTGTTTTTCTAAAGTAACAAAACATTGAATTGTGTCTCAGAAGAATCATGCCACAAAAGCTATGGTAAACCTGTGCCAACAAAGATTTTCACCTCCAATTTTTATCCCTACACTTTAGAAGGCAGCCATTTGGCCCATCGAATCTGCACCGACAACAATCTCGGTCAGGCCCTATTCCTGTAACTCCATTTATTTCCCTTGGAAGTCCCCCTGATACTAAGGGGCAATTTAGCATGGTCAATCAACCTAATCCACACATCTTTGGCATAATGGGAGGAATCTGAGCACCAGAGGAAATCTGAACAGACACTGGGAGAATGTGCAAACTCCACAGAGAATCACCCAAGGCCAAAATTGAACTCAGGTCCCTGGCACTGTGGGGCACAAATACTAACCACTGTGCCATCCATTCCTTATCTAAACATAGTCCAAACTGATCTCTCTCACCGGCTGAGAATGAAGGGTCATCTTGTATCACTCACTTCTGTGACCAGATGATAAAGTCCATCTCTTGTACTCTGGGCCCCTAGAGGTGTATTTCATTGTGAAGAAGTGGCATATCTTTCAATAATGCAAGCTATTCACATCAATGTATATTAACTCAAGTCCCATGATACTAAAGCCATTAAGAACAAAACGTTAACACTTCCTACTGTTAAAGCAAGAAAAAAAAATGCCTTTCTCTAATACAGATGTTGTGCCCAACAGATATGGTTACTCAGCTAAACCTAACAATACATGGCTTTGTTTATAGCTAACGTGTCATCCTAAGTTCACGTTGCCAAGCTTAAAAAATTTGTTTATTCCTTTAAAGCTGATGAAGAAGCCCCTCAGTTGAACAGTGTAATTAGAACAAATGTATTTCCTTGAACTCAGACTTTAATACCTTTAAAGTAATTAAGTTATCAACAGCAGTTCCTCGCAAGCAGCTGCCCTAACTGTACATTGTTCCACTAACAAAAATTCAAACTGAACGGTTTAAAAACATACATTCTATAAATGTTACTTCAGACTAATACGGAACCCAATAATTAGTATTATCAAATTCTTATTACAGATTGTAGTGCTGGAGGTAATTGTTAAATCAATTGAAAAAGGAAGGAACAAAGCAAAAGGAGTAACCATTGCCAAAGGCTTGAAGGATACTTGATCAATTGGAGCGACACAAATGAGACAGGAGGTTGAATATTATAACGTGAATAACCTTCAGGATTAGTGCTGGCAAAGAACAAACAAATTAACCCAGATAGCCTTAACAGGCCACAGCCCTAAACAGAGGTACAGCAGAGAAATAATCACACCAGCCAATAGGACTTTTGGGTTAACTTCACCTTTTGGTGAAAATAAAAGCCCCAGAAAAACTTCAAAAGAAGAGCTCAACAATGGGCAAGTCTGGAATCAGTCTGGGTCTGCTCCATCACTGCAGTCCCAGTCAGTTACAAAAGCTGGTGAAGAAGACCAGCTTCAAAAAACATGCAGGGTCTGGGTACTATGGTTAGATTCAAAGGCTTTTACAGGAGGGAAGAAATTTGATCAGCTGTCAGCAGCAAGATCGTGAGCTTGGGGAAATCAGGCTGGGTGGAATGGGTGCAGTTGGAAACTTCACTTAAGACTACAATTATGTAAATTATCAAAAAGGAACACAGGAAAATGAAAGAGATCTTTATTACAATGAGAAAACTTGAACAATTCCTTCAAAGCAGTCACTGTATGAAAATTTGCTTGATCAAGCCAAGAAAGAAGGGCCACTAACACCTCAGAGAGTGCGTGATATTATGCATGTTTTATCCTCAATGCTCACAGCATAGCACTATGCCCTCTTCATCCTCAGTTCTTCACTTCTGTTTGTTCACTCACATTCTTAATAAAATATTTGCAAAGTTGCGTAAATCTCATCAAACCTGGGTTGGACTGAGCAAAGAAAAATCTGCAATATAATCTGTCACATATTACAAAAGGATACTGATAGTCTTGTTTTAAATGAAGGCAGTCTAGGAAAGGCAGGATAGTCTAGTCACCAAACTCGTGAGCTTTCTCCTGCCATGAAGAATCACTTCAAATCCTGAGGAAGGGGGTGGGGAGTGTAGGAGATAGGGAAGAAGGGCATGTGTTAGCTACAGATTCTGCTCTCTTCCTCATTCAATTATACTCTGCATCAGGGACCTATATGATAAAATCTCCATGTCACTCAGTGAAAATGCCATGTGAAAAAAATCTCAGGAAACCATTTTAATCTCTCTTGCTGCACTAACAGAGAAAGATAACACAGAGCCACACTTCATCTATTGCTGCCAATGCTTCACAGCATGCGCCATTGCTTAGCCCATCCTTCCCATGCACCTGCTCAAAGATCTCCCTGCAGAGAACATTAGAGTGATCCAGACAGAAATGCACAGGGTGATGCAAAGAGCGTGTGATGAGCAATAGCTAGTAACAGAACTTGAGCAGGGCATTAACATCTGGGGGGGGCAACCATATGTGGTCTTATGCCTAAAGAACAGCTGTCTAGCTGCAACTTATACCTCAGTCGTTAATATATATGCTCATACTGATATTGCAGAGGCTGAGGAAGCAACAAGGGGAAGGATTGTTTCTGCTAACCACAAAAGATCCACTGATAAGGCAGGGCCTCAGTAATATCTGAAGAAGAGTCATATGGACTTGATACAGATGTTGCCAGATCTGCTGAGTTTCTCTAGCATTTTCTGCTTTTATTTCAACTATCCAGCATTTGCAGTAATTTGTTTCTAATTTACCATCGAAGATACTGCTGTCCCTCTGAGTAGTAGTGTAGGCATGCTTTCCCCCAGGTTCCCCAGTACACAAGGTGAAAAGGATGTAGGGCAATGTTACCTATGCAACAATAAAAGAGATGTTGTCTGAAACAAATCCCAACTTGGAACTTCACAGCCCTCAAATAAGCAGCATCAGCCAGCCAAGGAGGTTCTTATTGTAACACAAGCAGACTGTGACCTCACTAAGGCAGCAGCGATGAGATGCGCAAGACTAAAGTTACAAGCATATAATTAATGTACTGATACCAAGAATCATGAATCATACACCCTCAGATGGTTTCAAATTAAAATTACAATAGCATTAAAGTTGTTATGTGTATAAACACTGGCCAGGAATTGTCTTATAGCTTCGCCCACTCCGCTGTAACAAATTTACAGCAATGAACAGGAGCAGCAGAAAGAAAATTCCTGGCAAGGTATAGGAGGCTGAATCCATATGCCAGCATGAAATAGAGCAGAGATATGCGAAAAAAGATAAAATGTTATTTGATAATGTATTTGTGGAGGGAAGGGAAGCATGTAAACAAAACTTCTAATGTATAGGTCACACATTTCCATATGAAGTGGGTCTCACTTAGAATGCCATTCACAACCAGCAAGGGATTCTTTCCCATTTCATCTTCATGTTACAGCTATCATGCAGACACGTTCGCTAGTCATCGAGGTCTTTTGAGGCCTCATATAAAGTAAAAATACGTGATGGAACATATTCCTCTAATGGAGTTGATGAAAATGGCAGACATTAATCCTTTAAATGCAGAGGCTCATGAGGTAAAAAGTAAGAACAAGGGGAATCCTATCATGGTTCTGTTAGGGAGAGGAATGAGTGAGGACAGAGATGCAGTTTGAGTCATGTTAAGATCAAAAAAGGTGATATAGGGGTTCTTGAGAAACATTAGAGTAGACAAGTTCCCATGACCTGATGGGATATACCCCAGAATATTGAGAGGCAAGGGAGGAAATTGCTGGGGCCTTGAGACAAGTCTTCGTATCTTCATTGACTACAGAAAAGGTACACACAGTAAGAAGTCTCACAACACCAGAATTACCTGTGCTTAACTCTCTCTCCATTCACATTGGCTGTATCTTTAAGACTTGATTACCTGTAAAGATTCACATTCCAATCATTATTTTGTAAATTGAGTTTGTGTCTTAATATGTCCTGCTTGTGAACAGAACTCCCACTTACCTGATGAAGGAGCAGCACTCTGAAAACTAGTGGATTATATACCACTATATAAACCTATTGGACTATAACTTGGCATTGAGAGACCTTTACTATGTTTATCTCAGTCCAATGCCGACATCTCCACACTTCACAGGAGGTCTTAGAGGATCAGAGAATAGCCAATGTCGTTCCTTTGTTTAAGAAGAGTAGCAAGAATAGTATAGGTAATTACAAGCCGGTGAGTCTTACATCAGTGGTAGAGAAATTATTGGAGAGGCTTCTTCAAGATGGGATTTATTCCCGCGTGGAAGTAAATGGAGTATTAGTGAGAGGCAACATGGTTTTGTGAAGAGGAAGTCATGTCTCATGAATTTGATTGAGTTTTTCAAGGAAGTGACGAAGATGATTCATGAGGGTAGGAGAGTGGATGTTGTCAAATGGACTTCAGTAAGGCCTTTGACAAGGTCCCTCATGGCAGATTGGTGCAGAACATGAAGTTGCATGAGATCACAGGTGACCTCGCAAGGTGGATACAAAGCTGGCTTGGTCGAAGAAGACAGAGGGTAGCAATGGAAGAGTGTGTTTCTGAATGAGGGCTGTGACAAATGGTGTTCCTAAGGGAACAGTGCTGGGATCTTTACTGTTTATAATAATATACATGAAGGAAAATGTAACTGGATTGATAATAAGTTTGCTGATGACACAAAGGTTGGTGGATTTGCAGATAGCAATGAAGACCATCAGGAGATACAGCAGAATATTATATCAGTTGAAGAATTGGGTGGAAAAATGGCAGATAGAGTTTAATCCAGACAAATGCTTACGTACAGTAAATTGCAGAACCTTTAGAGTATTGATAGGCAAAGAGATCTGGGTATACAGGTACACACGTCACTGAAAGTGGCGATGTAGGTGGAGAAGGTAGTCAAAAAGGCAGATGGCATACTTGCCTTCATCAGCCGGGATATAGAGTTTAAAAACTGACAACTCATGTTTCAGCTTTGTAGAACCTTAGTTAGGCTGCACTTGGAATATAGTGTTCAATTCTGATTGCCACACTACCAGATGGAGGCTTTGCTGAGGGTACATGACAGATTTATAGGATGTTGCCTGGTATGGAGGGCATTAGCAATGAGGAGAGATTGGAGGAACTTGGTTTGTTCTTATTGGAGCAACAAGAGGTCAAGTGGCGACCTGATACAAGTCTACAAGATTATGAGAGGCATGGACAGGGTGGATAGTCAGAAGCTTTTTTCCAGGGTAGAAGAATCAATTACTAGGGGGCATAGGTTTAAGGTGTGAGAGACAATGTTTAAAAGGAGATGGATAAGGCAGATTTTTTTGTACAAAGAATAGTGGGTGCCTGGAACTCATCGCTGGGAGAGGTAGTGGAAGTGGACACAGTACTAACTTTTAAGGAGCTTCTTGACAAGTACATGGGATGGGAATAGAGGGATATGGTCCTCAGAAGGGTAGGGGATTTTAGTTAAGTTAGGCAGTATGGTCAGTGCATGCTTCGAGAGCCAAAGGGCCTGTTACTGTGCTGGAATTTTCTTTGTTGTTTGAGATAGGTCAGACATGGTTGATAGGCCTGTTAATTACAGCAGCAGGGTGGGGGGAGCCTCGGTTCATGAAAAAAAGGGAGATAGGTCAGAAAGGCATCATCCAAATTGGTGTGACGGGGGGGGGGGGCAGAGAAATTGGGAAAATGGGATGGAGTCTGTACAGGAAGCAAGATGCAATGAGCTGTAGCCAAAATAGTTGCGGGAAATCAGTGAGTTTGTAATGAGTATGGGTAGACCAGAAACGGCGACAGAAATCAAGGGAGAGAAAAGTAAAAGTGTTACGCATGGACAATTTGCTCAGCCTGGACTCCAACCTTAACCATCACTTGCCATTTTACCTCGCCATCATGCTCGCATGCCTACATTTCTGTCCTTAATTTGCTACGACGCTCCAGTAAAACCTATTGCAAAGAAATGAACAGAACCTCAATTCGGCACTTTACTGCCTTTTGGACTGTTGTGAGTTCAACAACTTTAGACCATGAACTCTCTTCTCCATTCTCATTTTCCTAATCCACTCTGCTACAGAACTATTTGCATGTTGTTGCTTTCACAGAGCACTAACTCTTGTTCTGCTGCCTTACATTTATGCCCTTATTAGCATATTCTTTAGTGTTTAATGCTACATTAAAGTCTCCTTTTGTCCATAGACATCCTTGTCAAATTTCTCTTCAGCTCCCTGATCTTCTACTCTGCTCCACCCACTTCTCCAACAATATAATCCATCACGTTCCTCTCTTCAGCCCTGGAGAGTCATACAGACTCGAATTGTTAACTCTGTTTTCCGCACCAAAGATGTTGCTAGACTGGCTGACTCTTTCCAGCATTTTCTCTCATGGTACTGATATTCAGCTCAAACTGAAAGGGCACACAATTATTATGACTCAAAACTAAATGAAATATATTTGACCTATAAGTCTGCTGGGGCAGTGGATTGTCCAAAATTGAAACATGGTTTCAATTTTCAGAGAAATGAGCATTTATATGCTCAATGTTATATTGCTGGTCACCAGTAAACTACACAAAGAAAGTGAAATACGTTGTGACATTGATAATGTATTCCATCTACAATCACAAACTATAACTCTTTGTACATTTCAGAACTCTGCCACTTTGTGAAATTGAATATAGGGTTGTTACTCCTGATGGCTGTCTGTGGAGAAGGAGATGATTTAATTGCTCTGACAAACAATACATCCATGATTTACTTAATGCATTTGTACAAAGACGATTGACTGACATTTATTATGCTTTGTAGTAGGAGCCTGGAATAAACTTATTGCATAAAGGTTAGGATGGTTGGCACCGTAACAACTGCAGGCAACACAGTGCTGGATGAGCATGTCTGTCTCCAACAGTATTCAAGAAGCTTGGCACCATCCAGGACCAATGAACCTGTTTGACTGGTATCCCCTCCACCACCTTAAACATTCATCTCCCCCTCCAACACTGATGCACAGTGGCAGCAGCAGGTACTACCTATATGTGTGATTTCAAGAAGTCATTTTCCTAATGTCCGCATGGTTTTCCTCTGGGTGCTCCAGTTTCCTCCCACAGTCCAAAAAAGTGTTGTTTAGGTACATTGGCACCTGTTTGGATAAACTGAGGAGGAATTTAGCATAGCCAGGGTATGACAATTAGAGGCTTTTCACAGTAACTTCATTGCAGTGTTAATGCAAGCCTACTTGTGACTGATTAATAAAATAAATATGTGCCTTGAAGACAAAGGGATCAAGATATTGGGGAGGGGGGGGGGGGGGGAGGGGAAGGAAAGGAGCCAGATCAAGGTATTGAATTTGACGCTCAACCATGATCATAATGAATGACAGAGAAAACTCAAAGGCAGAATGGCTTACTCCTGCTTCTACTTTTTATGTACTTTTCTGTGTGCTTGTTACGGCAACTCAAAGTTTTCTCAAGCTAAGTACTTGCTTTTTGAGTTACTCTCCCCATCAAAGATACTGTTGGAGTTTAGACAGAAAAATAATTAGTCTTACTCACTAAGTTGTGTGCAAAAAAGAGGCAGAAATATGATTCCAATGCTTCAGAATTTGCTACGAATACACTAATTTTGCAGTTTTGTGACTTAAAAGGCCAATGTGCAACCCTACAAAAGTAGTAAAACAAAACGTGACTGAAATTCTTCACACCAAGTTGCTACTTTTGACAATACTATTAGGGCTGGGTATAAAATGGAACATAGCTATAACCCACAGGGAGGGACAGAAATATCTAATTGAAAGAAATGAAACAAGGATTAGTATCTGACGTTAATCGAGGGATTTAATAGTTCTAGAGACAAAAGAAAAATGGATTTTAGCATTAAATATAGAATTACAGGAATAAAACCTCAGATAAAAATATTCAACATGGTGAAGATTTTCTGTATTCTGCTATTTTTTTCCATTACTTTGTCTCCATACAGCTTGCCTTAGGCACCTCATTAGTAGCAATCATACTAAACCTGCTTCACAAAAGCACCAACTGAAAATTAATATGGAAGAAGCACACAAAAACAAACTAATTGTGTTCATGTTGCCTTTAATTATCCTTGGGATTGATTTTCAGAATCAATTGACCTATTTTAGTACATTTTATTGAGACTGTCCATTCTATCCTCGTCAATAAATAAATTGCATGTTTAGTTTTGTTGTGGCTAAATATATTATCAGAAAGTGGCAGCCCAGTGGCAACGTCAGAGATCCTGGCAAATAATTGGGAGACATGGGTTCAAATCCTACGAGAGCAGCTGATGGAACCTAAACTAATAAAATAAAGGAACTTAAAGCTACTCTCAGTAATGGTGACTTTGAGATATAAAAACCCATCTGGTTCACCAATGTTCTTCAGGGGAGAAAATCAGCCATTCTTATAGGTCTGGCCCTACTTGTGGCTCCACATTTGGTTGACTCTGAATTGCAGGCTCCTGCAATGGTCTGACAAGTCACTCATAGCAAGGCAAATTAGGAGTAGACAACAAATGCTGGCCTCAATGACACCCTCACACTCCACCAAAAGATAAAAAATATTCAAATTGAAAACTATGACTAACTGTTCATGGAATTTGGAAAATATCCTATGCTACAGAATCATGACAAAAACAGACATTAACAACATATCACATGGAATCTGTAAGGGAATCAAAGTTTATGGGGATAAGGTGGGAAAATGAAGTTGCGGACTATCGCATCAGATCAGTCATGATCTTATTGAATGGTGGGGCAGACTCGATGGGCCAAATGGCTTACTTCTGCTGCTACATCTTATGGGTAACCAGAAGAATAGCACTAAACTGCAGAGAAAGGTATTCAACCTCTGAAGTGTCAACTTTGCAGGGCAAAACCAGCAGCAAGTGTGAGTGATTTTATTGGTTTTAACATAAGGTATGGCAGGGATGAAGCTAAACTTCAATAATAATGTAAAATGGATGATAGCAATTTGGAAACAAAGTTTATACCTTGCAAAGGAAATTGGATACAGTGTAAAATGAACTGCTGACTGTTTACAGAGCAAGACCAGATTTCCTCCCAAAATATCTGAAAAGTGAGAATGAACTCAACAAGCTGCTATTGGTATTATTGAATTCTAACTGGGATTGACCTATGCAGCTTCTCATATGTTCAGGCCATAAGGAACCAACTCAGCAAATAATTGATCTCACCGAATTTACACCATCTAGCAGTGAGAGATTCCACCATTATGAATCTCTCCAATTTATGAGAAGTACTGAGATAGATGAATATATGTGGGTAAAGTTTCTAAAAAAAAAAACCATGATAAGATGCCATGTAAAAGCATTACATAAGGGAAGAGCTCATTTGTGGATAGAAGATTGTTTCATGTCAGTAACCAGAGTCAGGATAAATAGTTCATTTTGGGTTGGCAATCAAACCAGAGAAATCAGTGCTGGCATTGTAAACTGTTCAATAATTTTGATGTTACAAAGATAGATAATTAGGTAGGCAAGTTGTGAGAATGATGCAAAAATGATTGGGCAAAAGTTTGGTGGATTTACTATAATGTATGAGATAGAAGATTGTTCAGTTTGACAGGAAGAATAGCAAATCAGATTATTTAATGAGAGTCTATTGTATGCTTCAGTAAAATGAGATTTGGGTGCCCTTGTACATGCAACACACAAATTCAACAAATAATTAGAAAGACAACAGAAAGTTAACCTTTTCTGTAAGGAGAATGGATATAAAAGTAGAAGACTTGCCACAATTTTACAGAGAATTGGTAAGACTCCTTACTTATGGAGGGATATACTTGCAGTGAAGTTAACTGAGAGGAGGTTTACGGGGCTGATTCTTGGAAAGGAGGATTTGTCTCATGAGAATAAAAATGTTGAGCAAGTTGGACCTATATTATCAGTAGAAAGGGTTAAGAGCTTCAAGTTTTTAGGTTTCCAGACTCCCAACAACCTGCCCAGGTTCCATGCTCACACTACAGTCAAGAAAGCCCCTCAATGCCTCTACTTTCTCAGAAGACGAAGAAAATTTGGCATGCTGGCTACAACTAGCATCAACTTTTATAGATGCAACCAAAAAGAATGCTTTCTATGGTGCATCAGTACTTGGCATGGCTCCTGCTCTGCCTAAGACTGCAAGAAACTACAAAAAAGGTTGTGAACATAGCCCAATCCATCATGCAAATCAGCCTATCACCCATTGACTATCTACACTTCCCACTGTTGTGGCAAAGCAACCAGCATATTAAGGATCCCACATACCCCAGCCATTCTCTCTTCCACCTTTTTCCTTCAGGGAAAAAAGATACAAAAGTCTGAGGTCATGTACCATCCAACTCAAGAACAGCTTCTTCTCTGCTGCTGTCATACTTTTGAATGGACATCCTTCCATTAAGTTGACTTTTCTCTACACCGTAGCTATGGAGTGTAAGATTATATCTTGCACTCTCTCATTTCCTTCTTCATGAATGATATGTTTTGTCTGTATAGCACGTAAGAAACTATATCTTTCACTATATGTTGATACATATGAAAATAATAAATCAAATATATTTATTGGAGTTTGAAGAATAAGAGGTGATCTTATTGAAACTTATAAGACCTTGAGAGGAACTGACAATTAACAGAGTAGATTTTTTTTTTAAATGATTCATTCATGGGACATAGGAATCAATGGCTGGCCAGCATTTATTTCCCTTATGGTGGTGAGCTGCCTTCTTGAATCTCTGAAGTCCATGTTTTGTGGGTTGATTCACAATGCCGTGAGGGAGGGATTTCCAGGATTTTGACCCAGCGACAGCAAAGGAACGGCGATGCATTTCCAAGTTAGGACGATGAGTAGTTTGGAAGGCAACTTGCAGATGATGGCGTTTCCATTTATCTGATGCCTTTGCTCTTCTGAGGTCATGGGTTTGGAAGGTGCTGTCTAAGGATCTTTGGTAAATTGTTGCAGTGCATCTTGTAGATAGTACATACTGCTGCTACTGAGCATCATTGGTGGAGGGATTGAATGTTTGTTGATGTGGTGCCAATCAAGTGGGCCAGTTTGCCCTGGATGGTGTCAAGCTTCTTGAGCATTGTTGGAACTGTACCCATCCAGGTAAATGGGGAGTATTCCATCACACTCCTGACTTGCGCCTTGTAGATGGTGGATAGGTGTTGGGGAGTCAGGAGGTGAGTTATTTGCCACAGCATTCCTAGCCTCTGACCTGTTCTTGTGGCTACTGTGCTTATATGGCAAGTTCAGTTGAGTTTCTGGTCAACGATAACCCCAAGGATGTTGACAGGAAGAGATTCAATGATGATAACACCATTGAATGTCAAGAGGTTAGTGTGTCTCTTATTGGTGATGGTCATTGTCTGGTGCAAATGTTACTTGCCACTTGTCAGCCCAAGCCTGGATATTGTTCTAATCTTGTTGCATTTGAACTCGCGAGAAGATGTCTCCTCTTGTATGGTTTAAAAATAAGAGGTCTCCTCTGAGATGGAAATGAGAGGAATTTCTTTTCCCAGAAGGATTGTTAATCTTTGGAATTCTTTTTCAGAGACAGAATTAGAAGGTGGTCATTGAATATATTCAAGGTTGAGGTAGAGAGAATTTTTGTCAGAAACTCAAGTTTAGTGGAGGACAGGCGAGAAAGTGGAGTTGAGGGCACACTCAGATCAGCAATAATCTTACTGAATAGTGGAACAGGCTAGTTGGACTAAATGAAATAGTCTATTTAGCCTAAAGTTAAAAGTTAGTTTATTAGTCACAAGTAAATCTTACATTACACTGCAATGAAACATAGAAACATAGAACATTACAGCATAGGACAGGCCCTTCGGTCCTCAATGTTGTGCTGAGCTATCCCCAATCCCAACATCAAGCTATCACCTCCCTATAATTCTGGAGTGCTCCACGTACCTATCCAATAACCACTTAAGTTTCTAAAGTATCCAACCCCACTATCACAGCAGCAGTCTATTCCACACCCCAACCACTCTCTGAATAAAGAATCTACCTTGGACATCCCTCCTATATCTCCCACCATGAACCTTAAAGTTATGCCCGCTAGTAACAGCTACATTCACCTGAGGAATGAATCTCTGTATGTCTACTCTTTCATCATCTTATAAACCTAAGTCACTTCTCATCCTCCTTCGCTCCAAAGAGAAAAGCCCCAGCTCCCTCAACCTTTTCTCATAAGACCTACCGTCCAAACCAGGCAGAATCCTGGTAAATCTCCTCTGCACTCTCTCCAACGCTTCCACATCCTTCTTATAATGAAGTGACCAGAACTGAACACAATACTGCAAATGTGGTCTCACCAACATAATAGCTGCAACATAACCCCACGGCTATTAAATTCAAACCTCCTGTTAAGAGCTCTAACGTACTATAAGCCTTCTTCATGGCTCTATCCACTTAACACAGCAACTTCTAATGAAGTTACTGTGAAATTCCTCTAGTCACCACACTCCAGTGCCTGTTGGGATAAATGCAACGGAACTATCACATCTTTCAGACTGTGGGAAGAAGCCAGAGCATCTGAAGGAAATCCACGTAGATACAGGGAGAACATCCAAATGTCATTCAGTGACCCAAGCTTGGAATCGAACTCAGCTCTCTAGCACTATGAGGCAGTAGTGCTATCCACTGTGCAGCCTTAACCAACCAATCTGAATGTTTATCCTTAAAAGGTGTGAAGCTCACGTGCTTTTTCTGTCCCAAATTTATTCTATTCATCTTCCTTCTAACTAATCTATTCTTATATTTTGGCATGGTCTCTACTTCAATCTCTAGTTATGTCACCTCCCCCTCCACCATCCCTCAATACTAGCCACTCGTAAACTTACCTTCTCAAAGGCTTCTGAAAGTGACCAGACCTTTAGACTTGCCTGATACATTGCAGTTAGTACAGTAAAAATAGGGGGAGTGGGCTCCCTGCCTCTGACTGTGCAGCCCTCCAATGAAGGCCTCAGTAGCATGCGGTCTTGCACAGATCTTGCCCAGCCTGAGTTGCAAAGGCATCTGGATTTTGAAGTAGCAAATTAGGAATAGAGTAGCAATCCAGCTTTATACTCCTCTGTGAAATTACTGTAATTTAAAAATAATTTAATAATAAGTTAAGGACGAACTTCTTTACCTAAAGAGCTGTGAATCTATGGAATTCTCTGCCCAGTGAAACAGTTAAGGCTCCCTCATTGAATGTTTTTACGGCAAAGATAGATTTTAGAACAGTAAAGAAATTAAAGATTATGGCGAGTGGATGGATAAGTGGAGCTGAATCCAATAAAGATCTGCCATGATCTTTTTCAATGTTGGAGCAGGCTTGAGGGGCCAGAAGGCCTTCTCCTACTTCTTATGTTGTTATGTTCTTATTTAAAAGCTGGAAAACAAAAGTCACTGGCACATGTAGGGCCTGAACGCTCACAGTGGCACAGTCAGATTGCTACTCTGTTTCTAATTTGCTATCTCAAAATCCAGGTGCTCTTTGTAACTCAGGCTGGGCAAGATCTGTGCAAGACCACATGCTGCTGAGGCCTTCATTGGAGGGCCACACATTTGAAGGCAGGGAGCCCACTCCCTCTATTTTTAACTGTACTAGCTGTGATGAATCAGGCAAGTCTAAAAAGTCTTGTCCCTTTCAGACGCCTTTGAGAAGGTAAGTTTATAAGTGGCCAGTATTGAGAGGTGGAGGAGGGGAAGGTATCAGATGACAGGAAGGGGAAACTGTGGGGATGGTCTGCACTGTTAGTACCCAAGAGTTAGAACTGGTTTTAATTCTTCCCATCTTTCCTGGCTATTACTGTAACACAGTTAAAAATCATCAGAAGTTGGCAATTTAAAATCATACTTTCAAGCATTCCAACTGCAGAGCAATAGCTCAAAGGAAGTTTGAGCTTCCCAGGCAACTGCTGAGCGATTCTTACCTTGGGACTTCGAAATTTTTGGAGTACTCCTCAATTACAATACCCCAGAGGTTACAGGCCCCCTCATCTCAGCATTATTCCCCCCTGATTTGTTACATTGCACTGTTGATGCTACCATATTCAAAAACATAACCAGGGGCTATAATATTTTGGGGTGGCACAGAAGTACAGTGGTTAGACCTGCTGCCTCAGTGCCAGAGAGTACTGGGTTCGACTCCCTTCTTGGGTCACTGTCAGTATGGAGTTTGCACTTTTTCCCCAGTGGCTGTGTGGATTACCTCCGGGTGCTCCGATTTCCTCCCACAAACTGAAAGACATGCTGGTTAAGTCTATTGACCCGAACAGGTACCTGACTGCGGCGACCGAGAATTTCATAGTAATTTCATTGCAGAATTAATGTAAGCCTTACTTGTGACTAATAAAAAAACTTTAATACTCTTGCAGAATATTTGATGACACATGTATGCATAGACTTCGCAATCCAATTTGTTACCAAATATTTTGGCCAACTACCTTTTGAACAAACTCACATTGTACTGGGATTGCACTCCCTTCCTAACAGCATGATAGATATGGATAGACAAATGGTGTGAAACAAGATAGCAGCTCACCACCACCTTCTCAAATGGCAATTAGAGATGGGCAACAAATGCCGGCTTAGTCTATAAATGAACAAATTAAAACAAGATATTAGCTCCATCTTTTTTGTTCCTTCACAGTATTTGGAATTTCAACATTAACATTACTCTCGCTGTTATTATAAAATGTTTATAATTTTATTGCAAAGCCTCAGTTACAACATTGTTGCAAAAATTTAAACTGGTATTGCTTAGCTATAGCAAGGAAGGACTAGAACGATTAGAAATGACAAAATGTTCACCATCAGTCTAGTCATTAAATTGTGGTAACTTTTGGATTAAAACATTAATAGTTTCCTATACCAAACTGTAAAATGATTTATAAAGACTTAGTTCATATTCTTGATATTTGGGTCATGGAAACGAAACCAACCCTCACCTGTTTGATGGGAGAAGTGTACAGCAATTGCATAAAATCTGTTAGCTGTAGTCAGCATTTGCCAGGATAAGGAGAATGGCATTTTCACCAAGATGTGCAATAATTACTTCTAACAATACATTGCCCATGGCAGCATCTGTGCCACTGGTGACAGAATCTAGCCAACATAACACCTTTTTTTTAAATCTTTCATGGGATGTGGACATCACTAAGAGGACTCATCCCTAAATTCCTTTGAACTGAACAATACATTTTAGATTGCAACTATAATTGGTGTCTCCAAAGTCAAACGTAGGCTAGTCCACACAAGGACGGCAGATTTCTTTTCACAAAAGGACACGAGTGAACAAGATGAGCGTTTAGGACAATTAATGTTAGTTCTCATGATCAGCATCACTGAGACTAGCTTTATATTCCAGATTACGTTAAATTAATTTTTTGCCTTGCTGGTATTTGAACCCAGGTCCACAAAGCAGCAGTTTGGGCTTCTGCATTACTAATCCAGTGACATTAAGACTATGGCTGATATTCATAACTGCTGTAAAAGCATATCAAACATCAGTTCTGGCAAAAAAACCGATTCTTCTCAAATGTTGCTGATACTAGTCAGTACTTCACTCAGACATTTATCCTGCTCAAATGTTAATATGTTTATCTTTGAATCATTACAGTACAGAATGAGGCTATTCAACCCATTGTCTCTATACTGGTTCTCTGCAAGAGCAATTTATCTAGTACCACTCCTATCTGCCTTTTCCCTATATTCATGCAATATTTTTCCACTTCAGTTAGTGACCCAATTATTTTTTGAAAACTGCAATCGAATACATCTCCACCACATGCTCAGACAATGCATTCCAATTCCTAATCACTCAATGCATTAAAAAAAGGTCTTTGGTACTTCTTTTGCCCATCTTAAATTGATATTTTCTAATTCTTGATCTTTCCATCAAAACGGATGGCTGTCCAGACCCCTTATGATTTTGTACTTCTATCAAATATCCTCTCAACTTTGTCTTCTCTGACGAGAACAGCTCTGGCATCTCCAATCCATCAAAATAACAAATTCATTGAACTAACCTTTTGAATCTTACTTGTGCCTATCTAATGCCTTCCTAAAGAATGGTATCCAGTACTGTATACAATTCTCCAATTGAAGCCAAGTCAGCGTTTTGTGGAGGTTTTTCATAATATTCTTGTTTCTGCACTCTGTGCTCCCATTTATAAAGACCAGGATCCAATATACTTTACTAACTGCTCTCTCAACCTGACTAGTAGCCTTCAATGATCTATGCACATACAAGTCCAGTTCCTTCAGCTTTGTATGCCCTTTTGAATTGTACTCTTTACTTCATATTGCCTCACCACATTTTTCTATCAAAATGAATTACTCCATAACTTCTCTTCATTAAATTTCATCTGCCACTCGTCCACATATGCAGCCATCCTACGTCTTTTTTCTAAAATGCATTATGACACGCTCCATGAACATCTAGTTGTGCTTAATTTTATCTGAATGGAACAATTTGATTTCAAACAAAATAAATGATACCCTGCAGTGCATAAGGATCATATGAACTGATTTGCACATTTACAGAAAATTAACCTGGATTGCAAATAAAAAAAAAACTCATGAAGCAAGATTTTTTTTTTTGTTTATTTCACTAAACACATGTCAGAGAAACCCTGCCTAAGCAATCACTAAATTCCCAGTATCTCACAAAATATATTTGCATACCAACATAATGTATCTTTCTTGACAATAAATGTAGAACAGCAGCTCCCAATCCTGTTTACAATCTATTCCATCAAATAAAAGCTCAGCCTCTCAAATGCTAATAAGTATGGTAATTAGGGAAAATAATCCTTACGTATCTTTTTTTTAAATTTTCTCCTGCCTTCACTTATATTCACCTTTCTCTACTTCCCTTTTATTTTTCTCTCCCACCTTTGCATTTTTAATTTCACATTCACTTTCCTTATTTGTTACCGTCTTAGAACCATAGAAAAGTTACAGCATAAGAGAACACCATTCCACCCATATTATCCATGCCAGACTGTGGATATCCAAGTGTCCTTTCTAATCCCAATTTCCTAAACCTGCCCTATAAACTCAGGAGATTACATCTCTTATGGTGCAGATCCAGGTACTTTTTTTTTAAAAAACGAGAAAGAGTTTGGGGTCTCTATTTCCATACCAACTCAGGAAGTGAATGCCATACACCACCACCCCCCCCAACTCTCTATGTAAAAAAATTCTTCTTCATATCCCCTCTACACCTATTGCCACTTACCTTGAATCTATATCCCTCATTCTGAAATTCTCCAATCAAGGGAAACAATTTTGTCCTGTGCACCTCAGCCTTCTTTGTTCCAAGGAAAATAAGTCCAACCTATCCAATCTTTTCTTACAGCTACAATTCTCTAGCCCTGACAAAATTCTTGTAAACTTCTGCACTCTCTCCAAAGCAATTATTTTCTTCCTGTAATATGGTGAACAGAACTGCACACAATACTTCAGCTCTGGCTTCACCAGTGCTTTATCCAATTCCAACTTCATATTTGATATAAGCTGCCAATGAAGGAGAGCATTTCATATGCCTTCTTTACAAATTTGTCTACTTGAACTGTTACGTTTAGGGATCTTTGTACTTGTATGCCAGCATCTCTCACTTCATCAACCCCTCTTAGTACATTCCATTTATCATGTATTCCCTATAACTATTTGATCTTCCTAAATACATTACCTCATACTTAAGTTAACATCCATCTTCAGGCTCACTCTGCCAATTCATCTATTGTTTTATAGATTATAACTGTCCTCTACACTATCCATTACTCAACCAATTCTCTGATCTGCAAATTCTCCAACTGTACTCCCCTCATTCATGTCCAAATCATTAATATAATCCAGGTTATACCAATTTCCTTTGCTGTCAATTTCCTTTGCTGGACACTTGCTTCTCCTGCAATTTCAAATCTATTACTACATCTAATGTTCTATCTCCATTTTCTTGATTTGGATCTCTCCTATTCCTGCTTCTGGAATCTCATTTCCCTGCCACATGAATTTAAATATTCCCAGACTAGCAAAAGATCAGCAAGAGTCCCAGCTCTGCCTAGGTGCAGCCCATCCTTTTTGTAGAGATTCCATTTTCTCAGAATTGATCCCAGTGCTTCAAGAATCTGAATTCCTCCTGCTAGGCTACTTTTCCAGCCACATGTTCATTGGTATATCCTTTTATTCCTGTTCACGGAAATGGGAGTAATCCTGAGATTACTACAATTTAGGTCCTGCATTTCAGTTTATCTCAGAACTTCCTGTACTCAGCTTACAGGCCCTCATCCTATAGTTTACCTATGTCATGTGGTACACGTTGGTACCAATCACTGGCTGATCACCCTCCAGTCACAGAATACCTTCAGCCATTCCATGACATCTGGACCTTGGCACCAAGGATGCAAACTACCATCCTTCGTTCATGTTTGTGGACATAGACAGATGTTTTAAACTATTGAGCCCCTATCACTATAGCCCTGCCATTCATTTTCCTCCAACACCTCTGAGCAGCAGAATCACCCATGCTGCTGTAAACTTGTTCCATCTCTTCAATTATTCTTTCCATCTATCTGCCTCTTTCCTTTCTCCCACCTGTTACTATTCTGTCTATTCTTCCTGAATCATATTACTCTTTCTCTAGTCTCTCCTTTCTTTTCAGTGTCTCTCCCTTCCATCTCTCTTAGATCACTCCATCTTTCTCTTCCTTCCATCAAGTCTTTCTCTACTGAATGGGATTTTATTCTCTTGATTTCACTCCTGTCAGATCTCATCTGTTTCTTTTATTTCACTTTTTCATCTCTCTTCTGTGGACCTCTTTTGTTTCAGCCTATAAGTTACTTCTCACATCCTTCATTTTTTCTTCCATTTCATGTCAGATTTCTCTTTCCAACAACTTGCTCTCTTTCCTTTCTACTTCAAGTCTCAGCACCCATTTTCTACTTTGCTCTCTCTCTTACTTTTCTTGATTGCTTTTTGTCAAGCTCTTGATTCTCCCTATCATTTTAAAATAGCTCCAAGACAAAAGCAAGATACAGGTGCTGGAAAAACTCAGCAGGTCTGGCAGCAGCTGTGGAGCCAGAAACAGGGTTCATGATTTGAGTTCAATAGGGCTCTTCTTTGGAAGCCTTCTGAAGAAGAATCATAATGGACTCAACGTTTGGCAGATATCTGTGCTTGAGACTAGGTACAGAAATGGGCAATTCTGGCAATGTCTTTCCCAACCAGAATGGAAAGATCTTGTGCCTAGAACTTCATTAGTTACACACAGGCGAGTTCCCCGCCAAATCTTTTGACAAACCAGCAATTGATTCAATTGCCCAACATCAACTGGTGAGTTTGAAGGTCCTGGCACTATATTTAAACATCAGTCGAACACACTTACATTATGCTCTTCAGCCAACATTTGCCAAATGTGCAGGATAATTAGCAATCCAGAGGTAAAAGGCTAGCAACCTAAAGAAGAAATGTGTTCCTCCATTCAACCACCCTCCCCGTGAGGCCATCATCTGCATCAATGCTGCACTTGGAACTCTACTCACTGGGGTTTTTTAGGCAATCCCTTCCAGTAAATAATGTGCTCTCGGATTCTTATCCTATCCAAAAAAAAAACAAATTCAAACCGAATCCTGTTCATGGTCTTCACAAAAGGGACAAACAGAATGCAAGCTGGCATTGCACCCCATTTTGGGTTTGATCTTCCCAAGACGACTTTCAAGATTTGTATCAAGTGATGCCTCAGTTAAACCTCATTGGCAACCCCGATCACAGACTCTTCCCTAGCCTGGATGAACCAGCTACATGATAATGGTCATTAAAGTCCAGTGTCTATCCCCTCACTCTTGCATCCATCACTTTCTTCATCTACCTTCTTGTCCTCTTCCTGCCATCATTAGCCCTCAACCTTCCCCCTCCTTGCACTGTTCTTTTTCTACGTTTTCCCCCATACCTTTTGTCGGAGGTGGAGGGCAGGAATGAGTCTGCCCTAGCAGAGTGGTATGCAATGCAGTACATGGCAGAAAGACTTTGTTGCACTAACCTCAAAGTCCCTTGCAACAGAGGGCTTCATGCATGCCACACTTTATCAGCCAAGTTTTCAGATCCATGTGATTTCCTACTAGACTGATAAGATACTGGCAGATAGCTGTTTTCATGAACATTCAGGAGATGCAAATGGTTTTCATTTCACCAGCCAGCAGGAAGATAGACTCACCATTAATCCGTCACTGTGAGAATTGCAACATGATTTTATACCAGTGAATTTCTAACTTTTTAGCTCCCATAGATTCAAGATTCCTACCACCAAACACGCCACGGACGGGATGGGAGAATTCTGCCCATTAGTTATGCCTTTCTCCACAGAGAAAGCAGACAGGATAAATACTGAAAAAAAATGGAAAATCTTGGAATAAAAATTACCTCTTTTAAATAAGGATAATTGCCTAGTTAAGGTTCATTCAAGTTTTGAAAAAGACTCACATACTTTGAGTCCTTTTTGAGGTCTAAAAGCAGAGATAGTATCTGTGTAAGGCATTTAATTGGTAAAGGCAGCAACTGCAGTTCAACAACATCCACAATCAATTCAAGGATTGATTAATACTTAGGAGCCTATTTAAAATTAAACGGTCGTGAAGAGAAACTATTGCGTAATTGCTAATAGAAGCTTGCATCATCGCAGCATGATTTATGAACTGAATTAACTAATGCAACCTACAGGAGAAGAAGTGGTATGGAGGCTGGGGATAGGAAAAGAGATGGGTAATAATAGAAGAATAGGAAATGGTAGGTTAGGAACAGACAGCTCAAAAGATGGCATCTATATAAATCCCTGTCAATGACCTTATGGCTCAGAAGAGAAAAACAGTTCAGACCAGGGTGGAATTTTACATGAGGGCCATGGTCTCTGCCACTCCTTAGCACCATCCCAAACCCATTGCCCACCCACATTCTCATGGAATTTACTGCTGGGAGGAGTGTTTACCGCCCTGCCCCTTTCTCAGGAAGTCTCAAGTCAGAGAGCTGCTAGCCTATTGGATGGCCAGCATCTGTTGTCCCAGCAGTGACAATGGTAGCTGCTGGATCAACAAGCAGTCCCCAGTGCTGGAGGAGCCTGGACTAACAGGCAAGTGCACAGTGAGGGTTGTAGCAAGGGGTGGGAGTGGGAGTCAAGGTTCAAGAAGTCAGGAAGGAAGATTAAAAAGGAGATTCAGATGAATCCAGGCAACCCTAAAAGCAGATTTCTCCCACTGCCCCCATCTTTGCCCAACCCCAGCCTGTGTAAATAAAAGTACCAGGCTTCTCACAAGGCATCAGGCCTCACCTGCCATGGATAAAATACTGGCAGTTGTGCAGTGCCAGCTGACCCTTAAGTGGCTATTAGTTGACCACTTAATGGCTGTGATAGGCCCAAGGATGGGTGGGTCACCCAATGCCCTCACTGACCCTATCACTACAATTGCAGACAGGTTGGAAGCAAGTGGAAAGGTTGCCCAATGGATTTTATGTGCTTGCCGATCCCCTGTCAAGGGAATGTAAAAACTATCGCATGATATCTCAAAATGGTTCATAACCAATGAAGTATGTTTAAAATGTCATCACTGCAGGAAATGCAGCAAGCAATTCAAGCACCATGAGGTCCCACAATAGCAATGCAATCATGACCAGCATCAATGTTGGCTAAGAGATAAATATTGACCAGGACACTGGGAGACTTTGATTGTTCTTTTTCCAATTACTGCCATGGGACTTAGGTTCTGTCACTACATTGAATATGCTACATAAAAGTACATTTCTACTCACATTGACTCATACTTCCCTCTGAACTGCTGCAGCTTATGTATTAATTAATCCTTCCGTAGACTGTGAGTGCTAATGAGCTGCAGTGGGATCTATGAACAAGTCACATATGAACAAGTGATATAAAAATATCACTTCCACCACTGGACAAAAACCTAGTAGCTGCATTATGTTGTGATGCATCTAACAAATTCATATCAGGACTTAAAACATTAAAAGAAAAAAAGACTGCATCATTTAGCATTCAATATTGTTAGATTTTTGATAAAGCATTGCATTGTGTAAGACTATTAAACTTAAATTAGCACAATGGTTGAAAGAATGTCACCAGATCCATGAATAATCAACAATTTATAGTAGGCAACACTGAACTAAGAACAAAACAAATGATATTGCAAGCAACATGCAAAAAGTCTAACATCTGTAAAGAGAAAAAAATTGAGTTAACGCTTTAGATTTGATCTCTGGTACAGGAAAGTGATTTAAAAAGAAACCTCATATTTCTCTCAATAATCTTTCTCCAATCACCAAAAATATTCTCAAAGTAATTCAATTGTTTGATAGACACAGACCTTTTCTCACCTCCTCCATATCTCTAATCAATACTCCCCTGCAATATGAACCACTCAACCCTAACCATGGTACATTTACTGCTTCCTACAAAGTTATCAAAACCAATTGTGCTCAGCTTTTAAGAGCCGGGCAAGGGTTGAATTTTTTCTACCCATTCTAAAAGGTATTTTCAGTATGTGCCTGTTTTTAAAAATCAAACATTTCTCTTGGAAATTTTGTAAAGTACACATTTCCTTTTGTTCTTTTAACTTGTTGTTGATTATTCCTATACTTATAATCAACATGTTCAACAATCGTCAAGTCACAAGTTTCACTGCTTTATCATCTCAATTCATTCTTAATTGCCTCAAGATTTATACTTGCAAGGAAGACAATTCATATGAACCAAATTAATTAAAATATCAATCTTATATCAGTTTTTGCTCTACTTTCCCAAAAAGTCATCTTCCTCTTGCATATGTTTTTCAATCCAATCATTTTGCCTTTCCCTAGATTAAATCTGCTGGAGAGTTTTCTCTTTTACTGTTACCCAAGTAATTAACACTTGGGTAATCCCACTGAGTTTAGATGTGTCCATTAAATACAGTCAACTACATATAGATTATATGTAGCAGGATGAAGCCAAATCATAACTATTAATGTAAACAATGCCAGTGTGGTATTGTCATGATGGAGAAAAACCAATTACGTACAGACATACTGAGCTTCTAAATAAGACCCATGGTTTAAAAATGGACATACAAGTCAAAGATTGCTGAAGGTGTAAATTTAGTTACTGATTGAATTGCTGGTGGGTGATACTAAGGGAGAGAGATAATGGAATCACACTGTTTCCAGACATTAAAAGCATGAAAGTAACTGCTATTTCCTGTGGAGATAATGGGAGCTGATTTGTCATCTCAGCAGGAATGATACCCTGTGAGCAAAGTCCAAGACAATTTGTGGATTTGCCTCTTCCAGGAATATGCAAAGGCTGGAATAATAGCCAGCTGAAAAACTTGACCTGTGTTACTAATGCTAAGTATATCAGTGAGTGACACAGGAAGAAATAAAAAACAGCAAATCCCTAAAAGTATTTTGCAGGTAACTCTCGTTCCGATACTGAAGCAAGCCAAGTCAGCAAAGCCACAACTGAAAAAGGAAACAGGCTAGTTTTTCAGCCAAACTGCAGAATACGGAGATCTCAAATCAACCATTCATTGCTGAAGTCAGTGCTACTGGAATCACAAATCATAACACCACATCCTTTCACTGCCTACTCTTCACAGGCTGATTTGTACACTTTTGGACTCAGTTCTAACTTGTGTGAATGTATATGCATGTGCTTTATCAACTTCCTCATTTAGCAGCTAATAAACTCACTCTTCCTTAACCTCAATGAAGCCTGGTTAATTTGACTCCATTTAAAAGTATAAATATTGAACTGGAAAAAAATATCTAAAAGGGAAGGGATCCTTTCTAAACTAATCTTATTGCAACATTTTTTTTTTTAAGACAAAGATAAATAAATTTTTGAGCAGTAAAGAAATTAAGGGTTGTGGTGAGCAGGCAGGCAAGTGGAGCTGAATCCACAAATAGATCAGCCATGATCTTATTGAGCAGGCTCGAGGGGCCTGATAGCCTACTCCTGCTCCTCGTTCTTATGCAAACTGAGGAGGTTAAATAAAGAAAGGGAGACAGTTCATCCCTCCTTAGCCATGGCATTAACATTTGATTTTTCCTTGACAAAATGTTCAATAAAGTTGTATTGGACCTTCACCTATCTCTTGTCCCCTTTGTCTATCACACCATAGAAGTTAAAAAGGGTTACTACAATTTGATCAAGGTTAGTTAAGGTACATTTACCCACCTTTCACTTTAACTAGCTTGCTCTTCATAGCCTCATAATTGCCCAAATGGAAGTTCAAAACTTTAGTCTTTCGACCCACCCTTCCCTACATGAAACTAAATACGGAATATAGTCACGACTACTGCCACTTGGAGGTGCTTTTATTGTGAGGCTACTGATACCAGTACATATCAACACCATGACAACTTTCATGCTTGGGCTAAATAGCGGTGAGTCACATCTGCATCACACAATTGCCAAGGAGGACCATCTCCGACAGGAAAAAGTATAACTAATACTCCTTAATATTCAATTGCATTACTACTGCTGAATTCTTCATCGTCAACATCTTGGGAGTCACCACTGACCAGAAATTTAAAAAGGACCATCATATTAACACCATGGCTACAGGATCAAGTGAAGGACTAGAAATTCTACAGCAAGTAACTCACCTCCTGGCTTCCCAAAACCTCTTGGACAACTACAAAGCATAAGTTAGTGTTATTATGGAATATTTCCCACTCATCTGGATAAGTTCCAACACCACTCAAAAATCTCAGTGCCATCCTGGAACATAGAACATAGAACAATACAGCACAGAACAGGCCCTTCGGCCTTCGATGTTGTGCCGACCAAAATAAAAAGCAATGCCCCTCCAAACTAAACCATTCCTTCTCTTCCATATACTTATCAACTAACCTCTTAAACGCCACCAAACTTGGCGCATCTACAACAGCTGCAGGCAGGGCATTCCACTCCTAATCACTCTTTGAGTAAAGAACCTACCTCTGATATCCGTCCTATAACTCATACCCCTTAATTTAAAGTTGTGTCCCCTCGTGCTAGCTTTTTCCATCCTAGGAAAAAGGCTATCACTGTCCACCCTATCCAAACCTCTAATTATCTTATATGTTTCAATAAGATCCCCCCCTTAGCCGCCTCCTTTCTAACGAAAACAGCCTCAAATCCTTCAACCTCTCTTCATAGGACCTGCCCTCCATACCAGGCAACATCCTGGTAAACCTCCTCTGTACCCTCTCCAATGCCTCCACATCTTTCTTATAATGTGGGGACCAGAACTGCACACAATACTCCAAGTGCGGCCGCACTAGAGTTTTGTACAGTTGCAACATGATGCTGCGGCTCCTAAATTCAATCCCCCTACCAATAAAAGCTAAGACTCCATATGCCTTCTTAACAACTTTATCCACTTGACTGCCTACTTTCAGGGATCTATTGACACATACACCAAGATCCTTCTGTTCCTCAACACTATTAAGAGCCCTACCATTAGCCCTATACTCTACACATTTATTGTTCCTGCCAAAGTGCATTACCTCACACTTTTCCACATTAAACTCCATTTGCCACCTCTCGGCCCAGCTCTGCAACTTGTCCAAGTCACTCTGTAAACTAAAACACCCCTCTTCACTATCTACCACACCACCAACTTTAGTATCATCTGCAAATTTACTGATCCATCCCTCAATACCCTCATCCAGATCATTTATAAAAATTACAAACAGCAGGGGCCCCAAAACAGACCCCTGAGGCACACCACTCGTCACCGAACTCCACGATGAAAATCTCCCATCAACCACCACCCTCTGTCTTCTATCTGCCAGCCAATTTCTAATCCAATTAGCTAAATCACCCTCTATTCCACACATCTGCATTTTCTGTAGAAGTCTTCCATGGGCCACCTTATCAAAAGCCTTACTAAAGTCCATATATACTACATCAACCGCCTTACCCCCATCCACCTCTCTGGTCACTTTCTCAAAAAACTCAATGAGGTTAGTAAGGCATGACCTACCCTTCACGAAACCATGCTGACTATCCCCAATCAATTCATTTCTCTCTAAATAACTATAAATCCTATCCCTAATAATTCTCTCCAATACCTTGCCCACAACAGAAGTAAGACTCACTGGCCTATAATTCCCTGGAAGGTCTCTCTTCCCCTTCTTAAACAATGGGACCACATTCGCTATCCTCCAGTCCTCCGGAACCACACCCGTAACCAACGAGGACCTGAAGATCAGAGCCAGAGGCTCTGCAATCTCCTCTCTTGCCTCCCAGAGAATCCTAGGGTAAATCCCGTCCGGCCCAGGGGACTTATCCAACTTCAAACCCTCGAGAATTTCTAACACATCCTCCCTATCTACTACAATACTCCCCAATTTGCAACCCTGTACCTCAGTGCTCTCCACAGCTACATTTCCAGCACTCTGCGTGAATACCGAAGAGAAATATTTATTCAGTGCCTCACCAATCTCTTCAGGCTCCACGCACAACTTCCCACTGCTGTCTATGACTGGCCCTAATCTTGCCCTAACCAATCTTCTATTCTTAACATATCGAAAGAAAGCTTTAGGATTCTCCTTAATCCTATCAGCCAACATCTTCTCGTGTCCCCTCTTAGCTCTCCTCAATTCACTTTTTACCTCCTTCCTAGCTAATCTATAGCTATCCATTGCACTACCTGAGCCTTCAAGCCTCATCCTGACATAAGCCTCCTTTTTCTTCTTAACCAGCAAATCAACTCTTTTCGTACACCAAGGCTCTCTTACTCGTCCATTTCCTCCCTGCCTGACAGGGACATACTTATCAAGGACTCTCAGCAGCTGCTCCTTGAATAAGCACCACATTCCAGATGTTCCCAGTCCCTGTAGTTCCCTAGTCCAATCTATGCACCCTAATTCTCTCCTGATGGCCTCATAATTACCCTTCCCCCAGCTATAACTACAGCCCCCAGCTTCATGCCTATCCCTGTCCATCACTAAGGTGAACGTAACCGAATTGTGGTCACTATCACCAAAATGTTCACTAACTTCCAAGCCTAACACCTGGTCTGGCTCATTGCCCAGCACCAAATCCAATGTAGCCTCACCTCTAGTTGGCCTATCTACATACTGAGTCAAAAAACCTTCCTGCACACTCTGTACGAAAACTGACCCCTCTAACGAGCTAGAGCTATAGCTATTCCAATCAATATTAGCAAAGTTAAAGTCCCCCATCACAATTACCCTACTACTTTCACTCCTAATCAGAATTGACTTCGCAATCCTTTCCTCAACCTCTCTAGAACTATTAGGAGGTCTGTAAAAGACTCCCAACAGGGTGACCTCTCCTCTCCTGTTTCTAATCTCAGCCCATACTACCTCAACAGACAAGTCCTCATCAAACTTCTTTTCGATCACCGTGATACAGTCTTTGACCAGTAACGCCACTCCTCCCCCCCTTCTACCTCCTTCTCTACTCCGACTAAAGCATTTGTACCCCGGAACCTGCAACATCCATTCCTGTCCCTGCTCTACCCAAGTCTCTGAAATGGCCACAACATCGAAGTTCCAGGTACTGGTCCAAGCTGCAAGTTCCTCCCCCTTATTGCGAATACTCCTTGCATTAAAGTATACGCATCTCAAACCATGCTCCACCCCACCCGTACGCCGCTGTGTTTTACAACTCTCCTCTATAACCCCCTTACTCTCATCCCTCTCAGCACCCCAACTACTTAGGATCCCACCCCCCCCCCGAATCAGTTTAACGCCCCCATCATAGCCTTAGCAAATTTTCCCCCCAAGATATTAGTCCCCCTCTGGTTCAGGTGTAGACCATCTCTCTTGAAGAGGTCCCACCTATCCCAGAATGAGTCCCAATTGTTAAGGAACCTGAACCCCTCCCTCCTGCACCATCCACGCAGCCATGAGTTCAAACTATCCCTTTCTCTGTTCATCTCTAAACTATCCCTTGGCACAGGCAAGAGTCCAGAGATAACCACTCTGCCTGTTATGGACCTAAGCTTCCACCCTAACTCCATAAATTTCTGTTTAATATCCCCTTCCCTCGTCCTACCTACATCATGTGTCCCCACATGAACAATGACTTGGGGCTGACTCCCCTCACCCTTAAGAATCCTAAAAACCCGATCTGCGACATCCTGGACCCCAGCCCCTGGGAGGCAACACACCAGCCCTGAGTCCTGTTTATTACTATTTACCCTCCTATCTGTCCCTCTAACTATGGAGTCTCCTATAACTAGGCCTAATCTCTTATTCCCCCCACCCACCTGAGCATTCTCAGCAGTCTCACCCCCAGAGACCTGCTCCCTTTGGTCAGCTCCAGTTGATTCTTCCTCAACTGTAGCCTCCAAGACAGAAAATTTATTTTGGAGGGGAACAGCCCAGGGGATTGTCTCCCCGATTGCTTCTTACCCCTCCTCCTAATAGTTACCCAATTATCACTTATAGGAGTTACAATCTCTTTGTTACTCCTGCCTATATCCTCCTCAACCTCGCGAATTACTCTGAGCTCCTCTAATTCCAGCTCCAGCTCCTTAACACGAGCCAGTTTAAAAAAGGAGCCAGTTTAATTGACACCTCTTCCAACACTTGAAACATTGGCCTGAACTTTTGCAACAGAGAGCCTCTTTATTATTGCAAATATCCCAACTCTGCAATCCCAAACTGGAAGCAAAAATTCAAGCCATTCCCTCCACCATCAGTGAGTATTATCTATAAAATGCACTGCAACAACTCACAAAAGGTTCTTCAACAGTACTCACAAAACTCACTTCTTTTACCACCCAAAAGGTCAAGGAGACATGATATATGCAACCTGCAAGTTCATCTCCAAGCCACACACCATGCAAACTTGGAAACATATAACCATTGTTCGCTCTCAGTAGGTCAAAATCCTGGAAATGCCTTTCTAAAGCCAACACCAAACACACTGCAGCTATTCAACAAGGTGTTTCATCCGCATCTTCTTGAGGACAATTAGGTACGGTGAACAAATGCAGAGAGGTCATACGTCCTTTGCTTTGTCACTATACGTGGAACTGCACAAGACCACTTAACTATCCTTCACGCTGGACAAATTATTAAAATGTAAATTAATTTGCAGGATACATCTTGGAGTAATTAAAATGCAAGAGAGCTTTCTTGTGGTTAATGCTGCCCTGCTCCGCTCCAAATAATTAAACCAACTGTTTTCATTATTTACTTGTAGATTTATCAATTTGAGTTGAAATCGAAAGAATGGCTGTTGAAAAAACTCTATTCTATCACAATGGTATTTGAACGGATGAAATTTGGACTCTTATTTGACAAATAACCCACTTGACTGACACCTCATTCACTGGGTATAATGTTCGTAAGGTTCCTGCTCTGACCAAGATGATAAGAAACGACAAAGCATTGTGAATATACCCAGTCCGTCATGCAAACCAGCCTCCCATCCATTAACTCTGTCTGCACTTCCTGCTGCATCGGAAAAGCAGCCAGCACAATCAAGGACCCCACACATCCCAGACACATTCTGCTTTTCTTCTATAGAGAAGAAAGATACGAAAGTCTGAGGTCATGTACCAAACGACCCAAGACAGCTTCTTCCCTGCTGCTACCTGACTTTTGAATAATATGTTAAGCTGAACTTCCTCCACACCCCAGCTGTGACTGTAACATTATATTCTGCACCCTCTTCTTTCCTCCTCACCTACGTACTCTACAAGCAGTATCTTTTGGCTGTGTAGCACACAAGAAATACTCTTCATTGTGTTCCAATACATGTCAAAAAAAACTTACAAATCCGCTCCCTCCGCCAACATAGCAGCAGACTACATCATATGTAACCATTCACCAAGGCTCCTTTGAAAGCACTTTATAAACCCATGACCTCCACCATTTAGAAGGGCAAGTGAACAGACAACGGGAACACCACTACCTGCAAGTTCCTCCCACCCCACTCAAGCTATTCAGATCTGGAAATATATAGCTGTTTTTTCTGTAACAGGATCAAAATCCCGGAATAGCTTTCCCAGCAGCAACATGGAGACATCTGCACCAGACAGACTGTAATGTCACAAGGTGCCAAATCACCACCACCTTCTCAAGCATAATTAGGGATGGACAAAAATTTGTTGGACTAACAGTGATGTCTACAGCCTTTGATAGAGAAAAAACTCCTCTCCCTCCCATGTCTTTTCTTTGCAGTAACAGCAGATATGATTTCTGCATTTATAAAGTTTATGCTTTATTATTCACAATTATATGCATGTTCATATTACCTAGATTTAGAGTTCTCATTCTGTCATTTATATCATCATCTATTGGCTCATTTACATTTTTCTCCACAGGAGAAGGTTCCTCTGTAGCTGTTTGACTTGTGATATCAGAAACTATTACCAGAACTATGCTAAGGCAATCCTTGTTCTAAAAGCTATTAATCACCTCTCTCAGAATGTGTGATATTGCACTGATTGTTAGGCAAGTCAAATAATCATCTTTGAACTTTCTCAGTCTGCCTCAAACCTTTCAATCTACGGACAGGGTGCAGCTCATTATTATTTGGGGACAAGTAAAATTATCTGCTGTCCAAGAGATAAATGTGCATGAATCAGGTATGAGAAGTTAATCTTTCTCTTCTGCCTTGACATGCACTTGTTGCATTCTTGACACATAACAATTACATTCATGGACCAATAGTGTGGAAACATTCTAATGTCACCAAAGCTATTACTGTTGCATGCCATGGGTAGTACACATATTTGTGAAACTCCTGGGTTTACGAATATACATGCAAAAACTTTATTATCATTCATTTAGAAATGGAGGTACTGTATGCCACTTCTGGTGGTTGAGCATTTCTCTTCTTTAATACCAATACTTGGCTAACAGTTTGTGATTTTTAGCCTAATTCCCTATGTTGATAAAACAAAAACGCTTTCCATTAAGATGCAATAATGTGGAAATCTTAAATTGCCAAATCATTTCCATATGTGACGTCTGAACATGCACTTGTTGCATTCTTGACACTATAATTATATTCATGGACTAACAGTGTGGAAATATTCTAATGTCACTAAAGCTATTACTGTTACATGCCATAGGAAACTCAAATTGTGCAACAAGCCAGAAACGTTTGAACAGGTCTGAAGAAAATCCAAGTTATCAAAGAACCTGCCTTGGTTTCTGATGGAAACAATATGAATTGCAGTGTTTCATCAGATTATGGCTGGTCAGTAACTGTTTCTTTAAAGTTTGGTGTGACATGTAGGCTTACATTAACAACGCAATAAAGTTACCGTGAAAATCCCCACACCAGCACATCATTCCGATTGTGGGAGGAAACCAGAACACCCAGAGGAAACTCACGCAGACACAGGGAAAACTTGCACACTGTACAGACAGTGACGCAAGCCAGGAATCGAACCCGGGTCCCTGACACTGAGACAGCATTGCTAACCACTGTACCACCCACTTATAATATTCTTTCAAACTTTTATTAGAAAGTTTATAATAGATGTCTGTAATCTATCCTCCTTTGCTTGGGCGTCCAGATTTCTTGGCACTTCCCAAAAGTTTTTCGGTAACTCAAAAAAGGTACTGCAGAAATGCAAGAAGCTGTTCTTATCTGAAAGTGTTAAACTTCTATAATATAAAAGTTTAAAGCTGAAAATCTTGTTTGGTTTATTTGAAGGAGCTGAACAGCTTATGAAGTTGACCATGACAGGAAAAAGAAGCAGCGCTGCTTTGGTCACTGAAACACAGAATCAATAATTTATGTACCAATAGCACTGGAATTTCAAGAATAACAGATTCTCGACCAGGTCAATGTTGAATGTGATGAATGAATTGCTAAAATATCACCACTGCTTCCAATATTGGTCGGCCATCAGAACAGCAGTTGAGTGGAGACGTTCTTTCTGACATTCTCTTTTCTACTTCACCATCTCATGATGTACCACCGAGACTGGAAGTTCAACAAAATGGAAGGAAAATCAGCTTCTATTCCACCAAGTGCTAGCTCTATGGATTTGTAGTCAACAACAACATTGGGAAGGATCTTTTAAAAGAGTATAGTATATCCTAATCCACTCTTAAGAATCTGTTTCTAGAATGTTCTTTTCACAAAACCAGACACCTGCTGAACTACCTTAGCGGGTTCTATCCAACTCCGAGTCAGATGACATGGCAGATTACAAGTCTGCGACACAATGACTCTGCACAGCAGATAAACAGCTACCCATGAACATAACTAAATGTGAATTAATTCACCTCATCATACCTGTTTTCCCTGCAGACCATGTAAAAATTGTTCTATTACCAACAAGAAGTTTGGTGCATTGCATTGTGTCCCTGCCTAAGTCAGAATTTCTGAATTCCAATCCCCCTCCAGGACTCAATGGTCAAGGAAAGTGGGTGCATAATGTTTCTGGAGTATCAATGTATAAATTCTTCCAATATAAGACAATGACTGGCAGTAAGAGCAGGAGAGATTCCTAATCAGCCATCCAATGAAAAGAAAATTGCAGCCTCTATCATCAGCTCCAGCCTACTACATATAAAAGTGGATGTAGGCACAGCAATTCAGACTCCTTGGTGGCTGGTTAGCTGAGTTGACTTGATGGCCAGTGTAGATCAGATTGGTGCCAATAGCCTGGGAGTTTGATTCCCATACTGGATGGGGTGGTTTCTATTCACCATTGTCAGAAGTAGGTTCCCTCGAGCATTTGATTAACTATATTATTGACTTATCCCAATAACCTTTGCAATATACTGCATGACAAGTTATTTTTCTTTCACTAATCTCATCTATGTAATACTGGAGGACAACAGTATAGCAATCACAAACCAGAGTAATGAAATACTGTGTGTTATTCATATCTCAATTTTAAGGATCTAGATTATATCTTCTTTGAAAAAAAGTTTGCTAGTTTTTGCAACTTAAAGCCTCACATGCTAGAATCATCACTCCATTCCCCTTCTTTGACATCACTATAATGTGTTCCTCCAGAGGCAGAATCCCAACATTTCAAATAATATTCTAATGCATTTCATCTTGATTCTAAGTCAAAATAGATTGCATATCTTTGTATAATTTAAATATCTGACAAAAAAGCTCTATTGATAACAATACCGCAGTGTCCAGACTCCTTCAATAAATGGTATCTAATCAGCCCAAGAGAGTCATTAAGGTGAACATTCATGGTGTATATTTTAGGATTCTGCTCTGTTGTGCATTACCTTACCCATCACTGCATGTAATGCTTTACGTGTATTACAGAAACCAATTCTATTCTGCAAATGTAGTTACATAGCCCACAAACTCCATTACAGAGGAGCAGGTGGTCACTCAAATTCTCAAATTGCACTTGAATACATTATAATATAATACCCTTAATGGTTGTCAATTGATGCTGCACTCACAACAGCGGTTTAGTAGTAAGAATATCGGGTAAGTACTTGAATTGGAATACCGATTCGTGGTGTTGTGCAAGGATCTATGCTAGGGCCCTAATAAATCACTAAGTATTAATGGCTAAGTTAACACAATAGATAACCATGTATACACACATTTGCCAATGAAAATGATTGGAAGCAGAGAAGGTAGTGCAGATGGGAATGTAATATTACAAGGGGAATTGATAGGATTAAGTGAGTGGGCAGAATTGTGGCAGATGGATTTCAATATCAGGCAAGCGTGAGGCTATTCAGTTTGGGCCAAAAAAAAAAAGATAGATCCTGACATGTAAAAAAGAAACTCTGGGAACAGTTGAGGATAAAACATTTTAGCAATCCGTGTACTTGTTATCTTAGTGAAACAATAAAAATACACATTTGTACATCTGTTAATTGTAGCACAATAGTAAATGTGAGTACAGGCAGTAAATTTATGGACAATGATAAATGTGAATACAAAGAGCACAAAATTTATAACTTCACTACAAAGAAAGAGAGATAAGCTTCCTCCATTGTACTTCACACAACGCAAAAATAATACTAGCACTTATGCCCTCCCTGGTCCAGCAATTTATTTCAGGGAATTGTACTGTTTATCTTTTTCTGGTGAAAAACCGTTTTCATGTCACAATAGTGACAGAAACGTCATGCAATTTCACCTTTTCCTCCACGCAGGGAGACACTGGTCCAATTCTTCTGATTAGAATCAGAACCTCTTCTTTCCTGAACTTTATAAGAAAACACTTACCTCCCTCTGATTTTTCTTCGCAATCTTTGATTGAAGGATCCCTCCAAACTGACTCCATGAAGGAAACCTCAGCAATACCAGCAAAGAGAATCCATTCAGAAGCTAGTCATCCTTTTACAGCACTGGCTACTGTATTTTGCAAATACAGTTCAAATATCCCAAAGCTTCTTTGAAAAAGATAGAAGCCAAGTGGATAAAGGGTAAGAAGAGTTGGTAATGCAATTATGGGATAGGGTGATAGCTGGCTAGGCAGTAAGGGGTGGATGGAAATAATTGGGGAGTCAAGGGTGGGAGTTGGGTGGTGCAATTGGGTCAGAAGGTGAATTCTAGTCAGGCTAGAGTGGAGTCAGGTGGTGGATGCTCATTATATTGGATCAGGGGTGGGGAATCAATTGTATAGCTACACAGGAGTTAAACAGGGCTTTTTCTGACATTTCCTAAATAGCTATCCAGGTTAGCAAGCCAAGACCGAGTAAAACCTTTGACTAACTCAGAGTTGGAGACTTTTACAGAGGGTCTTGGGAGCAGGGAATTGGAAGTTTGAATGATGGAACAATTCCTATGGATTGATTGCACTGGGATTTCTCAGGGATTCTTTAGCACATGTCCTTAGTATACCAGGTCTCTGACTATCCAGAGACCATAAAGTTTCCCTCAATGTATGAGACTACCTAAAGGTGGTAGTTACATGTTGTTACATACGTGCGTTCATGGAGATGATCTGTCTCTTTGCCTATTTCCCTGACTTCTGGTAAAACTGTAACTGAACAGAAAGGATGTGTTTATGACTTCACTCCAAATAAATCATGAAATGTACAAGGGCCCCCTACCTCTTTGTAACCTCCAATACGTTCCCAGATGTAATTTTTCCACATTAAAAAGCAAGAACAGGATCTATCTTTTTTGTTCTGAAACATTTTGCCCTCATACTTAGCCACAACGAAATCTACCTGCCACAGTTTTTTTCTACTCAATCAATCAACCTCTCTGCTATTTTATACTTTTTGCAGTAAATACTATGCTGCCAATCCTGGTTATCATTGATAAATGTACATATTTGGTTGACCGTTATGGAAAATAAATTAATAAACATCATGAATAGTTAAGGCCCCACAACACAGGCCTTTGTGAAACTTCCAAATTCAAGTATGTACTTCTGACCTCCCCTATTAATTTTGCTGCCCCTGAGAATTGAAACATGGAATTCAAAGCAATTATACAAGGAATTGGAGCTGTTAGAGTTTTGTGTGATTGTAATAAAACTGTTTTGTAGTTTCACTACAAAAGGGTTCCCATGCCCCCACCCCCCAACAAGACCAATTTGGTCTGAACTTGGAGAGAATTGTTCATTTTCAATTGATTTACCAGTTCTTGCTTTCCAGTTACTTATTCTGCTCCATTCATAGTTCAGCTTGGCTAGTTGGGACAGATTATTCAGAGGTACATACTTTTGGACTCGTGTGAAGAAACAGTTCACGAGCCAAGAACCTTGGTATTTATACCTTGGGAATACCAAAGGTCCCTCTAATTATTGGGAGAAAGAATAACTGAAGGCTTTTCCAAAGATCCATGTCAACTCAATAGCATAAAAATAGAAGTTGAGATTTTTTCATGCGCATTACCGGCAATTCGGAGAAACTGACTACGCTGTTAAAATGAATTATTCAGTGTATTTTCTTTTCAGAACTGAAGCATACAGAAAGCAAATACAAATAAGAAGCCTGGCTAAATCCAATGCAGCTGGTTTCCTCTTCCTCGGGTGATAATTGGCGGCTGCATTTAACGCACGGGCAAACTGCGCTTTAAATAATTGGGATCCTGAACATTATACAGCACAACATTACATAACGTGTATCAAAGACTGGTGATGGTTCTAGCTCGTCGCGGGTGTGTGAACGATACTCTGATTAAAAAATGTGCATTTTAACACAGCTCCTTCACTTAACAGCCCGGGGATGTGCTATTAGTGCAACGCACAGGACGCCAAGTCGAAGGGTGAGGTAGTGGAGCATCATTTAGCACAAGCAGGCAGGTGCTTAGGGGACTGAGAAATAAGATCCAAAATAAGGTGTTGTTTGAAATTCAGCAACCCCGAGTCAAAGCAAAGTATCTCTTGCAATTTAATTTTCAAAACAAAAATAAACAGCGTATTTGTTAATAAAGGAAAAGGGGCACTGCATTTTTTATAAACACTAATAAGACGGATGTAACCATCAGAAAGATCACAAGTATGGACATTTAAAGTAACACTTGGTATTCAATACATAGCACCCATTGTTCGCCTGTCACATTGCGATTCGCTATGCGTTAATTTTCAATGTGATTCTAATCTAATCTATTTTAAATCAAACCCATTAATGTACAATCAAAGCGTCCGTAGAGCGTGAGCTTTCCAACCAGCAATACCAGCAGAACAACTGGATGGTTTGTCGGATTCTTTGATACTTACACTGTGCGTACTTCTGTAGCTGGGAGAATTCTGCAGGGCTGAGGGTGATCCACTTTTCCTGGTTAGTCATGGTGGTCCTCTCACACATTCCCCACACTTACATCTCCAGATTCCCCTTCCGTCTCAACGAACTAGTCGATCCGCGTTGGGATTCGTCCTCCACCTCGGGGTTTGAGAAGATTTCACTTGTCGGGGGAAATGTGTGACTGCACAGAGTGCTGCCGTGAACCGGTCTGTGGGAAGAAGCGCCTCCGGATTGAGTTGCTGCAAAGATCTGGAAATAAAACAAAAAGCGAGGGGTAGTGATGCATTTGTTGATGAGATTAGAACTTGTTTCCAGCCGTGAGCACGGTAAACCACATGTGACTGTACGCTGAACGCAACATTTATAAAGCTTCAATTTATAAGCAATTTCAAACTGATGAAATTATTTAAAATGTCAATATAACCACATCGGCTATTTTTTAAAGCCAGTTCCTTAAATTGGTGTGAATGGAGAACTTGTAGGACATTGCATTCAAACCGTACAATTGCAAATACCTTCCCACCTTGGGGTGCCCATCGCTGGAAATGATAAGCCACATTCTTTGAAGGCACTTATTCATTGCTTACCACACACATACACCAGACTCAGACCTCGGAACTATGCTAACAAATGCTACATCTTTGCAGTGTGATTTTTTTCTTCCCACCTCACGAATGCTGAATACTATCAGCGACGCAAAACCACCACTGCACCATTCTGCTTTCATTTCTGTAAACTTCGAAACTGTATTTTCTTCCCTTGAACTCTTAAAGGGCTTGTCTCTTTGGCAGACAATGAATTGCTGTAATTAGTCAACAAGTCTTATCATTTATCCTGTGACTATTGGAATAGCTTGTTGCCTTGTTTTTAGTTTAACAGTTTCTAAATCCCTACTTTTAACACTCAGCTTGTGGAAAACGACCCATATAAACACATACTGCATTGGCAGTTGCAACAGAATCTGAAATCAGGTACCAACTGACTCAAGAACAACTTCTTTCCTGCTGCCATCAGATTTTTGAATTTACCAACCTTATTGTAACTTGATCTTTCTCTACATCCTAGCTATGACTGTAACACTACATTCTGCACTCTCTCCTTCTCCCCTATATACCCCATAATGGTATGCTTTGTCTGTATAGTGCGCAGGAAACAATACTTTTCATCATACATCAATTATTTTGTTAGTTTCACAAATAGGCTTACATTAACATTGCAATGAAGTAACTGTGAAAAATCCCCTAGTCACCACACTCTGGCACCTGTCCTAGTACACTGAGGGAGAGTTTAGGATGGCCAACGCATCTAAGGAGCATGTTTTTTGGATTGTGGGAGGAAACCGGAGCACTCAGGAAACCCACATGGACACGGGAAGAATGTGCAGACTCTACGCATTCAGCAACCCAGGGAATCGAACCCAGGTCTCTGGAGCTGTGAGGCAGCAATGCTAACCACTGTGTTATTGTGTGACAATAATAAAATCAAATCAAAAATATGTAAATTGCAAATTACAGTAGCTGCGATAATGTCAGTTTATTTTGGCAGTGCTAATCACTCTCTAAAAGTGTGAAAAACTGACTGTATTCTTGTTAGAGCCCTAGAAGCAGGTTGTTCCAAAGTGGGTGTGAAAAGATAATGAAAGGATTACAATTGTGGGCTGCTTACTCTTTACACCTTTGAAAACACTTTCATTTTGCCTTGATATAACCACAAAGAAGATTTGACAGGCTGAAATTCCAAGTTGCATTGTGTATTCATGGCAATATTTTCACAATGCAATATTATGCATTGTATTCTTCCTCCATAATTATGAATGGTAGACACATAACTGGTAAAATCACTTTTAAAATAATGCACGGAAATAATGTATCGTACTTCCAGCAAGAGAAAATTTAAACATCACCCCTCGACATTCAATCGTGTTGCCATCACTGAACCTCTCACTATCAACATCCTGAATGTTACCATTGACTAGAGATTGAACTGGACTCATATAAATACTGTGGCTACAAAAGAATCGAAAGATTTGGGAAAGGGACAGGAAAGTTGCTGTATAGGTTCATCTTATTGAATGGTGTAAGCAGATTTGAAGGTAGCTTATGGATATTTGTTGTATTCATTCAATGCATGTGGGCTTCACTTGACCAGCATTCGTTGTCCATCCAGAATTGGTGGCAAGTTGTGTTCTTGAACTGTTGCAATCCTTGTAATGTAGGCACATTCAGAGTGCTCTTTGGGAGGAAGTTTGAAGATATTGACCCAGTGACAGTGAAAGAATGGGAATATATTTCCAAGCCAGGATGGGGTGCATCTTCAAGGGGAACTTCGAGGTTGTAATCTTCCTACACATCTGCTGTCCTTGTCCTTCTTGATGGCTTTGGTCATGCATTTGGAGGGGAATTCCTGTGAGGTATGGAGTGCATAATTGTTTATTGCTGAACTGTATCTCCCTGCCATTTGAAAGAAAATAGGTGGCATTTCTGTAGAACTTTAGCACTTCACATACAATGAATTAAATTGCAGTGCAGTAACCATTAAAATATTTACAGTACGCAATAGATACAAATGTCAAAAAGAGAGAAATCAGATTTTGTTTATTAGCAGATTGGTCAATGCCATTTCCAGAGTGGATCTATGCTGAATTGGAATGCGTTCCAGTCTTTCATTATCCAGCTTATGGCAGGAAGATCAGATAAACTATGCAGCAGATCTGCTACTGCTAAAACCATGATTAGGATTTTGGCAGCCTCCAGAGTCAGTTACATAAGTTCTGTATCAGCCTGAGTACATAGATATTCAATGTATTATCAGTCCCACATCCTTCATACAGCAATTAATGTTAAACAACACTCACTTTACCTGAATTCCACATTTTACCAAATTAAGGTAATTAATATCTAATCCTTTGGAATGAACTCAATCCATGCTGATTCAGTAGTCTTGGTTTTGGTGTTTTCTTTCATTTCCTTCTCCTGACATTGAAAATGTACCTCTTGATTATTTATTTGTCCACAGAAGCTACCAGGCCTTCCAAGTATTTCCGGCATGTTCCATATCAGTTTGTCTTAATTTTTGGCCTCACATGGATCAAAAGTTGCAGTGAGCTGGTAAGATCACGTCCAACTCACTGCACCCATCAATCAGCATGAGGCTAAAAATCTGATTTGCACCCAGATTGCCTGGATCTCCATATCATTAGCGAGTTGGGCACAGCCACTTCCCCCCTGCAGGATACTTTTCCACCTTATCAGCAAGCTGTTACGCTGGCGAGAATCACTACTGGTCTCCATCAGCAGAGACCAGGTGCCATGCCCATGCCTGGTTGGGGAGGGTGTCTAGGTAGAAATTGGAGGCCATTGAAACCCTGGGGCAGTCGGGGGCATGGCCTGTCTGGCATTGTGGCAGAATCCAATTGAGCAGTATAAATGTGCTATGGCAATGCCAAGGACAAAGGGCTTAGGGTAATAGTGGGGGTAAGGCTATGCATAATGATGAAGGCGGGGGTGGGGGTGGGGGAGGGGTGTTATGGCTATGTACCGGTGGGGGGGCTATGCATAGGGGGTCTTGCAGGAGGTAACCGTGCAGGGACCACAGATCATTCAAGAGGTGGGGGTGCATGTCAGGAATCCACCAGGGAAGCCCCCATCAGGAGTCTCCAGATTCCCCGATGGCAGTGTGGAGGATGACAATGTGAGTGGAAGGGGAAGAAATCTGATGTTCACGGCATGGGGGAAGCAGGGGGGTGGTGGATGGAGATATATCCCGGTTCCCTGGCAGATTGGAGTGCCAAGCAAAGTGGTGCCATAGTGCTCTGAAGCTGATTTCACCTGCATGTTTAGGCTCTGTCCCATTGAGGCACAAATCTCCCAGCTGTCAAAAAAAGTGACAAGAGTGCTAAAAGATTGCAAAGCCAAGCTCACCAAGAAGACTGGCATGGAGGACCTCCATTTTCTCACTGTTATCTTATTTGGAATTTTTCTGAGAAAATTCCACCCAATATATACAATTTAATTGGCAGATTTTTGAATCACCCTAAATAAGGATTTTTTTACAATATGAACACATGCCTTGCTTAAAAATCCATAAAATGACATGGATTTGAAATATAATTTTGGAATCTTAATAACTAGCTAATTAAATACAACTGTTAACTACTTTGTCAGTGAGAAGAGTTAATATAAGCTTCACATTCACAAGCTTTTAAGAGAAATAGTGATTAGGTACAATTAATTAGTTACATGGATCACATACTACTTTCAAGGCCACATTTATTGTCCATTTCTACTTGTCCTGCAAAGCTGTTGGGTCTTCACAAGCCTTGTCTGTACAATAAAGAGACTTAGTATAAGCAAGCACATGGAGAAAGCCTGCAGTCACATATAGGTTAGGCTAAATAGGAGTGACAAGTTCACCAGTAAATAGTAGCAAAACATTTATGATTTTATTACAATCTGGTAGACAGTCATTTTTCTTCTTGCTGTCACAGAAACAGGTGCAATTTCACAACTTGCCATGGTCATAATTGCTGGGCCCTTGGTCAGTGTGGGGGGTGACAGCCATCAGGCTATTCTACGTATTGTAGTTAAGCTCCTCATTCATTTTACATTTCTAAAAATTTGTTCACTGATTGTGGATGTTGCTGCTGAGTTAGCATTTATTGCCCATCCCTAATTTCCCTAAATAGGCAATTAGGGATGGCAATAAATACATCATCAGGCCAGTTCAGAGGACATAGTCAACTGCATTACTGTGGATCTAGAGTCACATATAGGCCAGACTAGGTCAGGATGGCAGAATTTCTTTCCTAAAGGATATTAATGAACCAAATGGGTTTTTTACCAACAATCATGTTCATCATTAGACTTCAATTTCAGATTTTTTTATGTTGAATTAGAATTTCACCACCTGCCATGTTTAGAATCCAGGCCTCTGGAGCTTTACCTTGGGTCTCTGGGTTACTAATCCAGTGAAAATGCCACAACAGCACCACCTCCTCAGTAAAGAAAGAACCACTTGCCTGAGTGAATGCAATACAAATAAAATTATAGATGAATTAAGTAAATGTTCTGGTGATTATATTTTGCTGTATCTCACAGTGGTAAGTAGAATTTGCTGCATTAATTCCTTTGGATTGAACCTTTTATTTGTGTAGTATTTGAAATATATCTTTGAAGTATAGGTTTCACAATTTATTGTCTGAAGTCAATTCTATATACTTCAGAAATAAATATGTAGTAAAATAAAATTTTCAATTTGACCTGACCTGTGGTCTCTTTCCTATCTCTCCTCTTTGTCCATGAGGACAATTGAGTCCTGATATCAACTTATTCCCTACTTTAACCTCATATTTGTCCCTCAGCTTGTTACATAATTTCAAAATACAAGGATCTTGAGAGTACTTTTTGGCAGTGATAAAATTAAGCAAAGTGATGGTAAGTGTCATCAACAGTGCTATCAAGCAGCAAGAACCTATTCACCGCTGCACATTTTGGGTTCAGCCAAGGTCACTCAGCTCCACAGTTCCTGCAGCCTTTCTCCAAACATGGTAAGAAGTCTTATAACGCCAGGTTAAAGTCCAACAGGTTTATTTGAAATCACAAGCTTTCGGAGACCTGGTTCTTCATCAGGTGAATCAACCCCAGTCCAACGCTGGCATCTTCACATCATCTCCAAAAATGTATAAAGGAGCTGAATTCCAGAGGTGTAATGAGAGAGACAGCTCTTGACATCAAATATTTGCATGAGTGTGACATCAAAGAACCCAAGCAAAACTTAAGTCGATAAGAATTGGGGAGAAATATCTCCACTGGTTTGAATTATTTCCCGCTATGGTGATTTGTGATGATTATCCTTTATATAACACAGCAGAGTAAAGGTCACCTGACTGGGGGGACCAATTGGGACTCAGAATGGGTAATCCTCCCAGGGAGTGGAGTCGTCTCATAGGTAGGAGACATGTAAGTGACTAGGGATAGCTGTGTGGCTGCTGCACTGCTGAACAGTTATATAGAAACATAGAAACTAGAAGCAGGAGTAGGCCATTCAACCTTTCGAGCCTGCTCAACAATTCATTATGATCATAGCTGATCATTAAATTCAACATCCTGATCTCTCCTTCCCTCAATATCCCCTGATCCCTTTAGCCCCAAGAGCTATATCTCATTTCTTCTTGAAATCAGACAATGTTCTCGCCTCAACTACTTTCTGTGGTAGTGAATTCCATACATTCATCACCTTCTGGGTGAAGAAATTTCTCCTCACCTAAGTTCCCTTTATCCTCAAACTATGACATCTAGTTCTGGAATTCCCCACCATCTGGAACACTCTTGCTGAATTCACTTGTCAGAATTTTATAAATTTCTGTTAGATCCAATGAATATAATCATTATCAACTTAGTCTCTCCTCATATGACAGAGCTAGCATCCCAGGAGTCAGCCTTTGCTGCACTCCCTTTATAGCAAGAACATCCTTCCTCAGGTAAGGGCACCAAAACGGCACACAATACTCAGGTGGGTTTCACCAGCTTTCTATACAGTTGCAATAAAACAGTTTATACTCCTATAATCAAATCCTCTTGCTATGAAGACCAACATACTATTTGCCTTCTTTACTGCCTGCTGTACCTGCACATTTACTTTTACTGACTGACGCACAAAGACATCAAGATCTCACTGAGTATCCACCTCTCACAATTTACACCTATTCAAGTAATAATCTGTCTTCTTATCATTGCTACCAAATCTCACATTTGTCCATTGTACTGAATTTGCCATGCATGTGCCCATACACTCAGCCTGTCCAAATCATGCTGAAGCATTTCTGCATCCTCCTCACAGCTCACTCTCCCACCAAACTTTGTATCATCTGCAAGTTTGAAGATAATACATTTAGTTCCCTCTTTCAGATAATTAATATATAATGTGAACAGTTGGGGTTCTAGCACAGATTCTTGAGGAACCCCACTAGTCACTGACTGTCAATTAGAAAAAGACCCATTTTTTATTAATCTTTTGGTGTTTATAATGAAGTTTGTGAAAGTGAATCATTGTATTCATATGAAGGAAGATTGTTGTGGTTGATGGTGGTCAATCACCTCAGTCCCAGAACATTGCTGCAGGAGTTCCTCAGAGCATTATCCTAAACCTGAGCATCTTCAGCTGCTTCAACAATGACCTTCTTTTCATCATAAAGACAGAAGTGAGGGGTTTTGCTAATGAGGGCACAATGTTCAGCACTGTTTACAACTCCTCAGATTGGGAAGCAGTCTGTGCCAATAAGCAACGAGAACTGAGCAACATTCAGGCTTGGGCTGATAATTTGCAAATAATATTTTTGTTACTCAAGTGCCAGGCAATGAACTATTTTCAACAAGAGAGAATCTATTTATCTTTACTTGTCCTCTAAAGCGTCATTACTACTGCATCCAGTAACATCAACATTAACCTGGTTCATTTGTTACCTACAAGATGAACACTCACACCGCTTGTCTGGATGAGTGCAGATCCAACAGCACTCAAGAATTTGACACTGTCCAAAAGAAAACTTGATTAACATCCCGCTATCACCTTAAACATTTAATCTCTCCACCACAGTCACACAACAGTAGTGTGTACATCGAAAAGATGTACTGTGGCAACTCACCAAGACTCCTTCAAGCACTCTCAAACCTGTGACTTCTACCGCCATGGACAGGGGCAACATATGTATGGGAAAACTACCATCTTCAAGTACCCTCCAAGCCACACACCACCCAGACTTGGAACTATATCATTATTCCTTCGCTGTCACTGAATCAAAAAACTGGACTCCCTTCTTATAAGCACTGTGGATGTACCTACATTACACTGACTGCAGTGGTTCAAGGAGGCAGCTCATCATCACTTTCTGAAGGGCAATTAGAGATGGGCAATAAATGCTGGACTTGACAGCAACTCTCACATTCCAGGAACTGAGATAAAATACAGATTTCAAAAAAGTAAAATGCTGGATGGAGTCATTTGTAATACCTGAAGATTGAAGGTATGGAGGATAATATATTGGCCCAGTATTTGTTTGATCAGGGCATTTTCAGGATATTCTATTCATTAGATTTTACCATCATTCTTCAAATTTTTCTATACTGGGCATTGAGCTGATGATGGGGCAATTGTGTCCTTGGTGAATGACAGCACGTACAATGTTTCTTCTGAATCAATAAGATTTTGTGTCTTGTAACAAATTGAGATAATAAGATTGGATCCATCAACTTCAAATCCGCAACAAGGGGAGTTGCTGAATGATTTCAACAACGTTTTGCTCTGTAAACATATATTTGTAAAAGTTGTAGATTATTGACAGATTTTATGTTGGTCTTCCTGTTCATTAGAAGGCTGTGATATGGTTGTCATATTGCTGCCTAAATTAAACTGATAGTTTGAAAAACTAATCATCAATTAGAAAATGATAGTGAAATTCAAAAAAAGTCATCCGCACATCATGATGGCCAAGAAAAATGGAGATGTTTTTAGACAGAATTAAATCTAACTATGATTGCTAATATCAAAAACCGCCAGAACTCTTTGGTTGTTGATACCTTACCACCACTGCAAGCAAGGATGGAAAATTTAGCATTCAGCCAAATCTTCATTTACTACAATGGAACAAGAAAATCCCACTGGCATGAATGGTCACTTGTTCCAAGATCTTGATATTTAGAATTTCAAGTATTTTTTCAATAATAAAATAATTTTAGATTCAAATGTTCTGATAACAGACTTGATAATATCAGGACTTAAACACTTAGACCCAGTGCTGGAAAGTGGGATTAGAATAGATAGGTGCTTGACGATCTGTGCAAACGTGATAAGGTGAAGAGTTGCTTTCTGTACTGTAAAACTTTATGGCTGGAATCTTACCACCGTTAACTCTGGCGGGATTTTCCCATCCTGCTGCAGTGGGTTTTTGACTTGAGCCGGTGGTAAGATCATGCCCTATGATTCCAAACTGATGTTATTTATGATGGTATGGTTCCAAACATTTGGTCTTTTCCTGCATTCTATTATTTTCCCCATTCCACACCCAATAGCATAATTCCCTAACCACTAGATTAAATTGGCTGAAATAACTGGTATGATATTAATGTTTCATATTTTAATAATCCTTTGCTTGGATGCATTTCCCTGATCTTCCTCCTTATGCTACCATTAATAATCCTCCCAAACCTTTTTAATAATGTTTAAGACTTCTAAGTGAATGCCCTTAATCTCCTGTGCTTCAGTAAATGCAACCTGGCTTTTCCAAGTCTTTAATCATAATTTCATTTTTTCAGTGTTAGTATTTATCAGAATAAATCTATATGCATGATTTAATATTCTTTCAGCATCTACACACAGTATTCCAAATGCAATATAACCAATTTCTGGCACACAATTATCACTTCCTTGTTTTCATTAACTCCACCAGTGCTAGCAAAACTAAAAGATTCTTTAAGCCTCATCGCTTAAATTTGATCTTATTCTATAATCACGATCAAGAGATGATCTGACTAAACAAATTAACCTTACTACATTATTAGTGACTTAACATGGTTATGGTAAAGCTGTTCAAAATTGAAAATGGTTTTTGAGAGTCAGTGATCAGAAGCAGACGATGGAACATAATGGCAATGGACCCATCCATTGGCAGGAGAGCTGGTGATAACCTGCCACAGCCATTAAATCTCAATTTGGCAATCTGCTGGCTGCATTTGAAGTTCCCAGCCAAACCTCAGCTAATTCCCTGCACCAATGTCTACTGTTATGCAGATATCAAACCTCAGAGCTGCCAACCAATCAGAAGAAAGATTCAGGCATCAGATACCAGATAATGAAATGATAATATATTTGACTAATGCTCCCAATACTGAACGTCAAGAACCTTACTCCATTACAGTTACTGATGGTGTGGAGTCGTTGTTGATGGCCGGGGTGGGGGAGGGGGGGGAGCGTGTGGAAACAATCATATCATGGAGTGATTTTCCCAGCCCTTTAATTATCATTTCATTGGCAAGCCCAGAGACTTCAGTCATGGACTGAAGTTTCTGCCCAATAGTGTCTCCCCACCCTCCACCTTCCAGGAGTGGTTTGCCCCCAGCGCAGTTTACAACTGCTCCCTGTAATGGAGAACAGATGGCTGACCCCACTGGAGGGAATAGAGGCCATTGAGAACCACCCCTTCCAGGATGTCAGAAGTAAGGGGAATGCCCATTGGGCAGTGTCAACCTAGCCCCCTGGCCCTGCTCAAGGGGCAAACTGACACTGCCCACGGGGCACCTTGGCACTGACCACCAGATATCAGGCAGTACTAAGGAGGCTGGACTTATATGGGTTGTCCAGCAACTAGCGCGACTCTGCACTAGGATTAGTGGCAGAAGGAGGCAAGCCAATGGTCAGGGGGCTAGAAATGCGAGGCCACTGCGCATGCTCCAATTTCCATGTTGGTAGATTGGTGCATGTGCACCCTTCAGGTGGCAGTAGGCCCTTCCCTGATTTTCAGAGCAATTCATGTTTGTGCAGTCTGTGATGCAGAAAGTGTGAAAGATTCATTCTGGAAATCATGCTGAAAAAACTAGTGGAAGTTACTTCCATTTTTCCGCAAATTGGGAATTTAGAATTTTTTTGGGAGAATCCCAGCCCATAAGTTTATGTCGGAGTGAAATATGATTTCTTGAGAGATTTTTCATTCCCATTGCCTAACCTTGCCATGACTTTTCTTAATCCTTCCATGGTACCTGGTTTCTGCTCGTTGATTTGATTTGATCTGACTTATTATTGTCACATGTATTAACATGCTGTGAGAAGTATTGTTTCTTGCGTACTATACAGACGAAACATTCCGTTCATAGAGAAGGAAACAGGACAGTGCAGAATGTAATGTTACAATCACAGCTAGCGTATAGAGAAAGATCAACTTGATGCAAGGTAAGTCCATTCAAAAGTCTGACAGCAGCAGGAAAGAAGCTGTTCTTGAGTTGGTTGGTATGTGACCTCAGACTGTTATATCTTTTCCCTGAAGGTAGAAGATGAAAGAGAGAATATCCAGGGTGCATGGGGTCCTTAATTATGGGCTGCTTTGCTGAGACAGTACAAAGTGTAAATAAAGTCAACGGATGGGAGGTTGGTTTTCGTGATGGATTGGGCAACATTCATGACCTTTTGTATTTTCTTGCTGTCTTGGCAGAACAAGAGTCACACTAAGTTGTGATACAACCAGAAAGAATGCTTTCTATGGTGCATCTGTAAAAGTTGTTGACCATCATAGCTGATATGCCAAATTTCCTTTCTGTGTTTTCCTGTTTTGAGTTTTTCTGTTTTTTTCCTGTTCGAATTTTCCTGTTTGAGTTATAGTCTTGGGTGATCAGAGATTTCTATCAGTTAAATATTGAGGAAGAACAAAGGAGTAATCTTCAGACCTGGCCATGAAACAAGCACACACATACACACAAATGCATGCGCACACACTTCATTGTATGAGGCTGAATCAAACTGTTCACTTTGTTGTTCTATTTGACCCAGAACAGAGTTAAAACCACATACTTCTACCAACATAATATTGCCCATCTGTGGTAAACTCTTCTGCTGCTGAAACACTCAATGACATTTTTGTTACCTCCAGACTTAACTATCCCAATGCTCTCCTAGTTGTTCTTTCATCTTCCACTCTCTGCAAACTGGAAATCATCCAAAACTTGGTTGCCCATTTGCTAACTCACAAAGTCTCTAACATTCAGTCATTGTCCTTTGATTCAAGAAGGAAATCTATGCAGAGTCATAAGTTTCTGTCATGGGTGTCATGTAACTGAGCAGGTTGATTTCCATCCCAGAGAACTTTGGACATTTATAGCAGGGTATCACTGGAGCTAGTGGAATCAGAAATACAGGGTTTGATGCCTTATCCTTCCTTTTCTTTTGCTACTGCCTCATCATTAAGGCATTAAGACTTAAAGTGAGGTGTAAATTGATGGACAATTTGTCACCATCCTGAATGATTGGTAGCAACGTCTTTCCAATCAGTAAAACCAATACCATTGTAGATCAAAGAGAGCATCAGAGTGTCTTTGGAGTTTTTTCCCTTGTCCGTTCTGGAACATTGGCCATTTGAGATTTGAGAGAACATGTTCAAACAGGAAGGTGATTTGTGGCCACTGGACACTGTGGCCAGTCCATCAGAATTGATTTTGCAGAAGATTTGTTTAAATGCATGCGGAGTTCACATCAAGAAGGACACTAACATTTGATAAAACAGCTCTGAAGAAGAATCATACAGACATGAAACATTAACTCTGTTTCACATTCCACAGACCTGTTTGCTTTACTCAACATTTTCTGGTCTTATTTTAGTTATTCTCTGCCAATTATATCAATCTTCATATATGCGTAAACTTGAAAAAAATCAAGTCTCTCTCATGCTGAAGAGTTGTACGTTTACTCTATGTTTCCAGGTAAAGATACCTACACTACCCGAGCAAGGGGAAAGGTGAAGGGGCAAAGCCAGCCCCAGGCTCAGGAAGACTGCCCTTGGTGCCTTTCTGCCTGTAGCATATCAATGTGACCAACTCTTGTCAGGTGCTGGGAAAAGGAGGGCCAAGATTTCATCAAGCTCCTCTGCAACAAAGACAAGATGTGCAATAGAATTCTTAAGGTATCCACACAATCACAGCAGAACAATCAGCAGGAGCATCACCCTAGGCCCTCAACTCATCATCATCCACATATCAGAGGATTGGTCCCCATCTAAAGTGTCATCATCCTCCAGGATATCTTCTCGTTGGATTGTAATGTTATGGAATGCACAGCAAACCTCCACCACCAGGGATACATGCGAAAAGAAGGAATGTGATAAACTTCCAGATGTGTCCAGGCATTGGAATTGCATCTTTAGGAGACTGAAGTCTGCTCCACTATGTCTCCACTGCTGGAGTGACTCTCACTCTACCTCCTCTCTGAATCAAGTCTCATTGGTATCATTAGCCATCTTTTCAGGGAAAGCCCTTATCAGGGGAGCAGTCATCCCTCCTGCTGAACAGGTCTGGAATCTAAGATTTCTGAAAAATGTTTGAGTCATGGCTGCTGCCTGGGTTCCTGGCACAAGTCTGCATGATCTGCCAATTACAGTCGCGCACCAGCTGTAGAAGTTTCACACTGTTCTTCTTGTCTCTGATTCACTCACCCAAGGAAAACTTAAGCTCTGTAATCAGTGAGATGTTCTATTTAAATGTCTCCCAGCATTCATTTCAAGTCCGTTTATGGAGATAGCTGCCCGTAAGACAGAAACAGGGTTCATAGAGCGAGCCCTCACCAAACTTCTGGATGATGTGTGGCAGAGGCATGGCATTCTGTACCCGCAATGCCCAGCAAACATTCTCACCAACCCCATAATAGTGAGTGCCAGCTCACTACACAAGAGAATGGGGCTACAGTGCTGAATGAAAATAGATGACTTTTTTGTGCAGCTAAGGTAAGTCTGCCACATGTTTCCCGTTGTGGCCCTGAACACATCCCTCATTCCTCCACAGTGATCGCTCGCCCAACCATTTTGCAGGATCTCAATGTCACCTTCCTCATTCCCCACACTCCATGCACCCTCACTCTCTATGGTCCCCTCCCCCAGTCAATATTCTGTTCCTCATATCCCTGCTCACATTCATCTCCCACACATACCAGAGTTCATTTTCATCTGACCTGGCAGGCCTCCCTGCCTACAATCTTCCCATCTGTCTCACTGAAGGACAAACTTGAACACAACTGGCATGAGCAGGTACAATCTACTGGAGTCGTGCCTGAGATAAGACCACCGATACCCTTTAAGGAGAGAGTCCTTGAGTTGATTGGCAAGATACAGGACCACACATGTGCAGATGCTAAGATGAGGTAAGAGACAAAAGGGAGAATCCTCAACATATGTTTTCCGGACTCTTTCCCTTTGGGGTGATAGGTTATCCTGAAGAGGACTGCTCAGTCACAGATGCTGTTCCAAAGACAAAATCTATCCTAAGTCTATCCCAAGTCAAATGTCCAGCAACAATATTGCATCTGTTGCCTGTGTGTAGATTCTTGACTGGGGAGTGACAGATTGAGAACCTTTTACCAATTCTCCATGGTTCTTGGCAAATGGACTTGGGTCGAAGTCTGTATGTGATAATACATATCTTGGCAAATGGACTTTGGGGAACCCTCATTTTTGACACAATCTTGATGTGTTGGTGCTTGGGGTACTTGGTTCCACTGGTAATGGAATACATGAGAGGATAAGAACATCATACAAGGCTTACTGAAACTTTACAGTGCAGAAGGAGGCTCTTTGTATCTGCTCTATCTTATCCATCTACTTGCCTTCTGCCTTTGCATCTGATAAGCTGCATGCTTTTCTTTTCTTTGGTCTGCTGATGAGAACAATTTGGGCGACACTTTGTCTCCTTCCCCTGACCTTGCTGGCTCTGTAACCCTTTCAGGAACAAGGAGTCTCCAACAGCATTCCTCACAGGATTGTTGGAATGTGCAAGTTTTCTCACCGCATCAAAGTGGTGATCCACAAAGAAACTTTTGATCATTATCGACATGCTCGCTGATCTAAATTAGTTCCTGGTTAAGTAAATTTAAATTTCTCAGCCTTGTGTTCAAACCCCTCTGTGACCTAACCATTTCTCTCTGATGATCTCTGCTTAGGATCCTTCAAATTCTGGCCTATTGTGCATCTCCAGTTTCCTTTGTCCACATTTGTGGTCAAGACCTCAATACAGTTTAGAATGGCATCTCTAAAGCCCCCTGTATCTCTCCTCCTCTAAGATGATCCTTAAAACTTATGTCTTTGAAAAAACTTTTGATAACTGACCCTAATACCTCCTTGTGTGACACCATTTCCGAGATTCTTAAATTTCTGTTCTGTAAGAATGTAAAGTGATGTGATGCAAAGGCAAATAAGTGGAATGTTGAATAAATGCACTAACATCAAATAGACAGTGTTGGAGCCTGATTGGGCCAGTCCTATTCTGAAGTATCCCAGTTTCTATTTTTGACTGTGTACAAATCAAGATTAGTGAAATTCAAAGAAAGCAACTGAGTAACGTTGAGCCAAATAATTAATAAATAGAATAATGTTTGTCTTTGTAGCAAAGACTTGGCTAAAAATTTGTTTTACATATTCCTTTTACTTATCAATAATTCAAAATATAAATATTGGTACATTTTGTTTTTAATTGTTCATGGGATGTGGGCATTGCTGGCTGAGCAATCTTCCCTGAAGGCATTTAAGAGCTAACCATGTACCATATAAAATATTGTTTGGGTTATTTAGGACAACATCACTACTTGCATAATCAAAATATTTCCCTGCTTGTTAGCAATCTCAACAGGAGAGGAGTGTTTTCACCCTTCAAGTACTCTTCAAGACCCACATTTTTTGAACACTTTGCAATTCTGTGATCCAGTATTCATTGGTTCAGAAGAATTTTTCCCTGAGTGCTCATTCACCAGTGTGTGAAAGAATAAAAATGCTTCAGCAAAATATTATGCCATGAAGGTACACAGATCAATACCGAAATGTTCCAGGCACCCCTTTGAGTAAAAATAATTAAATAAATCAAGAGACAAAATGAAGGAGCAGCCCCTTAAAAGGATGTTTTAAACAGGATACATTGCAAAGGAAACCTGAAACCTCAAACCAAAATGTGATTAAAGGGATCAACAAAACATCCCAATCTCCATAGCACCCACTGGACACATCCGTTGCAATAGATGGGCCAGGTGCAGAGTCACATGATTCAGTTGAGGTTCTGTACAAAATGCTATTTTCATTTTTATTTGTTTTGAACTCATTCATACAGGAATAGTTCCATGGTAACAAAGTAATTTCCTGAGACAGGATAGGGGACTTGGTTCCACTGGTATGGCATACATGAGAAGGTAAGAACATCATACAAGGCTTACTGAAACTTTACAGTGCAGAAGGAGCCCATTCAGCTCTTTGTATCTGCTCTATCTTACCTAAGTCCACCCTCCAATCCCATTACTCTACACATTTATCATGGCTAATTTACCTAATCTGCACATTTTTTGGACACTAAAGGGCATTTTAGCATGGTCAATCAACATATCCTGCACATTTTTGGGGCGGGAGGAAACTGAAGCACTCAGAGGAAGCCCATACAAAAACAGGGAGAATGTCATATAGATAGTCATCCAAGGCTGGAATTGAACTAGGGTCCATGGAGCGTGAGGCAGCAATGCTCATCACTATGTCACCATGTCGCCCAATATAAAATTATCCCCTTGAAACACTAACTCTGTTTCTATCTACATAAATGCTGCCTGACCTACTGCATAATTTGCAGTTTGTTTTTATATCACAGAAGTATCCTTTCATCAAATCTCCACTCAGATTGGGCAGTAAATGATTTTGCAAGTGGCTTGTTAGTTCAGCCTTAAAGTATGAAAACTTTATTTTAATCTGGTCATATATGTTAATTGCTCTTAGTGTATTTCCCATCAATTTAGAACATGGTGTTCTCTGCTTGACAATCTGGACTGATTGAAGAGGGAAGTTGTTGTGCAAAGGTGCTCTTGAAAGAATAGCAGTGTTCTCTCCCACACCACACCCCTCACCCCCTTTATTGGTTTTTAATTTCTCATGACACATGCTTTTTTGGGATCAGAATATTTTGGGAATGTTTATACAGAATAAAAAAAATGAATATTGCATAATCACCAAAAGGCAACTGTAATTGAAGCATGAAATATTTAAGAGCTCAACAGAATAGGAAGAAAGGTGAAGGGGAAAAAAAACTATGTTAATATCTATTACACCGCTGGGCACTGGAACACAACAAAGACCAATCAATTAAATTTAATGATGCAGCTTGCTTTTAAGATGCCCGAAATACAGCACTTCATGGAAATAGATTTCCATCTTCACAGCTTGGGCAGTAATCTGGTATAGTGAGTGACTGCTTATTATAGAGACCATCAAAGGACAAAAGATACATGATGCCAATTCATTGAAAATGTCCAGGTGTTCACAGTGCTAAGAGGCATAGATAACACACATGTAACAGGCAATATGACTTCAAAGGCAAGAACAAACATAATAAGCCCTAAATCAGTCTAAGGAGATTAAAATAGTTTCTTCTTCCGCTGTGAAATGTGATAGACTCCCAGAAAAAGCTCATATTCAGAAAAGAGCTGGATAAACGTGTGTTATGTTTTGTGGCTATAGCCTGTTCTACTGTAAAGAGCAAAACAACAGGTAGCCAAACCATGGGTTACTTCACCAATAGGTGTGGCTTTTCATCACAGTCGAAAACTGAAGAGGGAACCTGTGAATGTCTCCAGTGATGTCACAGCATGTCATGTGACTAATCACACAGAGATGTATTGCTTTACAATGGATAACAGGATTCCAGTGCATTTTAATAAATATTCATGGCATGCTAACATATGCAAATTGATTTCCTATGCGGATCAGCACAAAAGCTGACCAGTCTTCATCCCACCAGGAAAGTATTAAAGAGAACATTCTAAAACGGTTTTCTATACTGAAATTCATTGATTTGCAACATGTAGCATCACTCCCCCTTTACTTCAGTAGTATGACAACAAACATTTAATCATGAATTATTACCCACTATGAACAACAGTTCCATTATCAAATATTATTATCTACATATTCACAAGTAATATGAGAATCTTTATGATGGACATGATTTTGTTTTGGTAAGATACTGTGTTCTAGAGCCTGATTTTCAATATCCTCAAAAACATGTTTCTCACGTGTATCAGGTACTGCATCTTGTGAAGCTGCTTCACTGTCAGCTTTCAGAGATGTTAGTTGTTCTACTGGAGTAGAATCTGAATTTGCTTCTTTAGTAATCCTTGGTTCAGGGATTTCACAACCTTGGGTATCTTGATGCAAGCCTTTCTAAAATTGACTCTGGTAATTTATTTTTTGAAGAGACGATTTGATCCATGTTTCTGTGCCATATCCTCTTGTCGTCAAGTTGCAATGTGCAATCTTCCCTTTACTATGGGCAGAGGCAATTCCACTGATTGACCATTAGCTTCCACTTGATCCATGATATATCCCTTCAGTGGAACTTTCTGTTCAGCATCAGTTTTCAGGATTACATTTGAAGGTTTTAGTGGTAAATGTTTAAACTTCTGATTGTATATGCTGTCTGGGAGAAGTGATACAGCCACTCTTATATCAACTTCCATCTTTATTTTATTTCTGTCTAACTTTAGATAAAACCACAGTCTTTGTGTATCCCATTTCGTGGAAAGGACATTCAGTTTCAGTTTTAAAATCTTCTCCAATCAGTATCACCTTGGAAATTTTCATTGTCATCAGTTATTTTGTAGTTCTTGACATTTGAACACTTTCAGGATTTGCGAAGTCTGTTATGTTAACAAACCCATGTTACGCGGTCCTTTTTGCCACAGCTTTTACGTTTATTTTGTCTGCTCCATGTGGAATGCTTGCATTTTAAGTCCTATCTTTTGTCAGTTCCTACCCTATCTATTTTGGTTACAACTCCAATTTCTTTCACAGCCAATTCCATGAACTCTGCGAACTTGGCAGCAAATTTCAGTGTTATAATGCTGTCAGTGTGCAATCATCTTTGAAATGCTTCATTTTGAAGTCCACAAACCAGTCTGTCTCACAGAGTGTCTTTGAAGTTCTTTGAGCTAAAAACTCACAGTTCTTAATGTTGCTACAAATGGTATATATTTTCGCCATCTTCTTAGCTCTGTCAATAGAATCTGAATTTCAGTAATTATTAGTGGTTTAGATGACGTGACTTCTGAGATTTTGGATCACTTTCTTGTGGGTTATTCCACCAGGCTTCTTGAGATGAATTAGGTTCTGAAGCAATGTGAAGGTTTTAAGTCCGACTACTCTAAGGAAAGTGACTACTCTAAGTTCATCTGAATCCTGTTCGCTGCAAGATAATGTTGAAATCTTTGTTTGTAAGCACTCTATGTGTCCATAATTTTCCTCAAACAGTTCCACGGTACTGCCTTTGCCTGCCATTGTAGTTACTGGTTCTTAGCTCGTAGTACTTCTTTAATTTTATCTCCTCTTTTATTTACTTTCCTCTTCCAAATTTACTTTCTGTTATTTCTTGCGTTGCTTCTTTAAATTATTTCTTATCTGAACTGTGACTTTAAGAGAAAGAAGTTCTGTTTTATTTTTTTTTCTCCATTTGTTTTTATAGTAAACATTGCCTTTAAACCTGAAGATTTAAATTCTGATTTGTCTTTGTTATTTTTGTGTTTTGTTGGAGCAGTTTCCCTTCCAGAAGTAGACTTTCTCTGAGACATAGTACTCAAAATTGCCACAAGCAATGGTACACAGGCAGAAAGGATTCTCCAAATCAGTGAGTAAAATTATTGATTTCAGTTTTACTTTCTTATTTACATGATTTGTTCATTTCTATGACGTTTGGAGCCCATCAATTTCTTTAATGAAACAGTATTGCTGCTATGTTCCCCAACAATTACTTTTCCTGTGCTTCAATTCTCTGAGCTGCCTCAAGGTTGTGTTGATTAAGTAAAATAGTGGAATAGTCTGGAATGCTTTTATCAACTTAAGAAGACTTGCAGAGGGCAATGGGTTTTTGATTTTATTTATTATTTTCATATCTATTGGGATGCAGTGAAAAGTATTATTTCTTGTGTGCTACACCGACAAAGTATACTGTTCACAGAGTACATAGCGGAGAAGGAAAAGAGAGGAAGCAGAACATTGCTTTATTGTATTGTAACTTAGTTCAGAAATTGTCTATTTCTGATGAACCTCAATGCAATAATATGATTAATACAAAATACAAATGACAGATTAATAAATGCTTTTATCACTTCAATATTGGTATTAACAATTAGCATTAACAACTAAAAAGTAAAGTTTATTTATTAGTCACAAGTAGGCTAACAATAACACTGCAATGAAGTTACTGTGAAAATCCCCTAGTCACCACACATTGGCGCCTGTTCGAGAACACCGAGAGAGAATTTAGCATAGCCAGTGCACGTAACAGCATGTCTTTTGGACAGTGGGAGGAAATTGGAACACTTAGAGAAAACCCACACAGACACAGGGAATACATGCAAACTCTGCACAGACAGTGACCCATGCTGAGAATCGAATCCAGGTCCCTGGCACTCTAAGGTAACATTGCTAACTCCTGTGCCACTGTGTCAGTTTACCACAGCAGATAATATGAAAATAGCTGAAAACAGTCAAGCTGAACTAAAAGCTTACTGCTTGCAGGACTCTGGATATTGACCTTTCTTTAACTTATGCTGTATATTCTGTTGAACATTTTCAGTTTTTGCTATTTTTATTTAATAGTGATGCATTGTTGTTTCTTTTTAATAAGATCCAATTTAATATTGCACCATAATGTATAGCAGATGAACACAGCAAAGATACAAATTGTGTGTAGACTAAATAGCCACCAGATATTTATATTGCTCATTATACATCTGTCACTATACAGGACTCTATCTAATATGCCATCTGTGAACTGCTGTGTTGGAATCAAACAGACAGGTAGAATGAGCAATCAGGTTCTGCTCAGCTATAGAAGCTCAGGTCAAAATTGAAATCTAAAATCACAAAGGTAATAGTTTCAGTTAGATGCAAATTGGCCTAAGAAGAAACAGATGAGAAGATTAAAAATAAGATTGAATTAGAGGTGTGGAAGGCAGGGATTTTGGATTTATGGATGGGTACTGGTAAAAGAAGGAACTGTTCCACTGAGATTAGTTCTATTTAAACGTGTCTGGGATCAGAATCCTGGCAAAGTGAACACAAGATCTGTACTTCAGGCTATAATCTAGTAACGTGAGGTTGGTGAGAAGATTTAGGAAAGCACAAATCTGAAAACAGTGGGAGAGATGTCATGGCTGTAGAGCAGATTTAGATAAAATATTAGCAGAGAGAGTCAGGAATCTATTTGGGCATTAGAGTCTATGTTGGCATCAGGGAATGAGAGGAAACCAATTAAAACTAAAAGCATCAAATGTCTCAAAGCACAAAACATCTGTACAAACTAGGTGGGTTGATAGCTGGGAAAAGATGAAGGCAGGGGCTCAGGGAAAATAAGGCAAATCCACATCAGAATAGCCTGGGAAGCAAACTGGGTACCCGCTGAGGAGGGGAAACAATTAACGAAGTTAAGATCAAAATGACGGACAATTTTGCAGCTTCACTGAAATTTTGCAGATGGCCGAGTAATCCTCTGTCTCATGGGAAGACCATCAGCTCATTGCATGCATCCTTTGTGTGACACAAACTCTATGCCCCAAAGATAGGCCTATAAAAAGCAGCACCCACACTCCAAACAATTGTGCTGATGGGATTTCCTCTCTGTTGCAAAGTGTTTCCATTTGCCCCCTTGAATTTACTATTTAAATCTATGCCGCCAAGGGTGCCTCCATTTTGAGATACCCTTGTAGTTCCAACCTGCCTCAGTAACACCCACCTTGGGGCGCCTGAGGATTTAGAGCTGCCAACTCTAAATTGGGCAGTTTAGGGAACCTCCCAACCACCATCTTTAATAGGTCTTCTCTGGGATGATTGTGACACTGTCTCTCTGCCAGCAAGGGAAACACAGCAGCACCATTTTATCTTGACATTGGGGTATTGAAGCCCACAGAAAAACTCTGCCCATGGTTGCAGAGTAGTCAAGATGGAGAATAAGTATTCAGGATGCAAGAAAAATTTATATTTATATCACAATTTAATGTAATAAAACATTTCAAGGCATTTTTCAGGACTATTATAAACAAAATTTGATACTGCGCAAATTAAGCAATATTTGGGTAGATGAGAAAGAGTTTAGTGAAAGAAACCAATTTTACAAACGTCAAGGAGAAAGTAAGGTAAAGAGGCAGAAATGTTTCAGATTCCAAAGCTGAGGGCTTTGCCAGCAGAAAGCAAAGTCCCACCACTGACAGAGCAAATAAAATGGGATGATCAAGAGGCCAGAATTAAACACAATCAAATTCCTTTGAGAATCTTGGAATTGGAGGAGAGATTTTTTTTTAAACGTGGTTGAGGAAAGGGGAAGACACATTGAAAGTGTGTGTGTGGAAAATTGCATTGTCTATTATTAACATGATTAATCTTGGCTCCCTCAGAGTCAGATACACAAGAAATATTTTGCATCTGTCATTACAGCAGAAAATACAAAAAGCAGTACAAAATTAACGGATAACAAAGGATCTAATGGGAATGAGGAAATGAGAGAAATTAATCTCAGTGAAGAAGTAGAACCTGTATTAGAGACATTCAGGGGACTAGATCCAACTACAAGAATACACCAGGGTTTTAAATGAAATGAGTTCAGCCAATGTGTTATTGTTTGCAATATTCCAGAATTCCCTAGATTGTAAAATAGTCCCAATGGATTGGAAGTTAAAAAACACAATCAGAAAGGTGGAAGAGAAAGGAAACAAGTGCCAAAGGCCAATTAGGCTGACTTCAATAATAAAACCAATGGCTGCTACTATCTAGAAGGGCAACGGCAGCAGACATATGAGAACACCACTACCTGGAAATTCCCTTCCAAGACATTCATCATTCCAACTTGGAACTAAATCATCATTCTCACTGTCTCTCAATCAAAATCCTGGAACACCTGTACCACAGGGACTGCAACAGCTCAAGATGGCAGCTCACCAGTATCTTCTCAGGGGTAACTGGGAATGGGCAATAAATGCAGGTCAACCTGAAATGAATTTTTTAAAAGTGCTTCAATCTGTCATGAGGTATACAAGAACAGGGTACTTAGAAAATCATAATATGATTGGCTCGACACTGATTTATAAAAGATAAATATAAGATGACCACATGTAATACTAATTTATGATCGCAAATATAAGATGACTGAATGTAGCATATCAATGTTGATTGTTAATTTACATTCAAAGGGAAAGGAAACTCTAAGAAGGATGCAGCATCTACAAAGGTATAAGGACAAGTTAAGTGAGTTAGAACATGTCAGGTCAACGATAATGTGAAGTTCAAGATTTGATATTCTTGTACCAAAATTGCAAAAGTTAATAAGTTAACATATTTGGCAATAGGAAAACAAATGGTATGTCAGTTTTTATTACAAAGTGATTGAAATTTTAGAATGAAGAAAGCTCACTGCAGTTATATATGGCCTTGGAGTGATCCAACCTGGATCATTGTGTAAAGTTTTGTCTTGGAGAAAATGTGATAAGGTTCACTAGGCTGATTGTTGGGACAAGAGATCTGCACTATGAGGAGAGATAAGAGCGCACAAGATCTATATCCCCTAACATTTAAAAGTTGGGGGAGGGTGGAGAGAGGGGGGGCGTGTGGGGGCAATCAAACCACTTGATCCTGCCCAATCAGAGTGGTAAGGTGGGAATAAGGTGTGTGATGCAGAATTAAAATTGCTGTAATTTCCTATTTATCGTCATGGTCCAGGATGTTGCTGTACATTATTATATGATAATAATGTCATATTATCAGCATTGATAATATGACATTGGAGGTTGTTGATAGCTTCATGTATTTTAGCACTACAATCACTAGCAATCATTCATTTTACAGTGAAATCAATACATGCATTGAAAAACCTGCAGCTGTTGTGTACAAGAGAGGTAAGAGAGCATAGAACAACAGAAACTTGACTGAAAACACCAAATTGCAAGTCGATCAAGTTTGTGTCTTCAGCATGCTTTTCTGTAGCAGTGAGAGCTGGACAGCTTTTGATAGGCAGAAGAAAAGGCTGAACAGTTTACATCTTCATTGTCTCAGATGTAGACTCAGTGTCTTGATGGGACAAAGTCACCAATTCAGATCTCTTGCAACATACTAATTCCATCACTATACACACATTGCTAAACCACTAATGTCTGCCAAAGACCTTGTGGAGGTGAACTGCCCACTGAGTCTCAACCTTCTGGGCATCCAAAACCTCTACTGTAAGACACCTGCAAATGAGAAATGAAGATGGCAGACATTGATACTGACAACTAGGAATCAGTCTCTTCCATATGGAAACCAGCTGCCTGAAAGGACATTGAAAGAGGACAGCAAAAACAAAATACTCAGTGAGCTTTAAAGAAGACCCAGAAAATAGAAAAGGAGGGCAAGCAAAGCAGGCACCTTCTCTGGGCAATGTATTCCTTTGCAGTAAATGTGACATTTTCTGTCTCTCAGTCAAAATCCTGGAACACTTGTACCACAGGTAGTGGGGCTTCTGGACTATATCAGGTGATACTAAACACAGAATTGACCATCATAGTACAAGCCAATGTCTAACAAGACAGAAGACTGCCAAGATTTTTTCTATGACAGTAATGTTACTTATGTAAAGTGATAACAAAGAAAATAACTGCCATCTTATAGTGATTCTGTCCTGCACATATCTCTTACATTTGAGAGTGGGGAGTGGCAGATTTTGTGCCTTTGTCTTAAAAAGGGCTGCAGGGAAAAGCCTGGGAACTATAGGCCAGTTAGCCTTACATCTGTGGTGGGCAAGTTGTGTAAGGTATTTTGAGAGACAGGATCTATAAGCATTTAGAGAGACAAGGATTAGGGACAGTGAGCATGGCTTTTGAGTGGAAAATTATGTCTCACAAATTTAATTGAGTTTTTTGAAGGGATAACCAACAAGATAGATGAGGGCAATGTGGTTGATGTTGTCTACATGGGCTTTAGCAAGGCCTTTGACAAGATAATGCATGGTAAATTGTTGCATAAAGTTAAATCTCACGGGATAGAGGGCAAGGTATCTAAATGGCTACAAAATTGTCTTCTTGACAGAATCTAGAGGGTGACTGTAGAGAATTGTTTTTTAAACTGAGGCCTGTGATCAATGGTGGGCCTCAATAAGTGCTGGGCCCACTGTTATTTGTCATTTATATTAATGATTTGGATGAGAATATAGGGGGCATTGTTAATAAATTTGCAGATAACAGCAAGATTGGTGGCATGGTGGACAGTGAGGAAGGTTATCTCCAATTGCAGCAGGATTTTGATCAATTGGGCCAATGGGCTGACAAATGGCAGATGGTGTTTAATTTAGAAAAATGCAAGATAATGTATTTTGATAAATTGAACCAGGGAAAAACTTACTCAGTTAATGGTAGGCACTGGGGAGAGTTACAGAACAAAGAGATCTAGGAACATGTTCGCAAATCCTTGAAAGTGGAGTCACAGATGGACTGAGTGGTGAACTAGTTATTCAGCATGCTTGGTTTCATCAGTCAGAACATTGAATCCAGGAGTTGGGACATTTTGTCGAAGTTGCACAAGATATTGATAAGGCTACACTTGGAATACTGTGTGCAATTCTGATCATTCTATTATAGAAAGCTTATTATTAAACAAGAAAGAGTGTAGAAAAAATTTACTAGGATGCTACCAGGGCTTGATGGATTGAGTTACAAGGAGAGGCTGAATAGACTGGAACTTTTTCTTCTGGAGTATAGGAATTGAGGGTGACCTTATAGAGGTCTATAAAATAATGAGGGGTACAGACAAGGTAAAGAGTCAATATCTTTTCCCAAAGGTAGGAGTTTCTAACAATAGAGGGCATAGGATTAAGGTTAGAAGGGCCAGATACAAAAGTGTCCAGAGGGGCAATTTTTTCATACGGAGAGTGCTGAATGTCTGGAACAAGCTGCCAGAGGTAGTAGTAGAAGCGGGTACAATTTTAAAAAGCATTTAGATAATTACATGGATACGATGGGTATAGAAGGATACAAGCCAAATGCAGGCAATTGGGATTAACTTAGGGGTTTCAAAAAAAAAATAAGGCGGCATGGACAAGTTGGGCTGAAGGGCCTGTTTCCATGCTGTAAACTTCTATGACTCTATGACTCTATTTCAGAAAGCAATATCATTGTGATCACTGAGCAAAATGACCCAAAAGTCTTCTTGACTGATTGCACAAATTCTGGCTCAGAATTTAGGAGACAAAGACCATTGCTTAAATGTTTTTCTTGACAATATCTGCAATGAGCATTGCAGACAAAAGACAAATTCGCTGTGAAATCTCAAGGCAGAAAGTGAATAGTGGATCAGAAATTGGAATGAAATGCACTTCTCATAGTGTTCTATCCTTTACTTTTTTCCATCATCGAAATCTAACAGAGAGCTTCTTCAACCTGAGCACCCCTCTGTCCAACATTCAATTTGAGGGCAAATCTCAGAGTCGGATCCCTGATTCTCAAATACCTTCCTGGTTCACTCCTGAATGACCCTGCTGCAATTTTAAAATTCTGCCCAATTTTTTGTGATTCCCCCACCGAAGGAAGTGGGGTTTTCTGATCCTTCCCATCATGTGATTGGAAATTCCTGAACAAAATCAACAGAACTTTTGCCAATCCATTAAATTTTCTGTTCCGCCTGCGATGATTCCTGCGGTGGGCGGGACTGGAAAATTTAGGCCAGGTTTGCTGAACTTAGTCTATCAAAATCATTAAACATTTTAACAGATTGATTAGATGATCACACAATCTCCTATAGTCAAGAAAATACAAGACAGCTTTACGATGGAAAGGTAATGGCCTAGTGGTATTATCACTGAGACTATTAATCCAAAAACTCTACTAATGATCTGGAGACCAGGGTTTAAATCCCGCCACAGCAGATGGTGGATTGTGAATTCACTAAAAAAAAATCTGGAATTAACAATCTACTGATGATCATGAAATTATTGTTGATTATCCGAAAAACCCATCTGGTCCTTTAGGGAAGATAATCCACTGTCCTTACCTGATCTGGCCTACATATGACTCCAGAGCCACAGCAAGGTGGTTGACTCTCGTCCACTCTCAAGAAACTAAGGTTGGGCAATAAATTCTGGCCAGTCTGCAATGCCCACGTCCCTCCGATGAATTAAAAAAAAACTGTCTTCATAATGCAACTATCTAAAACCCCAGTATTTGTCTAGTGCATATCCATCGGACATCCCATAAGGCCAATACATCGTTCCTTGAGGTGGCACTGCTCAGAACTAGGTAAGTGCAGGGGTGGGGAAAGTAAGGATTGAGAGGGGGAATGGTGGGGATGTTTATTGAGAGATCAAGTCAAAAGGAGCATGTGGAGGGGGGTGTTTAATATTGAAAGGAAACCACTTTTACAGACACCACATAGGCCATTCCATCTGAATCCTGAGTAGGATCACTTTTCAGGATTCTCTCCAGCTCCTGAACTCCTCCTGCCTGCTTCAAAGTTGAGACAAATTGGCCATTAATTGCCCTAGGTCTTCCCATGCAGTCTCCTATAAAATTGCAGACAGGTTGGAGTGGATGGGCAAGTGGTGGGAAGGCTATCCAAAGAATTTTATGCTCTCTTTGCCTGCAAGCTCTTTGACAGGGTCCATAAAATTCTGTCCATAAAATCTCACTATTAGTTCTTTTGCCAATCAACTTAAATCGGCATCATCAGATTCTTGATGCTTCCACAAATGGAAACATTTCTCCTCATCAGTTGTGATTAAATCCATCATGATTCTGAAAATGCCAATATCACCTAACTTGTTTCCCTCCAAGGAGAACATAACATAGATCCTCCTGTCTGTCCAAGTTTTAACTATCTCAGTCCTGTAAATCTTTTCTGCATCCTCTTCATCTCCCTCCTATGTTCAAGATTGGACACTATGGACCCGATTCACTGACTCCTTCAGATGCCAGCAGATTGTGGGGGGATGTGGAGAGCATTATTTCATTTTTTGGAGGAATGCCTCTGAGCACACAGAAAGGATGGCCCAGTCATGGAACAGCTGGGCTTGATGGCAGTTTGTTCAAAATAAGCTTATTAGCATCTTTCAGGTGGGAGAATCCCAAATAAACGACATTGTCAGCACCAGCGGGAAACCCTTCCATTTTCTTGCCGATGTGGGAACGTAACATTGAAATGGGAGAATTCAGTTTAATAGATGGGATTTTCCAGCCCTGCTGTGGTGCAACCCACTGTGGAGAGTCTAACTAAACAAAAGGCCATTGACTTTTGGCAGAACTGGATGATGCCTTGTGGTGGGCAGAGATAAAGAAGCTCACCCAATGCTTTAGTTGAGATTGAATCAGTGTTTTGTAAAGATTTGTTATAATTTCCTTGCTTTTATACTCTCTTTATCCCACTATTTAATCAAACCCAGCATCCCATTCTGCCTTTTTGGACACTTTCTTGACCTGTCTGACATCTTCAACATTTTATGAGTCTTTATACCCAGGTTTCTTTGTTCCTGAACCAGTTTAGAATTGTGGCCTTTGTTTCATGCTGCCTTTCCTCAAATATCCTACCAAAATGTGTCACTTCAGAGTTCATTGCATTAAATTTCATCTGGCACATGCACACCCATTCCACAAGCCAATCCATATCCTCTTAAATTCTATCATAGATCACAATAACCTCAGGTTTTGAGTCATCTACAAATTTTAAAATTATGACCTACGCACACAAGCCTAAGTCATTTATAAATGTCAAGAAAAGCACTGGTCCTTGGACCAATCCCTGGGAAGTTGCACTGTGCACCTTCCTCCATTACTACTCTGTTTCCTGGCACTCACTCAATTTCATATCCATGCTGCCATTTTGACATTAAAAACAAATTGTTTTTTAGAATACATGTTTGCACATTTAAGATCAGAAATGGCTGCATGGGAAAGGTTGCAGGCTTGGGATAATATTTTCTCACTCTGTGACATGACATTTTGATGCAGCAACACATGCCAAGCAATTTTGGCATATTTTAAAATGAGTTCTTCAATGCAGAATTGCTCATTGAGAGAACAAAATAGTTACAGTTCAGGAGGAGACCATTCAGCCCATCATACCGTATTGGCCCTTTGAAGGATCAAGGTACGTAATATAAGTAACTTCATATTTGAAGTTTTGGTGAAGCCAGTGGAATCCAGATGTGCACATCTAGCAGCTGAAAGGATTTTTATGCAATGAAATTTGCACTGATTTGATTCAAAACATAGCATGCAAAGTAATAGAATTCATTAAATAATGTTAGAAACTATTTTCATGAAGTAAACAGCACAAATTAAATTATTAATATAATTCCATGTAATAAATGCAATATAATTTTAAGTTTCAATAAAACATTTGATTTACAGTAATAAACTTTAACTTAATAGACCTGGCAAATAAAATGAGGCTGTACAAAATAATAGTTTGTCTGCAGCTTTATAAACCAACTCGGATTCTACCAACACCATTAATCTGAGAAGTCAATGCATTCGAATATTCTTTTAAGATTGAGCAAATGAAATTCAAATAACCCTTGCACTCACTTTATGACATACCTTCAATATTGTCCAGCAGAAGAAGAAGACAACTTATTTTTCTATTCTCCACAAAGCCGCAGAACAGAACCTGTGGTAAACTGGCATGATCGCTAGTGATACTGCTAAATTACATGAGTACCTCAAATCTGAGCTTCTATCAGCATCAGGAAGCCATCCCAATTTTATAGAACAATGTAAAAGCAGGACCCACACACACAGTTGTCTTTCGAATGGGTGCAAAAATCCTGTCAAGGCTAGCAGTGAAGCAGTGGCGTGCTAACGATAAACTGTGGGTGTGTAATTATTTCTCACAGTACTGACGTCAGACTCAGCCTCCAGAAGCTTATAATGAATCCATTTGATTGATGTCTCGGGCTAAAATACTTTCAGGAACGGAAAGATCTCAGGGCACAGCCAAGCGTAGTCAAGATTATTCTTCAGCATCCATACATCTGCTGTGCTTTTAAGCTTATTGATCACACTCATGTAAAGGGTTTCTGAAGTGATTTATGGAGCAGCCTTGTGGAACAACTGGTTGTGTAATCTGCATTTGAATTATTTGAGTTTTTGAAAATTAGCCAGAGGCAACCATTAGACAAGTTAATGATAAAATCACATTGATATGCTATCTGGTGTACACAGTGGGTCTTAGAACAGGCCGTCAGTTCTCAAAGCTATTTTTCTTAATTTTTCAGCATAGAACTGAATACAGCTTGAACAAGAATCTACACTAGAATATACTAGTGCACAATTGAAATGATGATGTAGAGAGAAGGGATTCATGTTCCTGGGCTACTGGTGGCAGGTCTGATTTTACCAATCAAATTTGCTTTACGATACCGGGTGACACTTACATTGTTGCAAATGAGAAAGATTTAAATTAACTGAGAGAGGAATGAGAGAGAAACTCTACAGAATAAATCAAAAAAGCAAAAGAATGGTAGCAACAGAATACATCAGCAAGATTGGGATAGATATCAAAATAAGAAATCTAAACAGAATTGGATGTAGCAAACAAAAAAAAGACATGTCAATTAGAAGCACAAATTCAACCAAGGATATGCAATAACAGCCATTACAAGGATTTAAATTTAAAGTGCAATTGGGATTAAAGGTTCGACCAACAGGATCTTTTGAAAGAACAATAAATTTGAAAAAAGCTAGGAACCTCAAAGTACCAAAGTACCCCATAGTAAGAGGTATTTTTAATAAATATATAAGGAGAGAGTTGAGAGAGAATGTTGGTCCACTAAAAAAGCTATGGATGAGACTGAAAGGAAATGGCAAACTTTTAAATGAGTATTTTGTATCCATTTTCACAATGGCAGAAGAAGTTAGCTATATGTGGGAATTAAAGTAAGTTAAACAAAGGAACTTATTGGATTTGACATTTAAAAATAACAATGGATCAAACCACAGGGAATAGGGTAGACAAACGTCTAGGACCTCACATCAGAGTATTAAAGAAATTACAGATCTATAAATCATAATTTTCCAATATCATCTGCATTCAGGAATTGTGCCTTATTAGAAAATTCAAATTGTCACACCAATAATTAAAGAGGAAAAAAGGGAAGGATACCAAGGGACCATGTATCAGTTTGACATTATAGAATAGAATCCTTACAATGCAGAAGGAGGCCATTTGGCTCATCGAGACTGCACCAGCAACAATCCCATCCAGGCCCCTTCCCCATAACCTGACACATTTACCCAGCTAATCCCCCTGACACTAAAGAATAATTTAACATGGCCAATCAACCTAACCGGCGCATCCTTGGTGACTGGGAGAAAACCAGAGTACTTGGAGGAAACCCACACTGACATAGGGAGAAAGTGCAAACTCCACACAGATAGTCATCTGAGGCCTGAACTGAACTGTAGAACTGTGTGGTAGCAGTACTAACCACTGTGCCACCATGCCACATCAGTTTAGTGAAGTCACTGGAATCTAGCACAGGGAGTATTACTGAGCATTTGGATAGGTAAAAGCTGTTCAAATAAATTTAGCATGGATTTTGAATGTAAAGTCAGAACAGACAAATTCAGTTGAATCTATGAGGAACTTTCTGATATATTGTCAAGGAGATTTTTTACAATTGTTTTTATGGACTTCCAGGAAGAATTTAATAAAAAAAGATTGGTAAAAATTAAAATACATGGATCTGGAGGCAAGCTTGTCACATTCAATTCGTAATTGGCTGGAATGTAGGAAATAGAGGAAAAAGAGAAGTACGTTCTCTGATTGGCAGCAAGTGACAAGATGATGTCCTCTTGAATTTGTAAAGTGGCTCAGATTTTGAATGTATACATTAGTGATTTTGATGGAGCAATGGAAAGTTTTAAATCCAAGTTTGCAGATGACACCAAGTTAGAAAGCATAGCATGGTGTGTAGATGGAGATGAAATTTACACTGGGACACAGACTAATTCTGGGTAAAACTGCAATAGATGGAGTTCATTGTGAAAAAGTGTTGACTTCATTCGTTTTTGATTTGAGAAAGACAAATTAAAATATTTATAAATGGAGACATAGAGTCATAGAGGTTTGCAGCAAGGCCTAACTTGTCCGTGCCACCTTTTTATAAACTCCTAAGTGAGTCTGAATTGCCTGCATTTAGCCCATATTCCTTTATACCCATCTTACCCATGTAACTTTCTAAATGCTTTTTAAAAGACAAAATTGTATCCGTCTTTACCATTACTTCTGGCAGCTTGTTCCAGATACTCACCACCCTGTGTGTGAGAAAACTGTCCCTCTGGACACTTTTGTATCTCTCCTCTCTCATCTTAAGCCTATGCCCTCTAGTTTTAGACTCTCCTATCTTTGGGAAAAGATATTGACTATCTAGCTGATCTCTGCCCCTCATTATTTTATAGACCTCTGTAAGATCGTCCTTCAGCCTTCTATGCTCCAGAGAAAATGTCCCAGTTATCCAACCTCTCGTTATAACTCAAAATATCAATTCCTGGTAGCATCCTAGTAGATCTTTCCTGCACTCTTTCTTGTTTGATAATATCCTTTCTATAATAGGGTGATCAGAACAATACATCGTATCCGAGTATGGCCTTACCAATGCCTTGTACAACTTCAACAAGACATCCCAACTCCTGTATTCAATGAAGCCAAACGTGCTGAATGCCTTCTTCTCCACTTTGTCCACATGTGACTCCACTTTCACAGAGTTATGAATCCGTACCCCTACATCTCTTTGTTCTGTAACTCTCCCCAACACCCTCTGCATGGTTCCTACTGCCTTTAGCCTGCTTCTTTATTGATACACTTATCCCTTCTCCAAAGTACATTTTTGACACAGCTCTATCATCTGCTGTAGCCAGAATGCACCATACTTTTAAAATGCAGGCTGCCTTTAAGACCCTCTCATGGTATATTCTGTTAGCCACAGAAGCATGTGTGCTTCCTGCTGCAGGTACAGCGAGTCATCAATTAATGCCAGGCTCCACTCCAAAATCATGCTGATGAGCTGCAGCACAATGTTTATATGCTGCCTGCATCTCCCTGACTAGATACATGGTGGCATGGTGATACTGTCACTGGGTTAATAATCCAGAGAGCCAGGGTCATACTCTGGGGATCCCAGTTCAAATCCCACCAAGGCAGCTGGTAAAATCTGAATTCAATTAAAAATCTGGAATCTAAAGTCCCAAGAATAACAATGAATGTTGTAAGGACCCATCTGGTTCACTAATGTCCAATAGAGAATGCAGTCTGCTATCCTTATCTCGTCTGACCAAAATAAAGCTCCAAACCTACAACAACATGGTTGACTCTTAAATGGCTTCAGTTATTAGGCATGGGCAATAAGTACTGACCCATTCAGTGATGTCCATATCCCAAAAATGAATTTTTTAAATGATAATTGTTCATCGCATTGTTGCATCAGTAAACCGGTACTATCATATTTATAGCCTATTCACTGACTTAGGAGATTCATTAGCATTGCACCTAAAGATTTATTCTATTCATGAAAGGTTGCATTTGGCTTACATTGGTTTGTGTTTGTAAATTTGAGGTTTTTAAAAGTGTCTGGGATTCAATAATGCAGATCCAGAGAAATTATTCATCTGATTGCAGAAAAAAAAGCATTTTAAAATTAAAACTAGGAAATCAGTAAGCATTTTTGCACAGAATAGAGAGTAGTGGAAATCTCAATCTCCATGTGGATGTTGGATCAATTAAAATGTTCATTGTTGAGGTTGATAGCTTTTTGTGAGGCAAGAATCATAAGAGCTATTGAGAATAGACAGGTAAATAGAGTTGAACTACACGTCACCCATTATCTAATTGAATAAGTTCAAAGTGCTGAATGGTATACTCATGTTCCATTATGTCCATCATATATTACTTCATGTACACAAGTAAATCACTGCTTTAATATTGCAGTAAATATTGAGCTAGAATAGCTGGCACTTTTTTTGCTATATCACAGAATCCCTATAGTACAGAAGGAAGCCATTCAGCCCATTGAGCCTACACACTGACAACATCCTCACTGAGGTCCTTACCACATAACCCCGATACATTTACCCTGCTAATTCCCCCAACATTAAAATGGCAATCTAGCCTGGTCAATCAAACTAACCCACACATCTTTGGACTGTGGGAGGAAACCCACGCAGACGTGGAAGAACTTGCAAATGCGACACAGACATATCTGAAACGAAAATGAAACATTTCTTTTTACAAATACTGCATTAAGTGACATCAATGGTTATTGTTTTACGAAGATATTATACAAAGCAGACACCAGGCTTAAAATACTGCAATCAGTTTCGAGAGCCAAAATTACTTGAACATTGCTAAACAGAGAGACATGTTGCCGAAGCTTTTCAACTTGCACTCACCAGGACCGGCATAAGAATGTCAAATTTCAAATGATTATGATAATTTTTATGATTGGAGAGGCCCAGGTGACTCATTCCCACTTGCTCGAAGTGGCATACACTCATACACAGGGATCTGTTTTCAGAAACAAAAGGAATATGCTCCAGCCTTGTATTTTGGAATTATTCAAGAGTTGGAGAACCTATAACTCCTCATTGCTTTCTCCATGGCAACACCTCAACCAGACTCGATTTGTCACTAATTCACATCTTTTTCTCCTGTAGTATCGATTGTTGTAGTTTTATTCATCTTTTGCTGAAAATGTCATAAACCATTACACCATACTTTATTATACGTGGATGAAACATTCTCCCTTCATGGCAATAAGCATGCTACAAATTACTACATTGTCCTTAAGTGGTTTGGGATGCCCTGAGGTTGTGAAATGTGTTATCTAAATTACAATTTTCTTTCTTCTTGGAAAAGCCACTTGCAATCATAAATTGAGGAGTGAATTAATTGGAGTGATTATCCCTTCTGGAGACTAAGTCTGGTGATGATCATGAAATGTCAGCATAATACTTGCTGGGTAAGGGTAGGCAAACACTTGGGATCTTTTGTTTTTCAGATCATTGATTATGCATGAGCAAGGGACTCAGTAAATCTTTTATCTGGGCGGGTGACCTCCTGCCCACGCAGTACTTATCTCATGCGGTTGTGGTGCTATTTTCAAGGAGCTCCTGGACAGGTATTTATTCATTGTAGGCCAGAAGGTCTGAACAACGCCTTCAAGTCCTTGAAGCCACAGTTTGTACTAGGGAAGCTTGCGGTTAAGAGTCACCACATCCCAGAACATATGGGAGCACTTCCAGTATTACCTTTTGTTTATCTCTAGATAAGAGCACTGTCTATGATAACCCATGATCGGGCCAACGATCACCACTGCAGTGGTCCATGTCTGCCTGATCTTGAACTTATAGAGATCCAGCTACCTCATGCTGCTCAGATTTTTACCATTCCTGGGCCTGTGCCAAGCTGTGTTGAGCCCTGCTTCTCATCTGCGTTTGGGGCAGGGTTGCCTGCAGCCTGCATCATCAACAGGTTGATGATGAGTGAACAGGTTGAAGTGACACATTTTAGTAAACACATCTTCTACAGGTTGCCATCCATCTCAAAGCCAGCGTGTCAGTGCTAAGCCATTCATTTGGCCTCCATTGCGACATGGCATCCCCACTCACCCATTTCCAGATAACAAACGTCCTGGAGGACCAGAAATGGGTACTCCTCTCATTCATACATTATTGCATATGGAGACGTTGCTCTTTGACCAGGGTAAAGAGAGCTATGCACAAGAAGCCTCATGTGGACACTTTTCACTTATATCCACTACCCCTGAAACTCTATAGAAAGTCTGTTGCTTTGGCAGCATAGAAAGACTATATACATGAGCCCTTGTCAGCCAAGACCATTCACCAGGGAGGATGAAGGTGTGGAATGGCGAGTTGACAGCCCTCCACAAACTACATCCCTTGAAGACATCTATATCCCTCTCTCCCTTCTCCTCTTCCTCTGACTGCAGCCAATGGCAAAAGGTACAGAATAAGTGACAGCTCTGGGATCTTTATGTTACAAGACCCATGAGCCAGAAACGATTCAGCTACAATGTAGGCTTAACTCGAGAGAAGAAAACAAAAGTGAACATCTTTGAAATTCAGTTGCCTCTTATTTATCATTGGTGTTTCTTTAGTGAGCCTTTGGGCTGATCTCAAACCCCATCGATCCAAAAAGACATCATTAATTCATAAGATATAAGAGCAGAATTAGGCCATTCAGCCTATTGAGCCTGCTTTGCCATTCAGTCATGGCTGATATGTTTCTCATCCTCATCTTCTTGCCTTCTTCTCATAACTTTCACCCCAAAACCAATTAAGTGTCTGTCTTACTCCTCCTTAAATTCACCTACTGTCCCAGCACCCACTGCACTTTTGGGTAGTGAATTATATAGATTCACAAACCTTTGGGATAAGTACCTCAAAGGATTTCACTGACTTACTGTGTGGTAAAGATTATTTTGAAACAATGGCATGCATCACCTCACTCCATTACCTTCCACCCTCTCCCGTAACCGATCAACTTCTCCCCATAGCCCTTGATCGACTTATTAACACCATTCCTCTCACTATTATCACCATTGAACTCCCTCCAATACCATAGACTTTATCACAATCCACCTCTATAGGCTATTCTTCCCTCGGAGCTGACACTTTTTAATATCCCCATACTGACCCTGACATTTCCTCCTCTCGTTATCTGAGCCACCTGTCTTGCCATCTTCTACAACTCACTCGAGAAGATCTTCACCTATCAGACTCTCACATTGGCACGGGCACCCTATCACACTCCACTCCCCTTTCTCATGTTGCCTCCTGTCACCATATCCGGGGTTTTATCTCAAGAACCCCACCATCGGCACCACCAACCCTGTTCCACAACTTTGTCAGATATTCTATTCACTCTGAACCCATAAGCCGTCTCCTCTATCCAACCTTCACCCTATCCTGCGCCTTTCAGACTTTACCTGCCTTTCTTGTCCAGTCTTAATGCAATGTTTGCTAACAGCACTCAATGATTTTACTTCATGGAACCATAGATCCGTAGAAAATTACAACTCAGAAACAGGCCTTTTGGCCCTTCTTGTCTGTGCTGAACCATTTTTTGCCTAGTCCCACTGATCTGCACTTGGACCATATCCCTCCACATCCCTCTCATCCATGAACCTGCCCAAGATTTTCTTAAATGTTAAAAGTGACCCCGCATTTACCATTTCACCCGGCAGCTCATTCCACACTTCTACCACTTTCTGTGTGAAGAATCCCCCTCTTAACATTCCTTTTCTCCTTTCACTTTTAACTCATACCCTCTGTTTTTTTTTCTGTCCTCTAGCCTCAGTGGAAAAAGCTTGCTTGCATTCACCCTATCTATACCCATCAAATCTTACACACCTCTATCAAATCTTCCCTCATTCTTCTACGCCCCAGGGAATAAAGTCCTAACCTATTCAATCTCCCTTTGTAACTCAGCTTCTCAAGTCCTGGCAACATCCTTGTAAAACTTCCCTGCACTCTTTCAACCTTACTTATATCCTTCCTGTAACTAGGTGACCAAAACTGTACACAATATTCAAAATTCGGCCTCACCAATGTCTTATGCAACCTTACCATAACACTCCAACTTTTATACTTGATAATCCAATTCATAAAGGCCAATGTATCGAAAGCACGCTTTATAACCCTATCCACCTGTGATACCACTTTTAGGGAATTCTGTTCCTGTATTCCCAGATCCCTCTGTTCAACTGCACTCTTTGGAGTTCTATCATTTACCCTGTATGTTCTACTTTGGTTTGTCCTTCTAAAGTGCAATATTTCATACTTGTCTGTGTTAAATTCCATTTGCCATTTTTTAGCCCATTTTTCTAGTCAATCCAAATCTTTCTGCAAGCTTTGAAAATCTTCCTCATTGTCCACTACACCTCCAATCTGTTTCATCAGTAAATTTGCTGATCCAATTTACCACATTATCATCTAGATCATTAATAAAAATGACAAATTACAATGAACCCAACACCGATCCCTGTGGCACACTTGTCACAGGCCTCCACTCAGAGAAGCAATCCTCTACAACCACTCTCTGGCTTCTTCCATTGAGCCAGTGTCTAATCCAATTTACTACATCCCCATGTATACCTAAATTCATGGAGTCTTACAGCAGGGAAACCAGCCCTTTGGCCCAAGTTGTCCATGCCACCCTTTTTTTAACCTCTAAGCTAGAACGAATTGCCTGTGATAGAGTCAAAGAACAAAGAACAAAACAGCACAGGAAACAGGCCCTTCAGCCCAACGAGCCCACATCACCACCTCAATGTTCCCACTTCTACCCATGATCCCTGTCATAGATGTTTACTGCACAGAAATTGGGCCCAATTGATTTTTTATTCTTCCTCAGGGAAGCGAAAGTAGTATCTATGGTCCTCAACGTCATGGAAAAGGTGAAGCTCACCAGATGCACGCCACTCTAATACAATCATAAAACTGAATCTTCTAAATTTCTGCCGGCATGGAACTTAATTCTCAACTGGTGGCCCTTTAAAGAGATAATAATGCAGGAATCGTGGTTCTTGAAAGTCAGGAGAACAAAACTCTACCAGATAACCCCATAGTTGGGAAGAAACTACACAACTTGCGTCCCACAAAATAAATTGCTCCCATCCACCACTATTCCCACTGCAGGCAGGATCAGAGAATTCCGCTCAATGTCAATGACAATTTAAGAGCAGCATAACAATAGTAACATCTATTAGGTTGCTATGCAGTTCCTGAAGGCTACAGGAGTGTTCTATAGAGCTCATTAAATAATCAGCAGCAATTGTTCCTCAAAGTCAACTGCACAATATGTCATGCTAACTACAACCTGCAAAAACAATCTAAATTTTCACCAGCTGTTACTTTTAGAATTGTGCACTTACTGAGTAACAAAAGAGCTTTTCTTTTCTTGTTCAATCATTTATTTGTGATAAGTATTTCATACAGTAATAACTTGTGCTTTGCTTTTAAACAACTTTAAGATGGAAAAATATCCTGTGGCATTTCAAAAGGAAGGAAATGGACAAGTAGGAATTGGTTAGAGTTGGAGGGTGTGACTGAGGTTGGTAATGGAGGGGGGAGGGGTTGCCTGTCTGTGGGTGGAATGGACCATTCTGGGGATGGGATTCGTCTCCAATCCCCTGCAATCACTCCTGCCTCAAACTACTTTGGACAATAAGGTTCATTACGATGCTTGTCAGACTCCCAGCATGAAGCTGGCAGTGCAGAGAAGGAAATTTCGATGAGGCTGCATTGGGACAATGCTACAACAACAGCAAAACCAACAAGGATCTTAAACGATTAAAGCAAATAACTGCAGATGCTGAAATTTGAAACAAACACAGAAAGTGCTGGAAAATCTCAGGTTTGACAGCAAAGCTCTGACATGAGTCATCCAGATTTGAAACATTAGCTCTTTCTCTATCCACGGATGCTGTCGGACCTGTTGAGATTTTCCACATTTTATGCTTTTGTTTCAGATTCCAGCATCTGCAGTATTTTGCTTTTATCCCATCCACCTAGCCCTGTAGGTCATGGATTGGATTATGCAGGTATCTCAGAACCCAGTAAGCCAGGGCGGAAGCAAATTATCCTCGACCTGAAGGGATAAGAAAAATCAATTCAACCAGTCAGACAATCTTCAGCCATTCTGCAGGGTTAGTTACTTTTCATGTGTAATTATCACTTTGAATAGAAATAGAAAATGCTTGAGAAAACTCTCAGGAAGCATCTGAGTAAAGAAAGAGTTCAGGTCTGTGATTCAGGTTCAGGTGAGAACTGGGAAAGTTCGAGATGGCTGACAGAACTCTCAACAGCGGCAGATTACCTGCATGTCTACCTTACCCCTTTCCCTCCTTCCCAGGATCACTAGGGAACTCCTTGTTCTCAACTTTCACCCCACTGTCCATGAAATTCAACAGATTGTTCATTATCCACCATTTCTGCTGCCTCCAAACAAATCTGCCCCAACCCACCCCTTTCAGTATTTTGAAGAAACTATCCTCTTCCTGCTACCCCGGTCCACTGCTCAATCATGCCCACACCCCATCCTCTTCCCACCGCATTTTTCTATACAAACTCAGGTAATGTAACATCTGCCCTTTTACCTTCTCCCTCTTCACTACCAAGACTCCCAACCATTCCTTCCAAACAAAGCTGTGATTTATGCGTATTTCTTTCAAGCTAGTCCACTGATGGCTGCCTGTGTTCCCATGCACTGACCTTAAAAAAAAATTCCAGTTAATTGGACTTTTCATCATTGTTGGTGGGCATGCAGCTGACTCTGGCTTGTGCCCATCTATTGAAAAATCGCACACTGACATTGCCAGCCTCTGGTGCAATTTCAGGCACTTCCATGTTAAATGCATACCCTCCCCCTGCATCCCCACCTCCCAGGCAATGCAAATTTCTGGCCTATATTCTCAATGTAAAATCTTCAGATCTATGTAGATGGTGTACATGTACTGGGTCACCTGACACAACACCTACTAGATGGCCCTTTAAATGAGTGTCCATTACATCTTCCTGGTTCATGACCAACTGTTTTTAGTGGATGACACGCACACTTGGGGTCTGGCAGGCTAGAAACCCTGGAAATTCAGCCTGAACTTACATTATTATTATTTGATTCAGTGTACTTTGACAGTGGGGTAGGAGCCAGAAAGCCACCCACTCCTAGGTGCATATCCCGCTCACTGTAGCTGCACTTGTTATTCAGTCCCGGGTATGACATATGTTACATAAAAGTGAGAACTATAGGAAATTAAATGTGTCTGGGTGGCTTCTTGCATTATGCTTTGATCGGGGGATCAGTTTATCTCAGTTAGCTAGATAACTGTTTTCTGATGCAGAGTGAAGTCAACAGCACAAGTTTAATTCCCATACCAGCTGAGGTTATTCATGAAGGCACCCCCTTGTCAATCTTTCCCCTCACCTGAGGTGTGGTGATCCTCAAGTTAAAATCATCATCAATCAGCTCTCCTCTCTAAGAGCAGAGCAGCCTATAGTCATTTGGGATTATGGCAACTTTATTATGCTTTGTTACAGGCTCAGGAACTAATTTGCAACCTTGGTGGTGGTGGTGGAAAATCACCACTATTTCTGAACATTATCCACACAGTCCAATTTTCATTTCCATTAAATTCAAGGAGACAATCAGCAATCCTACCTTCTAAGGATGACACATCCTTAGAGGGCAGATAGTTAACAATATTGTACTTCTGCTGAATTGTTATAGATTTGAAATCACTATTTTACATTCTGCTTCAGAGCAAATGGGTTTCTAATGACCAGGGCCATTATCTTGTGAAGTGTGAAGAAGTTAATTTATGTTGCCATTCCACTTAAAAGTAAAAAAAAAGTTCTGAGGTAGGAAAGGAATTGTCGTGGAATTTGTATCATTCATAATACTTCAAAACACCTCTTTAATCATCTATGTTTGTTTTTGACCACAGATACAAAGGATGGTGCAGTTTGCAAAGCAATATTAAATCTCATTAATTGGAATAGACCAAGTAGTATTTGTCTTAAAACACTTGCAGTGAAAATTGAAAGGTTCGAGAACTGGCACAGGGATCTTGCATTAACTACAATTAATGCATGTTCCTTCTGAAGCAGACAGTAAAGAACTTAGTACTGCCTGCCTATGTTCATGATTGTAGTATGCAGCCGGTACTGACACTATTGATGGCTGTGTCTCAGCAGGGGTGCAAAATTGAGAGAGGCTAATATGAGATAAAACCAGTCTGTGCTACTTAAATGAACTTTCCATCTCTGAAAGACTAGGTGCATTTTGGCTGGAGTAGGCAGGTGCTGGAATTCATTTATAAGAATGGCACAACATGGACAAGCCTAGTCTCCACAGTTCTGTGCCACAGCATTGGCAGTCCTGGTGCAAGAGATGACAGAAGGAGAGAGGTCCTTCTACCCACAAGAAACCAGAAAACCCTCCAGGCAAACTCTGAGAAGGCAATGGGAGCAGACAGCCATACAAGTCAATGTCAGCAGTGTAGCCCTGAGGACCTGGATGCTGTCCAGAAAAATGGTCAATGACCTCACATGAATGGTCAAGGTTAGGTAATGCATATTTAAATTTCATCATTGGGATAATTCTATAAATAATTCTGAATTTATGCTTATACATCCAAACCAGATTTATGATGAAAAATTTGCTTCAGAGCATGGATAGTTGATAAATGATATTACATTTTTATTCCAAAGAGATGTGTAAAATGTATTTTCACCAGTATTGTTTATATTATTTTTGCATGGTAATGTGTTATAGCTATTCAATGAATTGTGAGCAAGATATTAATTGCAACAAATTAAGAATGCTTACTAATGCACAGATCGCAATCAGTAAGGATAGGCAAGAATACCTCCTCTATGATTGTTCTCAACTCCAGCGCCCCACAAGATTGTGTTCTCAACCTATCACTATACTCTTTATGCACCTATGACTGTGTGACCAAATTCCCCTGCAACTTGATTTTTAAACTCGCTGATGACACCACTGCAGTGGGTCAGATCTAAAACAATGATAAGACTGAGCACAGGAATGAGATAGAGAATCTGGTGCAAACTCCCACAGACACAAGCCCAAATCCATGTATCTGCACAGCACAGCGATAGTCACAGAGCTGCCGTGTTGCCCAGGGTGAATGTTTGTTTATAGGTCTTCAGACACTCACCGGACAAAGAAAGGAAATAAATACCTAGCTCTTCCTTAAGCATAATTTACACACATTTCTGCAGACAGTACATCCTTCCCCATTTCTAGTAACATCTCCTTTCACCCACCAATCGGCTTCCCCCTTGACAGTGCTCAGTACTCTGCTTATATAATCTGATAAGGCTACCTAGCTGATCCCCATTGCACTGATTCCTCAGTCTGCCATGTGACTTTCTATAGCCATCTTCTTAGAGAAATCTCTTATCCAGAAACTATGGGATAATATGAGGGAAATATTGCCATTCCAGCATATAGCGCCTGGTAAAACCACAATGATTTATACATAAGGATTCCTAAATGCCTCTGAGCTTCAGCTTTCTGCAGTTTTTCTCCATTTAAATAATATTCAGTTCCTTTATTCTTCCTACAAAAATATATCACCTCACATTTTCCCACATTATATTCCATCTGCCAAGCCTTTGCCCACTCTATATCCCTCTATAGTCTCTATATGCCATCCACACCCAACCACAAACTTGGCAATAATACATTCACTTCTGTCATCCAAATCATTAACATTAGTGTGGTGAAGGCAAAAACACAGGAAAGGTGATAATGTATCATCAGTTCAATGTACCTAAGGCTGCTATAGAAGGACAATATGTAAGGCAACTACGTAGAACAGGATAGTTTTCAGTTAAATGAGAACATATCTGCATAGGTATCACTCTGCTATCTCTTGTTTCTATGAATAAAAATAGAGTACTGGAGTAAACATGTTCCATGCCTTTCTCTGGATAGGATGGCTGGGAAGAGATTACAAAGTAGAAACTGATCATCATTGTGCCTTCGGAAGGAATTGTACAATTTCATAGGGCTACTGTTACTGTAAATCAAGAATGTCTGAAAAATATTCACTGCTATATAGTGACTTCAGTTTGCCTATAGTAGCTGTCTAAAACTCATGTTAGATCCAGTTAGTATGTTAATGAGGAGCTCAGCAACCAGCAGAACAGGAATTGATTCTGTATGAGTACAATATGTAAATATAGTTTTTAAAGCTCACTTTTGTATGGACTGGACTTAGCGAAACTATAGCATTCCTGAATGCTGCTGCATGCCCCATTGTGCACATCCTCAAGACCCACTTATTTCCACACTGTGGCTTATGCATTTATTTCTGAGGATTTTGGCCTGATGGGTTGCCTAGTAAAGTCAATGAACAACACGCCCAGCTATGTGAATCAATCTTCTTATTCAAAGAACTCACAAGTACAAACCAAAATACATTACAAGTTTGAATTAGCAATTTGAATCAGATACTTCAATTTCCAATTTGTGCCAAATTCGCTGATCTCAATCAAGGTGACAGTGTGAAGTTAATCAAGTCCTTTTAAAGAACTAGGCACATGGATATTTAAGATGTGTTTATGCAACTATACTACTGATTGTAGGTGGCCTCCCTTTGCAGAGAACCTTCTTTTAGGAACGACCTTGAAGGGCTGACTATCCTGTTTTTTCTCTGTTTTCGTAAATAGGTTTGGCGTTTCCATCATTGTGGTGATTGTCCCTTTAAGGCCAACACAGTAGGATAAGGGTCACATTGCCTATGTGACCAATCAGTACTCAGACTGTGGTGAGAATGGCTCTTAGGCAAAGAGACATTTCTGGGAGCTGGCTACAGCCATGAGGCTGCTGTTCAATTCTTATTAATAAATATGTTTTGTGTTCACTAACAGAATCTGTGAAAGTGCATCTTTACAATTATGGAAGTATGGCTGACTATAATAATGAAAAGGTTATTTTTGTTGTCAGAAAGTTGTTTCTTTTCCTGATTGTTTATAATTATGACTGGTGCAATGCAGATGCATGCACAATGAAAAACTACTATTTATTCTCTGACAAGGTCTGATGAAGTGTCATCCAGACTTGAATTGTTGGCTTAATTCTCTCTCCACAGATCTGTCAGACTTGTTAAGAGTTTCCAGCATTTTATATTTTCATTTTAGATTCCAGCATCCACTGTAATTTGCTTTTATTATAATAACTATTTTAGGCTGTTTCTCTTCAGTATCTGATAAGAAATTATCATTCCTAATATCACTAGAATGTGTGATGTTATAAAGATGTTCATTCATTAGTTTACGGAAAGCACAATTATTTATTTACATTAGAACGACGCAAAGGCTTGCAGCCTCATGGCTGTAATCAGTTCCCAAGATGATTCTGAGTATGGAAGCTCATGCTTACCAGGTTGATTCCCCCAACCTTCTCTCTGATTTGATATTTTGTTTTATTCATTTGTGCGACATGGGCATTGCTGGCTGGCCAGAGTTTATTGCCCATCCCTTGTTGACTGAGTGGAGTTGGGAGTCAACCACATTGCTGCAGCTCTGGAGTCATAAGTAGGTCAGACCAGGTAAGAACAGCAGATTTCCTTCTCTTAAGGACATTAGTGAACCAGATGGGTTTTTCAACAATTGACAATGGCTTCATGGTCATTAGTAAATACTTAAAACCAGATATTTTTATTGGATTCAAATTCCACTATTTGCCCTGGTGGAATTTGAACCTGGGTCCCTAAAACATTAACTGAGTTTCTGGATTAATAGGCTGGTGATAATACTACTAGACCATCACCACCCCCAGGCGACTTACTCTTCAGATTGATCCTAAAGAGACAATCACCATATATGCGGATGCTCAGAATTGTGAAATATATTTCCTTTACATTAAGTACTGTATTTTCCCTTCTATTCTAACTGATGTGAATATAAATTGTTAGCTGCATTTTGGGGAGGGAGGGGGGTAATAAGACTATTTAAATCTGCATAGCCTAAGCAAGGTTCAGTATTCATATAAATGCTCTTTTTATTTGTTTCTCTTCTTTGTTCATGATTTTATTTTTCTTGAACTGTACCCAAACTAATGTTGACTCTTATTGTAGTGGTTATGCAACAGTGCACATTTAAAATACTTCTGATTGCAAAAAAATTAAACTGTTATAGAATCAATTCTGTAAACGATCATGGATTTTGTATATTCTTCAGAAGGAATTTATTCAGTTAAATGACTAAAAAGAGACAAGTACAGGAGGTAATTTCTGTCACTGAATGAAACTAGATTCAAAACTAATTACAGCTCAGTTCTTTTATGTAAGTCATTAAGCATGAATGGGAAGCGCACTGGTTTTATCATGATAGTTTCTATTTACACCACTGAAAACAAACAAGTCTGATTATCTCCAATATCTCTAGTATTTTTATATTCCAATGATATGTTGACGTATTTAGAACATATTCCAATATGTTTTTGTGCTGCCTTAAAACGTATAAAAAGTTTTGAATGAATTATAAATCTATTGATAGAATGACAATTTTGAAATAAAGTGTGTTTACATTAAAACCCGTGAAAAAAAAATCAAGACTTTTCTTACACATGAGTAAAAATAATGGCGCATAACTTTCTGATTCCCTAACGTCACATTTTGGAGGCACCCCAGTGATGCCTTGAGGGAATCCCTCCAGGAATTTCCTACATTAGGATTTAGCTAGCAATTGTCCAGAAGAGCTAACTTCAACCAAGACAATTGCAGTGGGCTGAAACCCATAGATGAAGTGATTTAAATTGATAACTTCAGATGGTTCTGCTGATTTTACCCTGATGGTGAATCTAAAAGAGTTAGAACGGAAAAAAAAATCACTTCTAGCTCCAGAGTAACTACTTAAATACCCAGATCGAGCCTCGCACTGGACCTTTCACATCTCTAACCAACCACACAATCCAGCCTGACTAGACACTGGACACCCCTTCCCAACATTCCCCACCCTCCTAACCTAATCAATCTCCCAGTCCGACCCTATCTTTCACTCATCCGCCATCAAATTACAGAATGCAGGCAATAATTCCAATGAAGTTTAGATTACTGCTCCACTTCATTACAAGGGGCACCAGATTGATGATCCTCACTACATTGTCCACAATTAGCACACATTCTTACTGAGGGAGAGATGTTACTGTATTTCTAGGAATTCTGGAAAAACAAAATAATGGTCAGCATTTGAGCAACTTAACATTTTTTGGAGAATAACATTTTATTTAGAAGCAGTGGAACTGCAGAAAGTTTTTAATCACAGAGTCATCATCCTCTAGACCCGAGGAAAAGATTGAAGTTATGTGACTCTCTACTCTTCATGAAATTAGGCCAGATGTGGCATGTATAGAATGCAATGCAGCCGACAGTGACAATCTGCATGAAGACTTTCTGGACCTGAGTTGGCTTCTTCCAGGTGAAAGTGACAAGGAAGAGGTCATGACATCCCTGAATGATTTGTTGGATGATAAGATCCCAGGGGTTGGCTTGTTTTTCCATTTGATGTGAACACCATATGAAATCACTGTTGCCCTTTTTAAAGAGTCAGCTATGTTTCTACTGACTAACCAGTATTCAGATCTTCATTCCAGTTAAGGTACCAATGAATTACTTATTCTACCTCTCACAGCCCATGAATAGTCTTCCAGAGAGAATGCGTTGTCTGAGTCTATGTTAGAGTTCATGGAGGATCAGACTGCCAAAGAGATGATAGCTTCCAGAAGTGAAAGTCAATTGAAACCCATATTTTAGTTCCGGCTGAAAAAGTTCTAGCAGGAAGAACAACTATCACCTGCCAGAGGTAATAGCTCTCAGAGAGAGAAAGAATTGTTGGTTCTCTTAGTTTCATCTATATCTTAGATAACAAAGGTACCAAAGAAGAAAGAAGTTCCAGACAGAAGAATCAATAGAGAAGTCCCAGAATATTCTGGAAGACATCAAACCTGGTTACAATTTTGAGAGTGATTAAAATCTACTTTATTAATGAGTGGGATTGCATTTATCTGAAAAGCATTTCATTAGAATCTTGTTTTATTCAGGAATAGTTAATAGTTCAAAAGGATTTATTTGGTTTATTATTGGTTAAGCTAATTTGTTCATTGTTAGCTAAATAAATAAATTGTTATGTGTTGATCTTAGAGTGAGTGTCAGGGATTTATTTTGTATTTAACCACTAGAAGTTGCTGAAGAGTGCTGAACACCACTTCCCACACACTTTTTATAGATTATAAAGCGAGGTATTCCTCTTTGGGTGTTTTGCTATTAGTTCATGGCGAGGGATCAATCTCTGTTTTATAACACAATACCTTCTCAATCTTCAATGTAGCAATGAAGGTGAAGATCATTCACTTTCTGAAGATCTTTACCTGTGTACTTCATGGGAACAAAATGTTCCACACAATGCTGATTTCTTCTGCTCCAATCCCAGAGAGTTGAAAGATTGATACCTTTCAGTCTTCTCTCTTCGATCAGTCCTTCATTAAAAAATCCACACAGTCCTTGCAGTTCAGTGATCCTGAAGCCTACCCTCTGCCTACCAGCAAAGTTCTGTCCCCTATTTTGCCAATAGGGATGTCCTCCAAAACAAAGAAGAAACTTCACATTTCTCCAAGTTTTCTTCCCTAAGGGTCAGGAATGCTAACGGTGACTGAATTCCTCACAACTGTAATTTGGGAGAGAGTGGGATTTAGAATTGGATAGGTGCTGTAAAAAGGGATAAGTGCAGGACTTTCCTACTGGCGGGATTTTTCAGTCACACCTAAAGCCGATGGATTTTTGGCTGGACCACCAAATTTCCTGCAGTAGGCCCCACCATGAAAGGATCAGGAAGTCCTGGCCATATTTTCATAATGCTTGGGAAGATGTGTAGTACAATGGGTTAACAAAGTTTACATGCTAATATATGATATATTACTGACATCAATCAGTCACGTCGTAGACTCTTGACAGAGAGAGAGAGAGGGAGAGAGGATGGGACTCTAGGCTCAGGAGCAACTGGCCTGTGTGTAACTGTTTAGATGTAGTACAAATAAATATGCGTTAAGCAAATACCACAGTATCATCATAGTCCATTCAGTAGCCAAGGACAGTATCTGGAAAACATGGACCACCTCAAAGCATTCACAAATGTTTCTTTCTGTTTGGCCCTGCAGCACACTATCTTAGGCCGATTGGTATTAATCCTTTTCACATTTGTGCTCCCTTTCACTCACCTATTCATGATAGAACACTTCTCTACATTCTCTTTTGTTTGCAAGCACAACCACTTTCTCTTCTTGGCCACTCTCACTTCTTCTTCATTGTAGCAAGTACACGAGGCTAAACAAATACACATCTCCAAAATTCTTCAACACAAATAGGAACATTATCACTCTTCTTTCAGGTGAAGCTGTTATTCAGTCAAAGGGACCAGAAGGAAGACTTTAAGAACAGGAGGATATCTTACATCAATACAGGACTCACTGACTCATTAACAAAACGGACACTCAGCATTGAAGACCATGCACAGCAAGGAGTTTGGGCAACTTCTCCTTTTTTTCTCCTTGCTACTTCCCTGATGATAACCAAGTGCTGCACTGATACAGTGCTGGCTCCTTGTGTCATTAGGCGTAAAGCTTTCATGCCTTGCCTTTTATCCTGTGCCAGTCAGATGACTGGGCTCTGCAGGTGCAATGACTGACAGCTGAACCATTCTGAAGATTCTTTGTGACTTGCTGTCAAAATGCCTGTGCATAAATTTGTATGCAGCATATTATGGATGGTGAAGGGTTTAAAGTAGATAATTCACTAAGCATATTTGAATAGGAACATGTTCAAGAGGAAAGGACAGTTGAGAAAATGGCTCACCACAGGGCAGGTTGGCATCTTAGTTCTCAGAAAGACAGCAGAATTATGGAATTCCTGAACCAGCCTTTAAAGGAAACCTATTTCTATAGTGGCTCAGTGCATTGCTGGCCAAGAAAGTTTTATACAGAAGTGCATGAAATGCTTGTTGAACAATTTGTTCCTAAACATTAAAGAACAACCTCTTCACTGGACATGGTCTGACATAAAGATCTACCTGAATGTATAATGATCCATTTTCATGAAGACATAAGAAAGCTTTAGTGCAAGGAGAGAACGAGGCAAATCAAGGTTGTGATGGAATGACAAGCAGGATATTTGGTTAGTTACAGTAAGAGAAATATGGGATTATGGGAAGCGTGAGGGGAAATGAAAAGCCCATATCAAAAGGAATCATAGTCAGAAGTCATGCAAATTTGAATTATGGAAAATATCAGAGATTGAAATGTGAGGTTCGAATAAAAGGGAAAAGTGATAAATTATATAGGGAGCAAAGATGTGAAAATATAACTCAAGATTAAGAACTATAGTTAAGATTTAAACCGTCTTGAATCATACAGTATTTAGTTTTGTTAGTATAAGATATGTTAATGATAATGTTAAAAATATTCCAATCTTGGATTTTCGAGTGAATTAATTTATTCATATATATTTATTAGATTTATAGGTTACTGCAAGGCACATTAAAGAAAGGAGATAATATAATTTACATGCTGGATATTCACAAACATACATTTTTCACTTCTGGTAAGTATATACATTTACATATACATTAAATGTAGGTTATTTTGAGATATTGGCTTTCTCCATTTTGGGCAGATTCTTCATCCAAATATACCTAAATTTACAAATTATTAAGTCGTGAAGACTGATTTTCTGCGCATGGCTACTTCGTCAATGAAACTGTGTGAACATTTTCCAGATACATGGTATGAGTTTGGCATTTACCAATTGGAATTTCAGATTTTGTCACAAGGAGTCAATAACTGAAGCTCGATCAAAGTGGTGAATGTTAAATATAATTAAGGGAAGCTGAGCTCTTCCATTTTGTATGTTTTTTATTGTTTTATAGAATGTGTGCGTTGCTGGTAAGACTAATAGTTGTTGCCTATCCCTAATTCTTCTTGAGAACATGGTGTTGAGCTTCTTGAATCACTATAGCCCACCTAGCGCAGGTACACCCACAGTGATGTTAGCAAAGGAGTTTCAGGATTTTGATTCAATGACAATGAAGGAATGACAAGATTGTTCCAAATCAGGATATTCTGTGGCTTGGAGGGGAACTTGCAGGTTGTGATCTTCACATGCTTCTGCTGCCCTTGAACTTCTAATTGGCAAAGGTGTGATTTACTCATCACAGAATTCCAAGCCACTTACCTGCTCTTGTAGCCACAGTATTTATGTGGTTGATCCAGTTCAGCTTCTGGTCAATGCTAATCTCAGGGGTGTTAATTATGGAGAGCTCAGTGATGGTAAAGCTGTTGGATAACAATGGGAAGTGGTTAGACTCTCTTGTAGTGATGGTCATTAATAGGCATTTGTGTGTCAGTGAATGTTAACTAGCCACTTGTTATCCAAGCCTGAATAATGTCTAAATCTTGCTGTATAGAGAAAAATACTGCACCATTGTCTGAGGACTTGGGCATGGTACTAAACATTTTGCAATCATCAGAAAATATATCCACTTCTAACTTTATAAAGGGAGGAAGGTCACTGATGAAGCAGCTGAAGATAGGTGGGGCTAGGACAGTACCTTGTGGAATTCCTGCAGCAATGTCCCAGGATTGAGATGATAGGCCACTGTAGATATGCTGATGTAGGATGTAGGTGATGATATACAATTGACACTAGTCAAGTATTAAACTTTCTCTCTTTGTCAATGTAGCTGCCCCTTCGTGGACTTGAAGTCTGTGCTTCTTATCTGACTGTTGCTTATCCATTCCATAAAGGTCATTAAGTTTGTGATTGTTACTTTCCCACACTAACATGCTCAGAAAGGGCTCTGATAACTTCTTTTAAAGCTGTAATGCTCATAACTATGTTTGTCTATTTCAAAGCTCCAGTCAACTTTACAAGATCTGAGTGTACCAGCAGATTATCTTTACACTCTAGAGACCCATGGATTTATCAATTCTATACACTTCTGCAATGGTAATTAAACATGAACATGCACTATAAATAGTGAAACTTCATTGGAAGTGGGAAGTAGTACCTTTAGAAAGAGAGAGGAATGTTCTAATGTACTGTTAAGTGATAGCAGCAAGACATCATTAAAAGAGAGATGTGTCATGTAATTTAGTCTTAGTTTCAATTTTACCGTTAAGAGCTCAAGAGCTGCTGTTAACGTATTAGCAGATGACCTCGACTGGCTTCAGCTGATGACTCTTCATTTAGTTGAAGACATTTAGTTACAAGGTCAACACAGCATAAACCTTCCAGTGATAATTAGTCCTCTGAGCTACAAAGGAAAACAGGCTGTTTATTCTTTTAATGTTCTTCCCAATCAATGTACATCCTTGTTGAGTAGTGACACTTTGATGAATCCCAGAATAAACAGATGATACTCATCATATGAGTGACTCACTGTCTTTCACGCAACAATTTATTTAGCACGTGGAAATTTAGCCTTCAGAAGCAGTGAGTTCCTCTCTTCCACAGAGACGACATCCACTAGATGACAAGGAATTTATGAATCTTCTAATAAGGTCAATAAGGAGGTTATGGAACACCCTGACGGAGGAGTTTAAGAGCCTGCATGGGAACACACGGACATCTGTGACACACCAGATGTCTTAATAAGACAGTTGTTATTGTAGATCAGGCATTCTTTACTTCTGAGTTGTGTGTACTTCCTGTGTCTCAACGTCATTCCATCAACACAGTGAGCTCACTGAGAAAATCCTATCAGTACACTTAGCTTCTTGCTCAGCATTGTTGCATCTTAACCAATGTTCACCGCTGAAAGTGCATGAATCTTTTCTCCAAACATTTCAGAAATCATTTAAAAGTAATCACAACCACTGCCCTCTTAACCTGCTCTGCCTCTTCCAATGATTTATGCATGCCTGGACTCAGGCCTTTCTGCCTCCACCTCCCTTTTTTAGAATTTTACCAATTAGTTGATTTTGTTTCCCTGTGTGCTTTACCAAAATGTATCATTTTACACTCCACATTAATTTTCGTCTGTCATTTATCTGTCCATTCCACCAACCTGTCCACATCCTTTTCAAGTTCTATATTATCCTCCTCAAAATTCTTAATACTTCCAAGTTTCTGGTTTTGAATGGCAGCTTATATACCAAAATTTAGGTCATTAACATAAATCAGGAAAAGCAGGGCTCCCAATACCAATCCCTGGCGAACTTTCCTCCAGTCTGAAAGTATTACATATTAGGAAACAATATTAAACTGCTGACACCAGGTATGCAACATCCAGCTTTGAGACCATTGGCACTGAAACTGAGAGAACATCTGATGCAGACACAAAATGAGTTGGTAACATGGCAAATTGGTTAGCACTGCTGCCTCACAGTTCCAGGGACCTGGGTTCAATTTCTGGCTTGGGTAACTGTGTGTGGAGTTTACACATTTTCTCCTCCTCCGGGTGCTCTGGTTTCCTCCCACAATCCAAAGGTGTGTGGGTTTGGTTGATTGGCCATAATAAATTTCTCCTTAATGTCCTGGGATGTGTAGGCTTGAGGGATTAATGTGTGCTGTTGGCTCTGAAGGTGGATTGTTGTTGGGGCAAACTTGATGGGCTGAATAGCCTCTTTCTGCACTGTAGGGATTCTATGATTTGTTGTTGACACATGTAGTCACAGTTCATTGAAACTTCAATGCACTGCATCACAAAAAAATAGGTTCAGTAGCGTAAATTATCATTGATGGTCAATAACATCAGAGAAACTATTCTGAGGATAAGATTGGATGAGTACGCAAAATACTTTCGAAAAAGGTCAACTCTGCTTTAGAAACTGAGATCTTGTGTGAACATTATTCTAAACAAAGTAAAGAGAGAAGTTCTCTATGACAAATAGTTTAAAATAAATTCTAATTGAACTAAAATACTTAAAATTGATCATTGATTATGGAATTTGAAAGTAGTCATAAATAATAAACGGACTGGTTCAAGAGAATGCAGTGATAAGCCATTGTTTCTAATTTTGCTTTTCTCTATAATAACAGGTACAGTAGATACAGCTAATTATTTATAAAAAGATTTTAATTGATGATGATACAAATAGGCAATCATGTGTTAAATTAAAGTGAATTACAATAAGTGTGAACTAATTTAAATGTAAAAAATGTAGGTCACACATGTAAATTTGTGGAGTTGAATGAGCACGGGTGAACTTAGCTAGGGACCTGGCAGTAATCATTGATGCATTCATTTTGATATCTAGAGAATTTACAATGCTATTTAAAAAGCTAATAATGGAATATATAACTGTACTAGAAGGATATGAGGTAAATCTACAAATATCCAGACGTCAATCTAGCATTGCGTATTTTTCTCTCTGGGGATCGTGAGTCAATGGAACTGTTTTCCTGAAAAGGAAAAGGGAAAGTGAAATACTTTGAATATTTTTAAGGCACAAGTGGATAAATTATTGGTAAGCAAAGGGGTGATAGATTATTGGGAGCAGGTAGCGTGCAGATTTGAGGTTATTATCAGATCAACATTGGTCCTATTAAATGATAGAGCAGGCTTGAGGGCTGAATGACCTACTCTTGCTCTTTGTTTATCTGTTCATACATTTGGCTGCTCATTATAGGAGAAAGCCATCGTTTACATTGATGTTTAATACAAAAATTTTTGATGACTGTCAACCTAAATAAGATATAGCAACATATCAAAGTAAAAAAGAAGAAAAGTGAATCAAGTTCATATAATGACCTGAATTTTGAAGTCAATGGTGAAGCAATGTAATTTGCCACTAACCTCATAGAAAGCTGTCAATAAAGATTTAAAAATCTCTGTGAAGTGGATTTAATTACCCACAATGTTACTTTCAATCTGGTGCCAAGTCAAGAAGACCCCGAGGTATCCAGGCAACAGCGATTTGTCAAGAAGGGTAAGTAGCCAATCATATTGAAGTATTCCAATTGATAGCATACCAAGATGCAAAACACTTCTTATGAATTTTAAAAAATGAAATATACAGTGCGACATAAACATAAGAAGCTGAAAATCATAAACTTTAAGAAAAAATAATGTTTTATTAAAATATATAGATTTTAATAATGATGTGAAAAATTGACATTTCACAAATATAATATCAGTTTGTGGAGCCAGAAAGCTTGTGTAGTAGTAGTTATGACCGAGTATGCCATTAGCAATTGTTACACCTTATTTAAAAGGCATACATTTAAAGGGATTTTTTAATAGCGCTATTAGAAGATAAAAAGAAAAATTCTCTTCAGTTCAGTTATTTCTAAAAGTTGTCACTTGCAGGGATTTCAACATTGCAGCCAATGGAGGAGCAGTAAATCACTGATATCAACTTCTGCATTCCTGTGTTTAACAGGGTAAGTGTTGACACAGGAAGATTCACAGGGTAATGATGACAAATGTTAACAATTTCACAGCTCTACTCAAGTTAGGGATGAGAAATAAGTAGTAGCCTTGCCAGTGACATCCACATCCATGAATTAAAAAGTACACATTTGACATAATGATCAGTCACATCTATCCCTCAATTCATGTTGCATATTATAATTTAATTAACAAAAGCACAAATCAAAATTATTGAAATATCTCCAGAAAACAAGGAATATCACATTGAGCCCTGAAGATGTTCACTCAAAACAGGCTTCCAGTTACAAAAATCATCCATTGACCATTTCCCTTTGGATCTGCTGCTGAGATTGTTTTGGATTCAACTTGCCACTTTCCCTAGAATCCCATTTTTCAAAAACTTTTCTGACCTGTCTTTCATGTTGAATTTTATCAAAAGCCTTGATAAAATCCATGTTGATGATATCAAGTGCCTTGCCTTCACCAACTCTCATTGTTATCTCCACAAAAAAAAATCAATTAAGTTGGGCCAACCCAAACTTTCTGTAACCATTTTTTGACTATCCTTGATTCTTTATGAATTGCAAAACAAAATCTTTGGTCTTCCTTGATTTGCCATTTTTTCATGAACTCTCCTTGTTTTCTTAATTTCCTTTTAAACTTGCACTTTCTATATGGCCTCCACATTTTCTGCAATATTGAACTCTAAGTGTATGACATTAGCTCCTTTTTGTGAATTATCATCACTTTGGGCATCTGAGTGTTATCCAGAGGACTCTAAAATAGAATCCCTGCAGTGCAGAAGGCAGCCATTTGGTCTATCAACCATAATCCCATCCAGGCCCTATATTTCCCTTTTACTTCACATATTTACTCTGCTAATCCCCCTGGCACTATAGGGCAATTTACCATGGCTAACCAATCCAATCTGCACATCTTTGGACTGTGGGAGGAATCCAGAGCATCTGGAAAAAACCCACGCAAATAAGGGGAGAATGTGCATTTTCCACACAGCCACTCACCCGAGGCCACAATTGAACGCAGGTCCCTCGCTCTATGAGGCAGCAGTGCTAAGCACTGCGCCACAGTGCCGCCTCTAGATTTACGAATCCCACTCATTTTCTTTGTGTATCTTGTTGGTAGAAATATTGTCAAAGATGTCAAAGATATTAGAGAAAATAAGGCCCCTGTGCTTCATCACATAAAACACAGCAAAATGTGTCTCCTGTCAATTTATTTGGCTTCACTTTGACCCTATTCTAAATCTTGGAAGCTGGGATATTTGAATACTTGAAACTCACAGGGGACTTGCCTTGCACATCCATTGGCAATTAAGAAGGACAGTTTCAGGAAATGTGAGGTGTCAGACATTCTCACTGAGGCTGTTAAGAGTGCCATCAATTTACTGAAAGCTTCTTCCCTGCTGAGCTGTCCATCTCCAAATGACAATCAGTTTCCCTTGGGCTGATTCCTATTTCAAAATTTCATCATGAGCCTGACATACATATGACAAGTACATCTGTTTCTTGCAGCTCATGCGTTCCGGCAATGAGACAAGGTTGGAGTCATCTTGAATCCTGTGTCTCGCTTAAATAAAAACAGCAAGCTGCCTGCTACAAACCAATCCCTTACTGTACCTAGTCTGAATCAACTTGGCTGAGCAGCTGGTGAAAGAGAGTTGTGGTGGGATGGGAAGCGATTGCAATCATAGCCTGGGTGGGCAGAAGAGAGCCCAAGGAGGCCACCTGTATGATGAGAAAGAGGGGGAGAATCATGAACTGCAGTATGGTGGAGAAGGTGATTTGTGAGGAGCCAGAAGATAGAGGACAAGTGGCAATGGTAAGAGTCCGGCAGGATGGCAAGGGATGCTTTAATTGCAGCAAGATTCATTCAGTTGCTGCCGCGCAGTGTGGCGGCTGTTACCATAACCCTCCCACCTCCCAGCCCTCCCCGCTCCACCCTCCATTCTGACTAACATCACAGCAGGATAATGTGCCTGGGCTGGCTGTGCTAGTGAGCCTTCTGTCAACACTGGAGGGTGATGAAAATACACACAGTGGGACCCTGCCCTGATACTATACAATCTGACTCTTATCTGCTCTCCAACTCCACACTGGCATCTGAACCAGAGTAAGGGTTTTGACACAATCATGCAAGCCACTGGACTGGGACTTGGAGTGAGTTTGGTGGGGTGGGGGTGAGTAGGGGATGGTATTTGACAAAGAGTCTGGTGGATGCTGGGGAAAGGAGGGAAGGCATCTTTAGCTTTTGGCTGAGATACCAGTATCGCGCAGCACACTGGTTTGGATCTCGATGCATGAAACTCAGCTTTATGGGGGGAGAATCAGAGACAGATTCATCACAGCTGTGAGGTGCAAATAACATTTAATGATGATCTTAAAAGTGACAAAATTCTTAATCCTGACTACTGTTGACCTTCACCTGTGTCCTTTCAGTGACCCCACAACTTTCTAATCTTACATGGTGTGCTGTTACACGTAGATGCACCCCCCCCAGGACGCACATCGGAGGTGGTGAGGTCCAGCTCACCACCACTTCATGTGACCTATGATGCCCTTAGCAGGCATCCCCTGGGTGGTTGAGACTTGGAGGCCCTGACCAACTTATGAATATTACTGAAGTTTCTGTGCCACTGTGTTCGTCCAGCTGGCCTGGTGTGAGGAAATGGGAATTTGGGAGGTGTAGGGATGTCTGGAATCTCGTGGATGGAAGGCCCCAGAATGGCCTCTAGCTCTTCCTCCTATCTGGTGATTGCCCAAGGGACACACCATGGGATGCCAGGGCAGCTAGTCTGAACTTTGTAAGCCTCGACATCACCTGGCTCTGCCAGTCTTGAAGACCACGTGTGTCTGCCCCTTGCTCTGGAATCCCTCAGCATTGGCTATCTGAGACTAGCTCAGGTTCTGGAGCCCCACATCATTAGCCCTGTGAGACTGGGCTAGGTTTTCGAGGCTCACAACCAGGATTTGTTGTGTCTCCAGAATCCCTGTGAGAGCCCCAGCCGTGACCAACTCTACGTCCAACATCTGTGGCCATGGACCAAAGTGCCTCCAGGATGCTGGCGAGATCCTTTGCCATGACCCACTGTGTTTCTTCCATGGCTCGCTGTGGCCTGGACTCTGTCATCCATGAGGGCAAAACCCTGTACCAGGCTTTCCACTGCAGACTCTATCCTTGCATTGATGGTCTGGTTACCATGCTATGCCATGACCATCTCCTGTGACAGCACTCTGAGCCCTCTAAGTAGCCTTGCAGTCGCAGAATGGTTGCTGACAGCCCATTCACAATTCCTTGGCTATGCTGATGCATCTCGACCAGCGTCGGGATTAATGAAACATAAGGCCCGGCACTTGGCTTGGAGCCAGTTGAATCCTTGCTTCCGGCAGACGTCTGTGTGCCCGAACCCATGGATGTTCCCATCGTCTACTGATGTGCATCAGCAGCAATGAAATGCTCCCCAGTAAGTGACCCTGAAGTCTCAACACTAATATGCTCTATTGTCCTTATAGTCTCTGTGTTGGTAGGTTTTATGGTTGATGCCTGTGCCAATTGATTGGTGCTGTCCTTGGAGAATTCCTCAGGGCCTCCCTTTGAGGTGTTAACCAAGGTGTCCTGAGGAATCTCGGAACCAGGGGGTGGGGGGTGGGAAGGGCCTGATGCATCAGGATCCAGCACTGCAAGAAAGAACACACATTAGGGGGCACAGTTTGGGTATTCCACCATGACTTTTCTCCCTTTTACATTGGTTGTGTGTGGTTTTCTTTCCTATGGGGACATAAGGGGAATTGAAAGCATGACGTACGGAAGGGCATAGGGTGCAACATGCGTCAGGTGGGAGTGCCCCAGTGGGCTGTTTTGGGGCAATGCCTTCTCACTGTGGGCTACCAAAGGATTTGAAGGCAGTGCTGCAGTGGGGGAGGAGGGGGGGGGGGTGTTATGGTTAGGGGTGTGGTGAAGGGGAGTTAGTGAATGTCCTTGAGATGTCTGGGGATGGTTTCACATCGTAAGAATTGCATATATATTTGTTTCAGAATGGGATGCACACTCACCCTTGCTGCATTCATCTGTTTGCAGCATAGTCTCCAGTCCGACATGCCAGTGCGTGGACACTTACAGTTGTAGCCACAGCCTCCCAGATGGCATTGGCTGCAGCTGTAAGCGCCTGTGCAGTGACCCTTTGGGCAATGTCCTTTAGTGGGGTAGTGCAGGTCATGCCACTCTTCCCCAGGATCCAGCAACTGGGCTTGTTCATCCTCTGAGAATCTGGGACTTTTCTCCTCTGTGCCATCTTCCTGGTGTGACTGCCTCTGTGTCCATAATTGCAGCTCGTATACAAATCTGGCTTGTTAAAGGAGCCCAGGTGCAGTCAGTTTGGACTAGTCATGGGCTCATTCGTTAACTTCCATTGTGAATAATGTACAGGTAATACATTTCAATAGAGATGTGTGGAGGGTGGGGAGGTGGGTGTGGGGAGAGGCATTTCTAATGGTGTTTATTGGGTTAACTCAATAAGGTACTGTGTCCAGGGTGATGGTGGTTTTGTGCGGGGGGGCGGTGGGGAATGAAGGGAGATGCAATGCTCAAGGGTCTCACTCAACAAGGGGCAATGCTAATGGGTAGGACAGTGTGCATGGCGACAACACAGTGTTCTCTGTGTGAAAAGCAGCAGTGAGGTCAGTGCACTGTGGGTGAACGTCAAGAAGTGAGGCACACTGTGGGTGATGGGGGTGGGGGGCACTACACTGTAGTGAGAGATGGGCGAGGGGGGAGTGACGTTGTTGGTGTTTTGGAATCCAGCAATGTCCAGTGGAGGGTTGATGGAGGCCAGGAATGTCCAAATCAATAGCAGTGGGGGTGACAGGGTGCAGGTGGAAGCGGGTGAGAGGCCAGTGACGTCCATGGGGAGTGAGATCCAGTGATGTGTGTAGTGATGGTGGTGTTGCAAGGCCAGTGACATTCCTGGGGAGTGAGGGTCCAGTGATGTCCACGGGGAGTGAGAGGCCAGCAATATCAATGCTGCGAGGATGTGTGTAGCGATCTCCCAGAAATCGACACATGCACAGCAGCCCACCCAGCCTGCTGATTTCAGCCTCTTCAGTAGGAATTGGCCCCACCCACATTTTACCACTAGGGCACTCTGCAGTATTCAGACTGTGGGAGATTCATTTTGAAAATCCTGCTGGCGTTCCTCCAATATTCACGCAAATTCAGCACTTAGAACCTTTTTGGGAGAATCCCTGTGATGGTTTGACTTGCTATCATTCAATACATATGTACAAGTTTATTAAAGTCTGAATGATTGATATATTTATTTGTCTATTCACCTTTCACATTTTATGAAATTATCTAATTGCAGCTTTCTTTACACTTGGTGAAGCTCCTTCTTCCATTTGAATATAATACAAACTAATATTGTTATTAAAACCACATTAATTACATGTAGTTAGTCCTTCAAATTCACTCAATAATGTATTTTGGTAGATTGAACTAGAAATTTAACGTTGTCAATGCAAAGTGGGTAATATTCTCAAAATCTTAGATTTTTATTTAAATGCTTTAAATGATAAACGAACAACTGATGTGTGTTAAGCTCTAACATTTAAATATTCACCGAGGTAAAAGTAAGCCCTCCAACACAATTATCCAACGTTCAAATTCAAATAGCTAATAAAGTAGGTAGCAGTGTTTCTCCTAAACACATTGATTAATCACTTGTCATTATAAAAATCTGGATATGCATGCTGACATTTTCCTTTCTTGTTGGGGGAAGTAAAAAATAAAGGTTTCAGCTACAATACATAAATATTAGTTAATAAAAGCTTTTAAGAGATTTGGTAAATCTACCTGTATGTGGATCTTGAATATTTTATTGTGATAGTAAATGTATGTTTAATGAAAAATACAAAGATAAATTGTGAACTGCCATTTGGGGAATGGTTACAGTCAAACTTGAGGGTATGCAATAGATTAAACAACTATTTTTGCAGGGAACTGAGAGGGCAGATTGCTTTTTAATTTATCAATGTTTCAAAAATTATTTCCATTACATAATTTTGTAAAGCAGCAACTTCTCAAAAAACACTTCACTTTATAACTAATTCAAATTAGTCTATTTTTAAAAGTGATATGCGAAAAACAATTGATGTAAAAATTGCATTTCACAGCTAAATGTGCGCAAAAACGTTTGCTGGATCTACCAATGTAAAGAAAGATATAAAATGGACTATTTCAATTCAACTGCCCATTATAGAACTTTCCCAATTTTCCCTTACATTGAAGTCTGTGGAAGCAAAAATAGGGTTGGATGTCATCCATTCAAATATTTCTCATATACTCACCAAAGTTAAAGTTCCACCTACTGGATAGATATATTGTAAATGTAATAAAATGTTGATAAATGTGAAATTATCCACTTTGGTAGGAAAAATGGCAGAGTATTATTTAAACAGTGATAGATTGGGAAATGTTGATGCACAAAGATACCAAATGCAGCAAGCAGTTAGGAAGACAAATGGTATGTTGGTCTTCATTGCAAGACGATTTGGATCCAGGAGCAAGGATGTCTTAATGCAGCTGTACATGGCCTTGGTGAGATCATATCTGGTGCATAGTGTGCAATCTTGGTCTCCTTACCTAAGAAAATATATACTTGCTAAAGGGGGAGTGCAGCAAATTTTCATTAGACTGATTCCTGGGATGGCAGATTTGTTGTACAAGAAGAAATTGAGTGAACCACACCTCCATTAGAAGAATGAGAGGGGATCTAACTAAAATGTAACAAATTCTGACAGAGCTGGACAGACTGGATGCTGGGATAATGTTTCCCTGGTTGAGAGTGTCTGAAAAAAGCAATCACAGTCTCAGGGTACAGAGTAGTCTTGTTAGAATAATAACGAGGAGCAATTTCTTCTCTCAAAGAGTGATGAACTTGTGAAATTCTCTACCTCATGACATTGTGCAGGTGAATTCACTGAATGTATTTCAGAAATAAATAGATAGGTTTCTAGATACTAAAGTCATCAGGGAATGTGGAGAGAGAGCAGGAGTATGATGTTGAGATAGAGAATCAGCTATGATATTGATCACATTGAATGGTGAAGCAGGCTTGAAGGGCTGAATAGCTTCATCATACTCCTACTTTCTGTATTTCTATGTTTTTATTATCTCGTAACTGTTATGTCATTTCTGACCAAGCTGATAATCACAGTTGACATTTGGCTCAGTTAGCAGGTCTAATTCATACTTATAAGTGACAGAATTTGACTCAAGACACAATGGCCTTATCACTGATTATTAAAAGGATTCATCAGTTTAATGCATACAGGTTCGAGAGCAACTCAGTCTCCTCACCTTGACCTTGTCTCTGCACTTACTCCAGTTTCAATTGATTGAATTATGAATGTCACCACAGCTGCATGTGGCATGTTCAACATAGTCCTAACAAGCAACCGCAGTACATACAGAATGCTGTAAGTTTAGTAAGCCTCACTTTTATGATTGAACATTAAGTGTTTATTGGTAATTATGTTTATATGTGCAAGATATAGTCCAAGAAATGAGCTAACTTCATGCTTGCTTCTGCACAAGTCTCTACCCAATTCGCAATTCTCAAGTTGTGTCCCTTTATATCACACTGTGGGTTATAATATTTCCCTGTCCCCCATTAACCCTTGCTATACCAGATACCTCAATACTACACAAAGAAGGAGCCTTTTCAAGAACTATTTTACCTTCAACCAATGTAGTTACAATAAAACATAATTAAAAAATCAAAATGACATAAAACAAATATAAGTGACATTTCTGATTTATGAAAAACATATAAGTCCAAAAAAGATGACTTGAGTTTATAATTGAGCTAGAGGTCAACATCAGAAGTTCTAACAAAGTTTAAAGAATTAATTATTGTACCACTTACGACAAAGAGAAAGCTTGCTATTCTCCTTCGAGAAATAAATGAAGTAGGTTAGGTCCTGAATATTATTTTTGGAAACTTCACAAATACATGAGCTGCAGTTACAAATTGGAGGGAAACGTTTTATAATCCTAAGATTGAAGAAAGATAGTATGACTTGAATGAGGCTAAGTAAGGCTAACATCAACCATACAAAAAATGTTCCAGAGCATTTCACAGGATATTATTGGTGGTTATCTAAAAGAAGCACAGAGTACCACCTATTGATAGCAATAGGTCATGACTCATAAACCTTCTGGAATGATGAATAATAAAAACAATAAAGACTATCTCATGGATTTAATATACTTGAAATTTCCCTGAGCATTTGATATATTTCTGCATTATAAACTTTAAAAAAAAAGGAAATTTCTGAGATTGATTTTGTTTGCCAGTGAATAAAGTTCTACCTGAGCAAGTGGTGGAGAACAATGCAGATTAAAAAGTCCCTGCTTTTTCCAGGGGCTGAAGTTTTGTCATGAAGGTGGGAAAGAGAAGCCAAATTTTGATCTCAGGTCAAGATGCCTCCTCTAAAGGAACACTAATTAAATTTAAAATGCTCATGGGATGAATAATTAATTAATTTGGAGTTGGGTTCCCTGTCCAATTAAAGTCAGTGGGAGCAGGAACAAAGGCAGGTCCGATCAATGGGAGGACTGATTTTGACTCCCCAAAGTAGTAAATATTGGATCTTCTGTTGTCCTGAGAGAGAAATCTGCTGATTGTGACAAAACCTACCAGTACCAGATGAAAGTGAGATGATAAGGGAGAACCAGAAAGACTTGGCATCAGAGCAGATCCGTCTCCCATGTCATCAATGCCAACCTGGATATTATACTGGAGCATGTGAAGAAGAGGAGGGATGACCTCTTCCTGGAGAGGGTCAGTAGGATAAATTATGACATTTTAAGCCACACATCCTGGACTCATTTTATTGCCATTGTGAAATAGAGGAAAAATAGCATGAGGTTGTGAAAGTGATAATAGGATCCTCCATGGTGAAAGAAAGACCTCTAGGCAGGTGTTTCCATCATTGGCAATAAGTGACTCTCCATTCAGGCCATGTCTTCCAGACTTCCTTCCATGTCATGCCCCTCAACCTTGATTAGAGAGGCTCAGTTGAAACATTCCTGAATCAGGATGCCCATCATATTCATGACATTCTCATGAGCCCTTTTTTCTGGAGCCAAGCCCAGCTGCTTCATTGTACAGCAGGGGTAGTTCCCTGTTTTCCCTCTGCTTCCTGCTTTTCTGCCCAATATATCCTTCGAGATCTTCATCATCCTCAAAGCTCATACTCCTCATGCAGACTATGTTATGGAGGGCAGAGCAAACTGACTGAGACACTTGCAGGAGCGTAACGGAGGGAGATACTCAATCATCTTCAGAAGCCTGATGATGTGCTGGATGGTTTCCTATTGGTTGTATCACCTCCATGCCTCTTTGTGAGGCTCTTGGTAGAGGGGTCAGTAGCCATCTCTTCAAAGGATATTCCCTGGACCTTAGGATTCATGCATCCACTGTGGGAGTTTACATGAATACTTGAAATAGTGGAGGATGAAAGGGCCAGAGCAGCAGCCAAGAAAGTGGGGACACACATGGAGGAAAAGCTCTTATTGTGGCTGCAGAGTAGTTGAACACTGAGCCGAACATGTGCCAATCTGTCTTGGTAATCTGCAGGTAGTTCTGTCTTCATCAGTTAATCCTGTGTGCAGGGTTTAACCTCTGTTGCCTTTCTACCCAACTTTCCTCTCCTGTGCCCTCCTGTTCCTTCAAAGTCTTCCTTTCCTGCATCGCTAATGGGCCCAGAATATGACAGTTATGCCCCATTGCCAACTGCAGCCTTCTTTTGGATAAGTAGATGACCAATTATCCTTGGCAGCCATGCCCCCTCCTCATCTGCTCAATGATGGAGAGAAGGTATGGAGGCTGGGAGAGGCGTGCTTTGACCCCATTAAATGCCTGAGCACTGAGTTCCCACTCTCCCTGCCATGTATCCTGAAGTTACCTCCTTAATGAATGTGAACTTTCCTCTGCTTAGCTAACCGTCTTGTTGGGCTGGGGTGATGCACTGGAGAAGCAAAAGATGGCTTTTCACTTTGTACCCTTCAATTAAACTGCAACACACATCTCCTGAAACACATGCTCCCCTCATTTCAAAACTCCACCTGACCTCTATAACAAGTTCTTCATGAGCTTTTAAATGACTGCAGAGTGGAGAGTAGGATTTCTCTCCCATTCTGTTTAATATTGCTGACACATTGGGTAGCTCTGGTATTTTTGTGCTCCTTCCACACCCCTCCATTCTTGCCCTTGGGATGGGGGGTGCTGACTGTGTCAAGTCCCCAGTAATGAGGAGGAAGGCTTGGTAAATGATTAATGTCAGTGGAGGGAAGCCTGGAATCTGAGTTTTCCTTCTGAAGCCAAGGAGAATGTTCCTGCTCCAGTCTCTCATGTAAAACCTTTAAAAAATGTATTATTCCCCATTTGTCCCACTTTAGTCCTGCTGAGTACCTGTGCCCAGAGCTCCTGGTGCAACTGTCACAGGGCAGGCCAGCAAAAATTCAGGGAGTAGACCATTGCAAGGATTTTATTCCCATGTAAACGCTCCTCTTGTGGGAGCAGGGAACAAGAAGGGTGGTTAAAATCTGGTTTCTACTCAAATCATTCTGAGGTATTCGATATCTACCCTTGTGTTTCATATTGTGCAAAATTAATATCTGTCACAGGATTAAATTCATTTTGAAATGCCATTGGTCTTAATTGCCCATTTATTCAGGTCTGTTATTTTGACCATTTTGGCATTTTTCTCCCAATTGTAGTTCATTTATTTTTCAGAGACATTCCCAGCATTCGTTGGGATCCTTGGGATTACTTGCAAATGTTTTACCTTCCCAACTTTCAGTTGGATCATTTGAACTATTCAGCAAAGCAAATCGTCATCCAGCTATTTCACTCCAGCTTCAGATATTTTCCTTCATTCATTCAAATTCCATGTTCATCAACACCGTCCAATATTTATGTTGGCCAATGCTTTAATTAAATACTTGAGTTTTGATCTGAATTATATTTTAATCTTTGCTCAGCAGGAAGAGCTAGTTTTCATTTTGTTCACAAATGAGATTGAAAGTGTGGCATAGAAAAGTTGTCTGCTCTTTATCTTGAGCTCTTTCGATAATTTATGAAGGTCAGGACAGTTTCACAAGGAAGCTTGTAAAATCCAATATTCTATTGATTATTAATTTATGAAAAATAGAAAACAAAAGCTTTATAACTATTTGATTAATTGCCAAGGAGAGATACAAGTAAGTTTTATACAAGTAAGATGTTGATGTTGGAGCAATATTTTAAAGCCTCATAGATATATTCGAAAGTTAAGTAATAGACAGCACAATAAGGTCAATAAGGCAATTTAACCACCTGCCTCAGGGCTATTTTATTCCCTTTTCATTGAATGTTTTACTGTTATTTTTAGATGTGATATTGATTAAGTGCCATCTTAAAACTGCTGCAATTTAAATGTTTAGCACAACATAGGAATCATGCATATGCTTAGACCACTATTTACATTGTGAAGAGTGAAGATTATTTGTTGCATATTCCAAAATACCCCCCTGTGCAAAAGAAATACAACATTTTTGCAGTAAAGGAACATGATTAGAACTCTCAAGAGAATAATAGGCATCCTTGGTATAGCACACAGAGCTTCACAAATTGTTAGGTAGCAATTTAACTGAAGTGCATTGTCTCTTTGGTTTTTATTATAATTTTCACATTCAACCCACACTTTGTAAATATAGTCTAATCATCTTTTCCATAATTATTTCAGCCTTGGCTAAGGTTAGGATAATGGAAAAGGTGGAGTGCTCCTACCAGTTAAAAATGTTATTGACTTGAATAATTAAACAGATTTTTAAAAACAAAATAGACCTGCCTAGTGATATTTTCTATAACCTATTGTGGGGGAGGAGTCATTAGGAATTGGCGAATATGTTGAAGTGAATTCAATGAACCAGTTTTCACAACAATAATTTTAATGTATTCCAGATCCACTCAAGTATGTTCAGGAAACTATAGTGCACACAGTATTTGAAAGAAATCCAAGAATTTGAATATTTGAATTGTTGTTAACGAGTGGAAATTTATATATATTTGGTAGAAGGGTTACTTTTAATGGCGTTGCTGCTCAGACACAATTTTTTCTGATGTGAGTTCATCATTGTGGAAAACAGCAGTTGTGTCTCAAAGAAAAAGGAAGAAATGTTTCTTTTCCAGTATCTATATTTTATATGTCTCTAATTCTGTTTTACACAATCCCTGTATGAGCAGAGTGGGCAACATGCTGGCACAGAAATTAGCATTTCTGCCAAACAGAGCCAGGGACCCATGTTCAATTCTGTCCTCGGGTGACTGTGTGGAGTTTGCACTTTCTCTCTGTATCTGCATAGATTTCTTCCAGGTGCTCTGGTTTCCTCCCACAGTCCAAAGATGTGCAGGTTAGGATGACTGCCATAGTAAATTGCCCCTTTGTGTAGGGAATGGAGGGGGCTGGCAGGGTAAATAAATGGAGTTACAGAAATAGTGCCTGGATGGGATTGTGGTTGGTGCAGATTCGATGGGCCAAATGGCCTCCTTATGCACTGTAGGGATTCTATGATTCTCTTGTTCTGCGCATCTCTTTGACTCCCACATCATTACTTTTGTGTATGCAAATGAATTTTTCTCAGTATTTTAATGCCCAGGTTCATTCGCATTTCTTTTTTCTATATGTATTGTTATTATGCTGTTGGCCCCATAGCAACCTCTTCTGCAATGTCCGTGTCTGTGTTCCTCCTTATTAGGCAATAGGCACTCTTCTCGCTGTAACTCAATGTATAATCTTCATGCAAAGCAAAACTGGAAAGTATAGCAAGCAATAATGACTTGTGACACTTTTAGTAGATTATATCATAGAATCATAGAAGCCCTACATGTAAAGGAGTCAATTCGGTCCATTTAGTCTGCACCTACAATAACCCCATCCCAGATTCCATCTGTACAACCCCACATGCTTATCCCACTAATCCCTCTAATCTATACATCCTGGGACACTAAGGGGCAATTTAGCATGGCCAATCAACCTAACCTGCACATCTTTGGACTGTGGGAGGAAACCAGAGGAAACCCACGCAGACATGGGGAGATTGGGCAAACTCCACCCAGACAGTGACTCAAGCTGGGAATCGAACCCAAGTCCCTGGAGCTGTGAGGCAGCAGTGCTAACCACTGAGCCACCATGTCACTCTTGAAGGGTCTGGAGTACCCTTTGATGGTAAGTATTAACAAAGACCAGAGTGGCACTCATTACATGAGTTTACAAAAAAAAAGTTAATTTTGGCATGGTATAACCTGGATTGCCTAAAATTCCTGCAGCCAGCCAAATATTTCAAAAACAACCACTTAACATATGTGTGGCTTCATTGACCAAGATGAAGATATTTCAAGTCAGCGAGTGATTTTATTGAGTGTCATATCTTCTCTGCAAATGTATGAGAAAGTACTCAGAAATTTCCAATGAGCAATTATGGAGCTGATTTTTTTTTTTTTTACAGATGGCAACTGATTTTGACCTACTTCTTTGGGTCCTTGTCTCTCAGATTCTCCAAAAGGAAAAGAAATTTGGCAGCTAATCAACCACAACATTCAGAAAAACAGCTGTAGCATCTATAGCCTACAAAATAGGAAGGAACATTTAGTTTTATTCCAAACTGACTGGTACAAGTACCAAAAGTAGAATCTTCAGAAACTACAACATTGAAACATGGCTCATAGCCACCAAGCCCTCAGTCACTGAAGTCTTCTTGACCAGCTATATCTTCGCCCATTGCTTTTCCCCACATTTTTCTGGTGTCTCCTTTTAGCCTTTCATCCCATGCTGCCCTTTACACTTCAAGGTGCCTGGCATGCACCGTTGTCTCAAGACCTGCACAACAGTCAGAAGGCAATACTGCCTCTGCTGATCCTGAAAGCCATGGCTGTATTTTACATTAAGCAGACAGTTAATTGCCTGCATTTTTGATTTCCATCCTTCTACAGCAGGATGCTTCACTACCACGAGATGCCAAACCAGTTCCAGCAGCATCATCGGGAGTGGTAGTTGTACTAGTACAGCCTCAGAAAGTCCCAAATCCACCAAGAAGGATCACGGTTCAGGTAACAGAGTCTGGTTTCATCTGGGCCAAATAGGCAAGGTCAATCATGCAGCTGTGTGGGAGGGCCTCCTCTCTTCTTCCCATGGCTGCAGTGTCACCAAGTTCTACTGATTACATATGGCAAGGTGCCCATTTGCTGCAGGTAAAATACAAGCGACAATGGGAAGAAGTTGTTAAGTGGCCATTAATTAGTCATTTAAAATACTGAACAGTCTAAAGATAGACAGGTCACTCACTGCCTACCTTGTCTCTGGTAAAAGCCAGCAGGAGCAAGAAGGTGATGGACATAGCACCACCTGACATTGCACCCAATTTTATGTTCCCTCTCCCCCTCAGCACACTCTGACATGAGAGAATGGGGGGCGGGATGGGGGGGGGAGCAGGGAATGGGGGGGGTGGGGAATGGGGGTGGGGGGAATGGGGGTGGTGGGGCGGGGGGGAAATGGGGGAATGGGGGGCGACAGAAGTGGGGGGCGGGGGGCAGGAAGGGGGGCAGGGAATGGGGAGGCGGGGAATGGGGGGGCGGGGAAGGGGGGCCGGGCGGGGAAGCGGGGGGGTGGGGAATGGGGGGCGGGGAATGGGGGGCGGGGAATGGGGGGAGGGGGGCGGGGAATGGGGGGCGGGGAATGGGGGCGGGGAGGCAGGGAATGGGGGGCGGGGGTGGGAATGGGGTGTGGGGGGGCGGGGAATGGGGGCGGGGAGGCGGGGAATGAGGGCGGGGAATGGGGGCGGGGGGGCGGGGAATGGGGGCGGGGGGGGCGGGGAGCAGGGAATGGGGGTGGGGGGCAGGGAATGGGGGGCGGGGGAGCTGGGGGGGCGGGGAATGGGGGAAGGGAGCTGGGGGGGCAGGGAAGGGGGGGCAGGGAGGCGGGGAATGGGGATGGGGGCGGGAATGGGGGCGGGGGGGGCGGGGAATGGGGGGCAGGGGAGCTGGGGGGGGCGCAGGCAATGGGGGGCGGGGAGGTCAGGTTGGAGGGTAGGAGGTTGGGTGAACCCCCAGCCACTTTCACTCCCCAGGATAACCTCTGTTGTTCTTTAATAAAGTTGATTGAGAAATAAATGTTGGACAGGCCATGCCAAAAATAATCTACTATGAAGTCATAGAAGAGAATAGTAAAAATTGATTTTGTTTGAAGCAACTAAGAACCGGAAAAAGTTCAAGCTCGAATGCGGGTGAGAGAAGGGAGGTTATTTCAGTCATATTTATGGAATCTTGGCAGTGCAATAAGCTGCTCTGTTCAAGGACAATTAGAGATGTGCAACAAATGCTGGCTTTGCCAGCAACACCCACATTTCACAATAAATACGTATTTTTGAAAGTGTGAAAAGAGAGTAGATGACCTACCCTATACCACAAGGGAGAGTTTGAGTGAATGACCTGTACATTGGAAGTCAGGAACTAGTAGCAATGGAAAGGTCACTGCTTGGGAATGGACCTGCTGTGAGTCTATGGATCCAATGGACCAAGTCAGCAGCTTGATACATGTGGGTGGAAGATATTTCTCAGTGCCAGTGTCTTTCATGGCTTATAAAAATGATCAAGCGAGTGACACGTAAACAAGGACCAAACATGGATCTGAGGGAAAGTTGATAATAAGAGGTCCACATCATCAAGCTCCAGGCACCATCTCCCTCCTTCTGCCTGTGGGAGAAAAAGGTCCAGGACAATTGAAAAAGGACAAAGATTGGAATAGGAGTACCAGACACCCAAATCCTGACCTCTGCTGAGACGGAGGCATTAGCTTGAGAGCAGGGCAGCCATTTCATTTCCATTGCTGAGAGGGGAGTGAGGAGTACGGAGAATAAACAGAACTAGAGCTTTTTCACTATCTCTGGGCACATAAAGAGAATGATGCAATGATGGATTGGAATAGGGCAGTGGAAGACAGAAGAGTTAATTGTGCTTGAATTTTCAAGCACCATCCAGTGGCGCAGGTACAATCACCTTTGTGGGAATGTGATCATGATTCAGTTTGGGGGCAACAGAAATGCAGTTGATATCTGAGGGCCTCAACAGTCAGAGGCCAGGTAAATGCTAGTGACGAATATCTAATGTCTGCTCCATGCAGTCTCATGCAGTTGCACCAACAAACAGGAGAGAATCTTCTGGAGGCTTTGAGAAAACATGCACTTGCAATGCATCTAGACCATGACTTCTATTATGTTTATAGTATATAAACGAATGGCTTCCTGTATTGAAAGCTTAACAACCGTCACTGGAAGGCATATCCAATAGACCACCCAGTGGATGACCAATATGTGAGTGCTAATCTGCAGAATGTCTCTGAGGCCAAATGCTTACTGTAGCAATGGGCCAATGAGAGGGGAGTGGTTTCTTTGGATACCATCCAGGTTCACTTCCAGCTGCAGTAAACAGGAAGATTCAATTACACATCAAGAGGTCAGAGGACATGTAGACCAACAAATCTGGGTTGGAAGGAACTCTCCAGCCCGTCTTCCAGTGACTCCAGTGAAGGTGATCAAGACCCTCTAGGCTTTGGGGTCATCACAGGCCACATGACATGGAGATGAGCAGCCTGCCTGCAGCTTAGCTGCATGTTGCGGATGCACCTCATCATAGCAAAAGAAACAGTTTTAAAAAGAGCACCTGGATGCACCAGTATGGCATGTGTTTTTACATCCTACATGTTCACATAATGTTGCTTGTTTGTTAAACCATGATTTTGTTTTTATTGATGATAACTGATTACTGACTGGAAACTCATGGGTGTTCATATACGGATGGGCAAGCTGCCTCCTGGTGAATGCCTCTTTTTGAGGAATGGAACATGGTATAAACAGAGGCTGCATTATAGGATCATCTCATTCCGAGGAGACATGATATTTAAGGGTGTCAATCCAGACCAGAGTGCGGCTGCCTCATCACGAGAAAGATGGAGCTAGAAGTGGCCGAGTATTAAACTTTGACAGACCTCTCAAGCACATATCTCCATCCTTCTAATCTCTGAAGTTGAGCTTCTGCCTTCTCAACCTCCTCTTTCCCATCATTCTCATCCATTGAGGATTTGTCTTTTTCATATCATCTGCGTGCAAGGCCTGACCCTTGTGCCTTGGCAGGCTGAGAAGTGCACGATAGACAATGATGATTCACAACATCCTGTATCATACTGTAGAACTCCCCCAGAATGGCCCAGACAATTAAATTGCATTTTGCCCATTGCTCATTACAGCCCTTGTGGCCCCATAATTTGCTTTGTACCTTTCCTTGGCCTCACTAAAAGATGAGGGCATCCAGTGGCTCATGACTTGCACCATGAGCCAAAGGGTGACCTTTGTCAATGAGGATCCATCCCTGTTGTTGAAGGTTAGCTGGACAAGTGTGGCAACTGGTAGTCTAAAGGACATAAAAGTCATGGCTGCTCCTGGAAATTAGGTGGAAAAGGCTGTTTCTCTGTTCACTTGAGAGAAAATGTGGATAGGAGTATGTTCTTTGGTTGAAGAGATGGTATCTATTGAAATTTAAGGACATTGGAAGATTCATTCTGATGTGACTATGGGAAGGTGTCATTAATTGAACAACACTGTTGAAGTTTGCTTTGAAATTTCTTGAAAGACTAAGGGAAAAGATCTTCAAAAGATCATTACATGTTATGATTCAGCTAATTGGAGAAGCAAACATGTTGGAACATTAGAGTAACTTTGGACTGGTTACAATTAAAACTATAATTCTGCAAAGAACATGCCATAATATATAAACATGACATTAAAGTGATTTCTATTGTTCAGTGTATGAGTTGCCTATTAAGTAACGTTTAACCAACATTGATTTTACTTTGTTTGTTTCAGTATAAGTCCTAAAACTTGAAATCTTATTCTGCAATTCCACTATGTTCGTTACTGGGAATGTAAATCTTTTTTAAGTGTTATTGTCTTTAAAGAAATCATAGAAATTGTCACGGATGAGATTCAAACTCTCTATTACAGGGACTCTCAACATTAGCAAGTAAACAAACTGAAAACAGCCTTCACAAGTTTAGGACGTAACACACGATTACATTCACATATGTACAGATCACTACAGATGCACTGCAGGGACTCACCAAGGTTCTTTACACAGCACTTTCTAAACCCTTGGCCATTCCATCCAGACGGACAAGAGCAACAGATAGCAAGGAACTAGGAAAAGGTAATAAATGCTGGCCAGCCAGCGATGCCCATGTCACATGTTTGCAATCAGCTGTGATTGTATTGAAGAATCAGACTCATGGGGCTACGAGTTACTCCTGCTTCTACATCTTATATTCCTATTCTGTTAACCTATCACTGACTTTCATTCTGCCCCACTTCCCTTCTCCCATATGTCATTTATTACCTTTTTATCCCTTTTCAGTTCTATAAAAGGATCAATTAACTCAAAATGTTAATTGTGTTTCTCTCTACACAGGAGCTGCCAGACTTACAGCAAATCCAGCATTTTCTATTTTTATTTTTTAATATATTAATCTCAAGGCTTTTCTGATTCATGTTGAGTGAAAAGTGAAGAAAAGTAATATCTGATTCTGATAGGCCTTTCCAAAAGATCTGATTGTTTCTTTAATATCTCGAGTCACACTTATTCATCAAAGGGACCTCCATTCACAATGATGACTATGACAGAGTTGAGGAGGAGAACATTGCTGATCCAAATTTTACATTATTTTTTCCTCGCCAATCATTTGTGTTATTTCCAAAGTTAGTGTGTTAAAAATTTCAGCTGAACTTGGCCTATTCATGAACATCTAAACTAAATCAAATGAAATTGCTCAAAGACCATTTGACTTAATTCCAGTAATTTATCAAATGATCGCAAAAGAATATCAGTTACAGAGAAATGATTGATTGTTTAGCAATGGAGTGGTGATGAGGTAGAAAGTTAAGGCAACTGCAAAAAAAATTGTTGAGGTTGACTTAGTTTAGTGGAATTAGACAGAGAACCGGAATGCCTTTTGACTCTTTAATCACTGCTGATCATTATTAACTGGCAGTCCAGAACATGTGACCCACCATTAAAGATGGAATGCAAACATTAATTTAAGGAAATTCCATGCACTGCCCTGAAAATACGTTCTGAGATTTGAGAATGCTTGTTACTGCCAAGTCCGTTTGCAGTTAACCTATTATTATGACATATTTACATACCATATCCAAAAACAATAATGCTGAAAGTGAAGATAAATATGAAAACCTGCATTAGCCTGGTAAGGATAACCTTGACAGTTCCCAAAATAATGGCAGCTGGAGATGACGACCTCATGTCAATATTGCTATGGTAATAGTGACATTGACATATATTACAGCCATCAAGACTGTAATTTGTCAGAAAGATTTTAGTTGTGCATTTTGCTAATATCTTTTATTTGACTAAAAACTGTATAGGTATAAATTTTGCAGGTAGCCTTTTTTTTTAGGTATTATTGCAAATGTTTCAGAAGTTGCAGGGAAGAAATTTTTAGGTTGAGTGACTGACATTGCACCGGGGGAGCCAGTCAGTAAAAAAAACAAAAAGACTTGTATTCATATAGTACCTTTAACATGAGAGCTATGAATGGAATGTTTACTTCCACCAGAGGGTCAACTGTGGTGGGTGGTGACACTAAATTTGGCCTGATGGAAAAAGTGAATTTCCCTTTAAGAAGAAATTTGTTTGGAGTGTTTTCTCCCAACTGACAATAATCATGGTTTGGAGGAGTTTTCTGCTGACCATTCATTTGAATTTCAGGAATGCTAATTAAAAGACCAACTTGTCAGAACTATGTTTCACATTAAAAGCCCCTCCAGCAGATAATTAGAATGGTCTGTTTCCCAACTCTGTACAAGTGGCAAGCAACTGGAGAGCTTCAGGTTATCAATGATTTGGAGGTCAATAGATGTTACTTTCTTCTAGTTTAAGAATATTACTGTGACATGGCATGCATCAAAAGCACAAGTCTACCAAGGTTAGGCTTAGGAGACAAGATCAATGGGAAGGAATGAAATGAAAGCGGGATAGCAGGTGTATGGAATACAAAGATGGACTGGGGAAATGGAACTAGGAGAAGGGAATTCTGAAAAACACGAGAAGGCAAGTCAGAGGCCAGAGAAGAAGGGGGCGGGAATGTGTGGAATACAAGAGAGCTGTGGGGTAATGAAAAAAGATCAGTGGGAGAAGGAAACATGAAGACAAAAGGGCAGACAAAGGCAGGGTTGACAGGGTTTGTGTGGAACATGAGGAGAAAGATGAGAGCCAGGAAACAGGGTACTTGTTATGCATGAAAGGGGAGGGGAGACAGGCAAGACTGAAGGGTATGTGAATCATGAGTCACAGGGAAATGGAAACAGGACAAGGGATGGTTAAGAAACCAATTGGTGCAGTTAAAAACTGTCCTGGGACAAGAATTTGTCCATGGAAAAGACAGAAACTATCCTCGGACAGGTCACAATGTCAGGGTCATATTGAAGAGACTGTCCTGGGTCTGTATTGGCTGTGTTACAGGATTTTGCTTCATGTATATCTTGGTCCTGTTCATTGGCTGTAGTAGGCCTCTGTAGATACAGACAGTTATGCGCAGTACGTGCAAGGCATGGTCAGTCAATCACAAAGGAATTATCTTCAGGCTTTGAGTCATGATATTAGAACATAGAACATAGAACATTACAGCACAGAACAGGCCCTTCGGCCTTCGATGTTGTGCCGACCAAAATAAAAAGCAATGCCCCTCCAAACTAAACCATTCCCTTCTCTTCCATATACTTATCAATTAACCTCTTAAACGCCACCAAACTTGGCGCATCTACAACAGCTGCAGGCAGGGCATTCCACTCCCTAATCACTCTTTGAGTAAAGAACCTACCTCTGATATCCGTCCTATAACTCATACCCCTTAATTTAAAGCTGTGTCCCCTCATGCTAGCTTTAATTTATATTGTGAAGCTGAGAGCTCAGTAGTGTCCAGGGGAGGCATCTGCATCCTGTACGTTAGGAGTTAAAAAAATCATGGGAGATATTGAATGCTCTCATGGTGAAGGAGTCTTTTGCAGAATCTCAGAATCAGCAACACACAAATTCATATTGGAGGTGAAAGATGCCCTTATCAGTGAAGCTCAACATCATATCCAGTTATGTACGGATGAAGCAAACCAGGCTGTCAGAGCTATGGGATTTGCTGCAATTTTAGATTTTCCACAATGTTGGGCACTATTGACTGCACAGATGTGGCCTTAACCACTACTGGCAGCAGCTTGTGAGATTCATGAGCAGAAAAGGTTTTTACTCTCTGAATGTAGGGATAATTTGTAATAACAGAAAACAGACCCAACATGTTTGTGTTCCATCTCTGGGAATTCAGATGAGCTTGCACATTTTGAGTGACTTCCAGAATGGGGATAGTTGAGAGTTCTTGCTGTTTATAAGATAGGCTCCTCTGTGATAAGGGATAAAACATAAAGATATGACTAATGATACCTATTTGTCGGCACAGAGTACACCAGAGCTGACTTACAATATTGCTGATGCTGCCACAAGGCCCTGAATAAAGCAGATTCATTGCCTCTTAAAAATGCATTTCAGGTGCTTCAAATGATCATTCTGGATTCTGCAATACTCACTACAGACAGCATCTCATCATCATTGTTCACTGGGCCTTGCACAATCCAACACTGCAAAGAAAGGAAGTTATGGATGAGCTTGATATCCCCTCAGTTGAGGAAGACGTGGAAGGAGATGAATCTAAGGAGAACAATTATTCTGATGAGCCATACAAGATGCCATAGCATGGTCATAATACTATGGATATACCTGTGAAAACTTTATTGCTACAAGATTTTCAGAGGAATAGACATGCTTTCACTGTCCAACTATCCACTATCCATTGTCCGCACAGACAGTGACTTAGCAGGAGCACAATTTGATTATTTACAAAGGCTTAGAACCCTACATTCTTCAGAAGTCTGCAAGTCTACCTCCAGCATTGCCTTTGCATGTGGGAGAGACCTTGTCTTGAATTCCCTTCACCAATAGCACTCAGTAATCAGAGGATGCACCAAAGTTCAGCAGGTCTGCCAATATCTTTCATGGCACTGCAGTCCTTGACATTGTTGATCTGACAAAGGCTAGTCCTTTCTCTCTACACTAAGTCAATGAGTGCATGATTATACACTGAATAGAAGTCATTCAGGAGCATAGTAATATCAAAGGTAATATCAATGCCTTCATCAGAGTGAGCACATATCTCTGGTATCATGCACTCATTATGTTGGAGCAGATATTTCAAAGGTCACTGAGCGTAACTTCCTTCCATCATTCAGCTTCGTATATATAGATGAAAGGTCATTGATATGAATTTTCACTCTCGATAGATGCTGTTGAACCTGCAGAGTATTTCCAGCACTTTGTTTTTATTTCAGATTTATGGCATCTGCAATGTTCTGCTTTTCATTTGATAATAAATATCTGTTTCTGATTTATTTTACTCAGAGCATCCAAAGAAATTCTTCCCTCCATGGCTACTTGTGACATTAATTAGCAATGTGATACAAACTACAACATAATTGAGCTGTGTACACAGTGATTCAAACCATGAGATAAATCGTACAACATAATCCCAAAACAGTGCTGCATTTGACAAACTGAAATACTCTCAGCAATATATTAATTTAACACCATAATGCATCTGACCATTCACGACCGGTCTGCATTGAGTTCTGATATTTAACAAATGGTGAAGATAATATAACATGATGCAACACTCATTGTTAGCTGCCAAGAATGAACATTCACTAGGAAACAAGGTTGTGAAGCTATATAACTGTCAATGACATATTCTCTGATGTAATCAAGGATCTCCTGTCTAATCAAGGCTGTAAAGCTGTTGCATTAATTTCATGGAGTCGAGTTAATGTATTTGTAGATTAACATATTATTGGGTCAGAAAAAATATCACTTTGAAAAAAAGGAGGGAAAAAAGGAGAGTTTGGAACCTCTTGACATTAATGTTGATATTCACTTGTAAAGAACTGAGACCAGCACTATAATAATATCATGTAATTTATGCATATTATAAGTTTTTTCATAATTTTGGTGACTGAAATATATTTCTACATATTTTGTCCATAAGATAATTCAGCATGGATAATCATTTTAAAAGAACATGTTCTATTCTTTTAGTGGTCAGTAATTCTTTTAGATATTACATACATTTCATGTTCATAGATACTTTATTATCACAGGGGAAGGTAGGATGCTATTTGGAAGAAAGCGATATTATTTAATAGTTGGAATCTATGTTTGTGTTTAACGTGGATTCTGAAATACAATGTCTTGACAGGGAACTGGATTCAGCATAAAAGGGGACTAATGATTTTAATCAAGTTATTAATGTTTGTAATAGTGTAAGTCTGCCCATAATTTTCTAAAAAGTTAGCAGTCTTATTTGGAAGAAAAGCAGTCAGTATGGATATTTTTCTTCTCGGTGAATTTCCTAGACAGTTCTTAGGAAAGAAAAATTTCTCAATGTTCTTCCTTCCCCAAAAGGTATTATTATAGTTTGAAGCTCTGTACTGGGAGCATAATATGCAAAGTTACTGAGTTTTAAGTTACTCATTAATCTCTGTCTTGATTTACTTATGATAATTATATCAATCCTATGCAAGTATATTCTTGATGTGAGCTCGCTACACAGCCATTTACAAATGTTGCATTGCAGTTTTCCATAAAAAGCAAGCGAAGCAAAAAATATTTCAGAAACGTCAAATCAATTGCTCTAGAAAGATAATCAAATTAGATTGTGATGTGATTACATACTTAAAACAAAACTTATAAAAAATAGTAATGTGGATAAGCCACTTAGCCATTATTTGGGACAGTATATCTAAACAGATTAGGCAATTCATACATGTTATGCTCCATTCAGCAAATACCTCATACAAATTTTGAATAACTACAAATTTAACAACCATAAATTAGATGTTAAAATAGCTAATGTTTTCTAAAATAGCACTATAAAAGCAAATAGAAATTCTATACTTTTTTAAGATTAGTCAACAAGTACAAATCTTTATGCACACTGCATTATTCTATTAAGAAGTTATTTCATTAATTTGCAATTTTTTGTCACTTGAAAATTTCAAATAGTATTAAGTTAATGGAGGTCAAGCAATTTCAAATAGCTAAAACGGTAATTTCCATGTGAGATACAATGTTGATTATGTCTTTCTTAAGTGAAAACCTATTTTATTCATTTATACTAAGAATACTTCCAACTTGCATTTCATTTATTTTTATTAAGAGAGATGCAAGTTAATTAATTTCAAATGAACTGGCTTCAGCAGTTTCTGAACTGCGAATTTGATGTAATTATTCAGTCACTAAATGAATAATGTACCATCTGCTTGCTTACTGCCAATGAATCAGTAGATCACACATGTAAATATAGTTCAATGCGCTGCGCAGTTTGCTTAGCACATCAGTTAAATAACTAATTTTAATATTTGCCGCTTCCATTGAAATCTGTGAAATTATTTTGGAATGACGCACAGTGGTAGCAATGTGCACCGTATACAGGATGCACTGCAGCAACTCACCAAGCCCCTGTCAACAACACTTCTCAAACACTCTGCAAACTCTCCAACAAGGACAGCAGCTGCTTGGGAACATCATCACCTGCAAAATCTCCAAGTCACACACTATCCTGACTTGGAATCATCTCACCATTCCTTCACTGTGGCGAGTCAGAATCCTGATCCTGTACAGCATGATGGGTATACCTGCACTAGAGCCAGCTGCAGCGATCCAAGAAGGTAGTTCACCACTCTCTTCTCAAGGGCAATTAGCAAAAAACATTGGCCTTTCTAGTGACAGCAGAATTAAAAAAAAGATGCATTTAAATATGGACTTGTAAGCGTTTCATGAAACAAACGCTGAAATACAGATGAAGTTAATGCCCAACCTTGTGACTGAAATTTAAGACACTCCACTAGTTGCATTCTCAAGTATAAAGAGCTCCAAGTCATAGAATGTGTTTCATGAAAATTCCCCAATTATTCCTATATCACACAACAAGAACATCAATTAATGTTCTATCACATCATTGTACAATGTTTTTTTCTGGAGTGACATGTACATTTCTATTTATTGATGCCAAGAATAATACGTTAATGGATGATGCGCAGGTATACTGAGAAAATTACATACAAGAAGAGTGGTAAATAAACCAAAGTCAATAACAATCAATAAAATGAAAGAGGCACATAGAATTCTTGCTTTCATTAGCCAGGACTTAAATATAGGAGCAGGAGGATTGATTTGATTTTGATTTGATTTTTTGTCACATATATTAGCATAGAGTGAAAAGTATTGTTTCTTATGTGCTATAGAGACAGAACAGAGCATTCATAGAGAAGGAAATGAGACAGTGTAAAATGTTGTGTTACAGTCATAGCTATGGCGTAGAAAAAGATCAACCTAATGCAAGGTAAGTCCATGCAAAAGTCTGATCACAGCAGAGAAGAAGCTGTCCTTGAGTCGATTGGCATGTGGCCTCAGACTTTTGTACCTTTTTCCTAATGCAAAAAGGTGGAAGAGAGAATGTCCAGGGTGCGCTGGGTCCCTAATTATGCTGACTGCTTTGTCAAGGCAGTGCTAAGTGTAGACAGAGTCAATGAATGGGAGGGTGGTTTGTGTGATGGATCGGGCTACATTCACAACCTTTTGTAGTTTCTTGTGGTCTTGGACAGAGGAGGAATTATTGCAAGCTGTGATACAACCAAAAAGAATGCTATCTATGGTGCATCTTTAAAAGTTGGTGAGAGTCGTAGCTGACATGCCAAATTTCCTTAGTCTTCTGAGAAAGTAGAGGCATTGGTGGGCTTTCTTGACAATAGTATCAGCATGGAGGGACCAGAGCAGACTGTTGGGGATTTGGACACCTAAAAACTTGAAGCTCTCAACTCTTTCCACTTCTTCCCCATCGATGTAGACAGGGGGATGTTCCCCTCTAGGCTTCCTGAAGTCGATGACAATCTCCTTTGTTTTGTTAACATTGAGAGGGAGATTATTGTCGCCGCACCATTTCACCAGTCTCTCTGTCTCATTCCTGTACTCTGTCTCATCATTGTTTGAGATCTGACCCACTGCGCTGGTGTCATCACCAAATTTGAAAATCGACTTGGAAGGGAATTTGGCCACATAGTCATAGGTGTATAAGCAGTAAAGTAGGGGGCTGAGAATACAGCTCTGTGGGCACCGATGTTGAGGAAGATCGCAGGGAAGGTGTCGTTGCTTATCCTTACTGATTGTGGTCTATGGAGTAGAAAGCTCAGAATCCAGTTGCAGAGAGACGAACCCATGCTCAATCCATCTAGTTTGGAGATCTATTTCATAGGAATAATGGTGTTGAAGGCTAAATTTTATTCAATAAATAGGAGTCTGACATAGGTGTCTTTATTATCTAGGTGTTCCAGGATTGAGTGCAGGTCCAAGGAGATGGCATCTGCTGTGTACTTGTTGCAGAAGCAGACAAACTGGAGTGGATCCAGGTAGTCCAGGAGGCTAGAATTGATTTGTGCTATGACTAATCTTTCAAAGCACTTTACAATGATGGATGTCAGAGCCACTGGCTGATAGTCATTGAGGCAGACTGCTTGGCTTTTCTTTGGTTCTGGGATGATGGTCATCTTCTTGAAGCAGATAGGGATTTCAGATTGTTGTAAAGAGAGGTTGAATATGGTTGTGACTATCTCCACCAGCTGATCCATGCAAGATCTGAGTGCTCACCCAGATACCCCATCTGGGCCAATCGTTTTCCATGGGTTAACCTTCATGAAAGCCGCTCTGACATCTCCAATGGTGACCCCAGATACAGGTTCATCCAGGAACTTCCAGGTGGAGGACATGTTCTCACTTACCTCTTACTCAAAATGGGTGTGGAATGCATTGAGTTCATTCGCAAGAGGTGTGTTGGAGCCCGTTATGTCTTGCAGACTTTGCCATAATAGATGGGGGTCCATATGACTAGCCTGCAACTCTAGTTTGTCTGGTACTGTCTTTTGATATTTTTGATCAATCTCCTTCGATTGTACCTGGTTTCCTTCTATAGGTGGAGTTTTGGTTGCTACATTATCAGAAGGATGCAATTTTACTGGAGAGGGTGCAGAGAAGATTCCCAGAATATTGCCCAAGATACAAAGTTTCAGCTATGAGGAGCAATTGGATAGTTGGATTTGTTTTCACTAGAGCTGAGAAGGCTGAAGGGCAATCTGATAGAGGTATACAAAAATTATGACAAGCATAGATAGGCTAGATGGTGAGAATCTTTTCCCCATGGTAGTGGCGCCTAAGACCAGAAGACATTGGTTTAAGGTGAGGAATAAGTAAATAAAGGGGATCTGAGGGGAAAAAAAAAGTACCCAGATGGTGATGAAAATATGGAATGTGCTGCCTGAGGAGCGGTAATGGAGTCAGGTACTCTTGCACCATTTAAGTAGTATCTGGGCAAGAACTTAAATCGCCAAGCATAATAGGCTATGGTCCAAATACTGGTAAATGAAATTAGTATAGATTGGTATTTGATCGTCAGCAAAGACATGATGAATCAAAGATTTTGTCTCTGTGTTGTGTGACTCCCAGAGCAGGATTATTATCTCTTGAAAAAATTATCAAATCTTTGGGCTAGCCAATACGATAAGCAAGTTGCTTTCAACATTAGAACACAGGAATTAGGAGCGAGTGTAGGCTATTCAGCCTTCGAGCTTTCTCTGCTATTCCACATGATAATGGCTGATCTCCATCTCATCCCAACTCCACTTCCCTGCCTTTTCCTCATAGCCCTTTATTCCACTTTTGATCAAATATTTATTTATCTCTTTCTTGAATCCATTGATTGATTCTTCATCCACTGCACTCTGGGGCAGTGATTTCCATAGATTCACAACCATCTGTAAGAAATAGCTTCTCCTTACCTCTGTCTTGAACCTCCCTGCTTTTACTCTACAACTATGACTTCTTGTCCTAGACTGTTCCAGAAGGGGGACCATTTGGTTACATTTCCTTTATCAGTCCCACTGAAAATTTTATGTACCTCATTCAAATCCCCTTTCACTCTTCTGTACTCCAGTTGATAGCTCAAGCTATTCAACTACTCCTCATACAACGGCCCCTTCAAACCTGAATCAATCTAATGGATCACTTCTGAACCACATCCAGTGCCACCACATTGTTTCTCAAAAGATTAAAACTGAACACAATACTCCAAGAGTGGTCTCACCAATGCCTTTTACAATTGTAACAACACTTCTCTATTTTTATATCCTAGACCCTTGGCAATAAATGCCAAGATTCCATTTGCCTTCCTTATGACATTCTGAACCTGCATATCTATTTTCTGAGAGTCATGCACAAGGACACCCAGGTTCCTCTGTGCAGATGCCATTTGAATCTGTTTCTCACTTTAGTAATTTGCCTTTTTATTTTTCTGGCCAAAATGGATAACCTCACATTTATCCACATTAAACTCCATCTGCCAGATTCTGGTCCATTACCTAGCCTGTCGATATCTATTTATAAATGTTTTATCTCCTCAACACAGCCTGCTTTCCCACTTGTTTTCTTGTCATCAACAAATTTATCTATGTTGCACTTTGCCCCTGCTTGTAGATCATTAGTATAGATTGTAAATACTTGTGGTCTGAGAGTTGAACCGTGCGGGACCCTACTAGTCACAGATCGCCAACTGAAGGACACATTTACCCCAACCCTCTACTTTCTATCAGTCAGCCAATCCTCAATTCCAAGCCACTAATCTACCCCCCTCTTCCCCAATTCCTTGGGATCTAACCTTCTGGATCAATCTCTTCTGTGGCATTTTATCAAATGCCTTCTGGAAGTCTACATAGATCACATGCACATGATCCCTGTTATCTATCTTGCTGGCCACATCCTTAAAGAACTCTAGCAGATTTGTCAATCAAAACTTGCCCTTCATAAAACCATGCGGACACTGATGAATTGAGCTTTGTTTTTCCAGATGCTCAATCACTTCCTCTTAATGATTGACTCAATGTATATTCTGAATGTGTGAGGAATGCAAACTTGGAAGAAAACAATTATAAATTATTTTAATTGATTATTCATCACATAACAACTCAATTGACCTTTGGAACTTTGATTCTTTGCAACTTAGATTCGCTGTCCTCCCTTCAGAAGACTCAAAGCTTTCCTGTTTGACTATTCCATTACTTTTACATCATGCCTTTCCATTCTTCATTCCCCTGCTTGGGCTTTTCTATATTCATATCTCCTTTTTGTAAAGCACTTTTCCAGCTCTTGCTGCAAATGCTCAGGAATTGCCTTTGTATCTGAGGGCTTGCAAATAGTAGTGACCATTAGACAATCATCAGAGAACATCTCCACTTCTAACCTTATGATATAGAGAAGATTATCAATGAATCAGCTGAAGAATTTTGGGTCTAGGATAATTGTGGCACTCCTGCAGTATTGTCCCAGGACTTAGATGATAACCAGTGAAGAATTTTCCCCCAGTTTCCATTGACTTCAGCACTGAAGAGTTATGTGGATTCAAAACATTAATTCTGCTTCTCCCTCTAGAGATGCTGCTGGACCTGCTGAGTTTTTCAAACATTTTCAGTTTTCACCTGATTAACTTAAGTTTTCCTCCTACATTCAATCAAATGATGCCTTGATGTGAAAGGAAGTCACTTTCACTTCACTTGTCATTAACGCAAAGACTGATATGAGGTCAGCCTTCGGTCTTCTGAGACCCAGATGTTCAGCCTGTTCAATAACCTGATGGTTATTGTCTCTCCATTCTAGTATTATCATTTGTAGCTCTTTTTTTTTCACTTTCTCTGGTGCTTCATTTTACAATACCAGAATTGCTCACTACCTTCCGAATAGTGTGAACACTGAGGCCATGAAGTAGCAAATGTTTGAGCTGCCATTAAAAGTTACTCTTTAAAGGTGAATTTCCTTCCCACAAATAGGCATTTGACCTGCTTCAGATTCTATTTTCAGATAAGTATAATTGACATTCTGCCAAAATTAAACTTGTTGGGTTTGCAGGTGGGTTGGCTTCTAATCCTGCCACCACATTGCCTTGGCAATCTTAAAATGATCACCTGGCTAATAGCTTAATATCTGGTATTTATGTCATCTCTTGAGTTTAGCTTTCTTAACAAAATTTGGACCAAGGCTGCGATGAGGTGAGGAACTAAGTGACCCTGAGGGAATCAAAACTGAACATTAAATATTGTTGTGTAAGTACTACTTAATAGCATGTCAATGATACTTTCCTGCTAATTGCAATGTCAATTATTGAAATGATATGCCCTGCTTTTTGTGGATATAACATACTTGGGCAATTTTAAAATTGTCAGGTAGATGTCAATACTGTAGCTGTACATAAACAGCTTGACGAGGAGTACTGTCATTCTGGACCCTGTTGCTGGTATATTGTCAGTTCCCATGGCCTAGTGGTATTATCACTATCATATTAATTCAAAACTTTGGCAAATGTTCTGGGCACTCGGGTTTGAATCCTGCCGTAGCAGCTGATGGAATTAGAATTCAATAAAAAATATCTTGAATTAAGAATCTACTGATGACCATGTCAGAAAAACCCATCTAGTTCACTAATGTTCTTCAGGGAAAGAATTTGCTATCCTTATCTGGTTTGGTGTATACGTGAATCCAGAGCCACAAGCAATGTGGTTGACCCTCAAATGCCCTGTGAAATGGCCTAACAAACCACTCAGTTGTCAATAAGCCAGCTTATCACCACCTTTTCAAGGGCAACTAGCCATGGGCAATAAATTATGGACAGCTGGTGACTCCCTGTTCCACAAATGAATAAAAGAAAACGAACATTTGGAGATAAGAATGACCAGAATAAAGGATAATCAAAAGGTGTGAATGTAATGGGATGATTTGTATTGGAGGGGTAAGGGGATGGGAAAAACAAATTTAGTGTTGAAGTGCTATATGCACTCAGATTATCTGAAAGTGTCACAGGCTTCTAGGTCAGCCAGGTGAGTGGGAGCAGGCATTTAACCACTTCTGGTTTCTATTCCTCTTTAGCACTCAACTGGTATCTTCTTCCTCCTGCAGCTCCATTCTTCTTTGCAGTGCTGTCTTGTGTAAAGCAGAACAAACCACAAACATTCTCGAGGCCTTTGTTGGCGAAAAGTGAAATCCACTCCCAGATCAGTCCAGGCATCTGAAGCACATCTTCAACAAACCATTGTTTTTTTTATCCCAATGATTGCCCTTGTGGTAGTGTGACCCTTGTTCTTCTTCTTTATTATAACAGTGACAGGATTCCTCATAGGAATCATGATCCAGGCCCTGAGAGGAATATTGGAGGTGCCAAAACCAGCAGAAGTTATGACTCTTATTAATGCATACATCATGGCAGCTTCCAGGATATCTTGCACTGCATGCGTATGAAAACTTTCTGGTGGACACATGCAAGCTGATAGATTCTCTTCTGATTGACAGATAATCCGGGCTGACCTCACTCAGATCCTTTCACTTCCACATTTGATCAGTCAATGACACCCTTTAACTTTGAGAGTCTAGCTACTGCTGGAAATCATAGGGCACTCTGTATCTGACTGGCCAAAATGGATATAAGTGGCAAACATTGCAGTGGTGCGCTGTTCTTATGGATAGTAAACTTCCATTTTACAACTTCCAACTTGTGAATAATGCCACCTATTTTCTGTTAATATTATAAAAATAATAAAAATAATTTCAATGCAATAATTTCACCATTGGGTTCAGTTAATGAAAAAAAGGATTGAATTTCATGCTTATCATCTCCTTAATGAAACTTCAGATTCAGAATTGCACCTTGATGTTAATAGTTGTATTTGTATCATTTATATTTGCTACAGGAAACTGTAGTAAGATCAGTTCTCCTTCTCACAAGATATTGGTATCATAAGTATCTCCTTCTGTTTTATTGAAACTTCATTATCTTTGTAATGAGTGCTGTGTACATCATATATCCCAACAAATAGTGCAGAATTAATTAAAGCACTATAGCGTTGATGCTGAGCCAACTATTTTTGTCACCCTTGCAAATCACTTAATTGGCACAAAAGAGTGAATTGGAGAGCACAGTGGGCTGCAGATATGTATTGCTGATACTTCACATGAAAATTCCCCAGGCTTGGCAGGAATACAGGGAAGGAGGAGAAAATTGCATGGAGACCAAGTACTCTCAGCCTCTGAATAAAAGAATAGTATGTGGCAAGAATAGTGTGGGGCAACAAATAAAAACAAGGATAAAGTTCAAATAATCACCAGGAAATAATCTGATTATTTTGTAATGCATTTAACATCCTCCAAATATTGCAACGAATTGCTTACCTTTCAAGTGTAATTACTAATGTAGCTGTCCATTTTCTAAAAGCAATTACATCAGATAAATTGGTTTATTCTTGATGCTGGTCATTGAAGAAAGAATGTTGGTTGGGACTCCAGGGGAACTCACTGTTCTTCTCCAAAAGACCAGAAGATATCAAAGACCATTCGGTCTTTCATATCCACCTCAGCAGGCAAGTTTGAGACACTGAATTAGCTCGAGTCAAGGTGATGCTAAAAAAAGTATGACTCCAACAGATAAAGAATCTAAAAGCCCTTCTTGCTGCTGATCTTACCCTGACGCACCTCTCCACCCCTCCCCATCACCCGCCAAATAACAAGGATACCATTCTTTGAGGTATTCCTCCATTTGTGCTTCCTGTTCTCACAATAGGCATTGAGCATTCTGTTTTAATGTGGCACCAGGAACTTTTGTCCTTTGTCCTGGAATAAATTGACAAGAAATGAGGTTATTACTCCAACCCTATCCTGTGCTTGTAAATAAGGCCTCCTGGATTTCCAGAAGAAAATCTTGCAAATTAATATCTGAGCCCTGTGGGCAGGTAAAAATTCAGAATGCTCATTTGAGAATTCACATCTGAGCTGCTTTAATAGAAATTCACATTGCTGTATGTTCAATTTGTTGATAATTTTGCAAACAAATTGGAAGATGGCTTGAATTCTTCCTTGCTATTGACTTTTTTTATAACTTGATTCAACCATTTAATCCTTCCTCATGTTTCAGTGAAGTCTCAAGTCTATCTGCATGTTCTGCTAATTCAATATTCTAGTACCCATATAACAGATTCTTACATAATTCTTCAGTCTGCTTACAGTCGCCAATGCTCAATTTCGGCTGATAAAATAATTCTTCAGCGCATCGTAACAAAGATATATAACATATGCTGATGGTATTCACAGATAATCAACTACTCAATGCTGCTCAAAAAGCATACAAGAATTGAACCTGGGTCCCTATGAGGCTCTATGAGGCAGCAGTGCTAACCACTGTGCCACTATTTTAATCAGTCAATGTTTGAGTAACCACATGAAACATCTGGAAACTGATATTCACTGAACATGCTTTGCTGGCAAAATTAATGAAATGGAAACAGAGAACAAACAGATCTCAGCCACAGAGGTAATAGGGACAATTTACTTCAGTTTCTTTCTACTAAGAAAGGGAAAAGAGACCAGACTCTTGCCCCTTCCATGCTTCCTTTTCCTCAAGATCATCAACATCTTCAATCTTTTCTTAGTCTTCCCAGTTCTAGCTTACAAAGACTCCAACTTCACCATTTGCAATCTGTCCTATGCAAATGCCTACATGTCATCATCCCACTTTTCCAGTGGCTATTTTTGCCACCAACACAGCCTCCCCCACACACACCCCTCACCACTCTTCCATGCAACTCACTTAATTCAAAATATAGTCATCTTTATAAATGCCTTCATGTCTTAACTCTTGAGCCTCCTCCAGTACTATATCCCAGTCCTCTGGCCTTCCAACCTGGTCTTCACTGCACCTCTTCCTTTAATCTGCTACTCCTCTTCTGGTGGTAAGTGCTTCATTCATTTCAAGTGCACCTCCAGGATCTCCTCTCTCAAAATGAACTTCTCATTAGCTTTCTGTTGAACCACAGATAAGGGCAGAGGGACATAGATAAGGTAGATAGCCAATATTTTTTCCCAAAGGTAGGGGAATCTAAAACTAGAGGGTATAGGTTTAAGGTGAGAGGGGAGAGATACAAAAGTGTCCAGAGGGGCAATTTTTTCACACAGATCATGGTGAGTGTCTGCAGCAAGCTGTCAGAGGTAATGGTAGAGGCAGGTACAATTTTGTTTTTTTAAAAGTGTTTATACAGTTACGTGGGTAAGATGGATGTTGAGAGATATGGGCCAAATGCGAGCAATTGGGAATAGCTTAGTGGTAACAAAAAAAAAGGGTGGCATGGACAACTTGTGCTGAAGGACCCGTTTCCATGCTGTAAACCTCCATGACTTTACCTATAACTCTACGGGCTTGATTTTACCATCAAGTTGCGCCCATCTTCGGGCATGAATACTTGGCAATGAGGCATGAGGTGAATGGCACAAGTTGTGATCACCTCTGCGCTGATTCCCTCTTTACCAAGGCCTGAAAATGGGCGCAATGGCCATTTAAATGCAGTTGCATGTATTTAACTTAATTGGCTGCATGAGCAACCTTACTGGCACTTCCCTCTTTACCAGCGTGTTCAACAATCCAGAATTGGCATGAAACAGATATGCTTCACAAAAGTCTGATTCGGATTAGGAGGTAAGTGCTGAGCATCCGCGTGAGATCAGTGGGGGTGGAGTGAAGGTATGATCTGCTGCTACTCTGCCTGAGATCGGTGAGGGGGAAGGGCCCATGATCAGTCTGGTGGGTGGAGGGAGAAACAAGGGTGTGAGCAATGTTGTGGGGGAGGGCAGTGACTATGGTGGCCAGGAGGACTCATTATCAGTCCTGAGAGTGATGTGGCAGGGAGCTGCATTCTATCATTTTTTCTGCGCATGTACAGTTGGAGGCGCTGATCGGAGCTGCAGGATTTCGGATGCATTAAGCCCCACCCACAGGCTTCTGCAGCACGATTCAGAATTCTTGATATTTTTTGCAGGCCGAGTGTGTATAGAGGTGCCTGAGAATGGGTATAAAAGTCAGATCTGAAATACCCTTAGTTTCAAGTCCACCCAGCACTTAAGAATCAAAATGGTAAAATAGGGCCTTATATGTTTGGTTTTCTGTTCTCAATCTTCTATTTGTGGTTGGTTTCAATACTCTCCAAAGTTCGGCATCTTGGGATATTTTATTATGTGAAAGAGACTGCAAAGATACAAGTTGCTGACATTTGTTGAGCCATGCCAAAAGTATGCATATGTAAATATTGGGAAATGGCACGATCAGATTAAAACCTGATTTGCCCATGTCTAAATAGCCAATCAACTTTCATTGTCCAGATTCAGTTGGGAATAAAGTACCAAACAGTGAATTTCAATTGTGAATCGATATTCCAGTGCACAGTCAACAAATTGAAAAAAAGGTAGAGAGACTATTGATGAGCAAATGATATATGAAGATTTACAATGCCTTATAAAATGAAAAGAGGTGACCATTACAAGGATAGAGCTGTGTTTTTGACTGTCATACATTATTGAAAATAATTTTGATTTTAAAAGGCAGAAAAATATGATTTTAGTTAGTCAACATATTTAAAACCTAGATAATCAGTTATATCAGTTTAATTGTGGTTAGTGAAGAGTACCATCAGAAAGTTTAATAAAGTCAAATGGTTTTCGAAAGCAGTTTTAAGAATAAATTTAGATTTTCACAGGAATTGATGAGATCTCAAAACAACAGCTTTAGTGAAATCAGTAATGATTATAGTTGGAGCGATAGTTATAATTAAAACATGAACTGTGAGAGCAAATCAGCAGGAAATGATATGCAGTGAAGCATGTGCTGATCCAGTTACCTCATATGCTGGCACAACAACAAGGAATTAATTAATTCATCTTTTGTGTTTCACATTGAGCTAAAATTCCACATGTTTTGGAAGAGTTTGAATTCAAAGTTTCCAACTTTATCATCATGAAGATGCTTTCTAACCATTGCCTTTGGTAATATTCATTTGTGGTTCATGCATTTGTCATGCTCTTGTATATTATGTGCTGTGAACAACTGATGTTGTTCAACCAGGGAGGAAAGTCATGTTCTGCCTTTCACCTCTATTTAAAGAATGGTCACATGATGTTCTCGTCACTGACGTCTTTGATTCCAGTTATCATTCCTTTGCAAAAAAGTGGCCCAAAATTGATATCTGTTTCTTTTGTTGGACACTGCAGACATCTTAGCTCAGTGCCATTATTTTCTATGGAACATTACCCTCAGTTTGAATCAAAGTTGTATTTTACTTAATTTTCTTTGGCAGGCACACAACATCCTTGTGGCATTGCATAGGAAGAACTCAGTAACGAGGAAACCCATGTTATTGGATGGATGTGTTGAATGTTGTCACCTAACCAGGTTTTTACCAGGTTGATCAGTCTTGGGGTATCTGAGACAAAAGCTTCACATTTAAGACCCACTCCAGAGCTTTATAGGCAAGAAAGATGATTCCAAAAAGCTGCCAAACAAGTTGAGGGTCAACTTATTCATCCTTCCAATGTACACCAATAATAGATAGTCACGGACTTGCAATTTGTGGAGCCCTGCACTCACCTTAATACCTGGGGCCCCTCCAAATGATGTCATGCCTGCTCCCAATGACATAGTGCCACTTCCCACATGATGTCACACCCGTCTCCCAATGAAATAGTGCCACATCCTCCTACAGGACATCACATCCTGTCCCCAATGACATTTGCATTTCAAATGCGAAATAGTTATTGGTTTTACTTTAGCCAATGTTCACTCCTCATGTGCCATATTATTAAAGGAGCATTCAGTGCATGCCCTTGATGAAGGATTTTTG